>CM067169.1:66952569-67021777 GCA_034093135.1 Erigeron breviscapus
CAAGTTGTTATTCGTGAACCAGTAAGAATATCAACACCATCTTCGGTTTGGACTTTACACTCATATCTTCTAAAGAGGACTTGCAGATCATTATCACAAAATTGGCCAACACTGAAAAGATTATGGCCCAAACCCTCAACGTAGGACACACGTTTGATGGTGATGCCATTTTGAACAATATCCCCATAGCCAAGAATGGGGGCTATATGATCATTTCCAAATCTAACCGTTCCCATGAAACGTTCAACAAAGTTCTTTAGCAAGGATTTATCACCAGTCATGTGTCTAGAGTATCCGGAATCGACATACCAGACACAGATAAGAAATTCCTGGAAAATTAGGAAATAAGGTTTTAGGTACCCACTTAGACTGGGTCCATAAAAGGTTAGGGGTTCATCATGCAATCACATTTATTAGAAGAACAAGTAAATTAAAGAGAAAACAAACGAAAACATAAGATAAACATAAACATTAAACAAACATACGAACAAACACACAATCCATCATGGAATTTATTGAAAGCAAGTAAACACACAAACAGAGTTCAAAAGTAAAGGTACGGATTACAAAACAAAATACTTATTACAAAGGTTGAGAACAAGATGGACTAGTCCTAGAAGCATTTGATCTATCTAAAGCATTAGGTCTACGAACTATCCACTCCTGTTTTACAGATGTAGAATTTCCATCAAGCTTGACTTTCCTAGTAGCATGTAAGTATCTATCTTTAGGAAGCCATTTACTTCGACAATTTAAGCACAAGTAACCTGAAACATGAACATTTTTAGAGTTAGTGGATGACTGTGTGTGTATGTTCTTGACAGGTTTCTTCTTGATGGTCTCTTTGGCAGGTGGTGTTTGCTTTTTGTAAGTGGGAAAAAACCAACCATACTGATCTTGATATCTAACTATTCCTACAGCATCATCTCTAAAGACCTTTAAGACGTTCTTAGGTGTAACTGAAGATTGCTTAGGAGAGCTAGGATACCTATGATATCTAGGTTGTGAAGAAGCATGATTACCAATTGGAGGTTGTTTCATCTTATTGAGTTGGGGTTTTGGGGTAGGAGTCTTCTGTGCTGTAGAAGTTTTGGGTACTTGGTTGGTCTTTGAAACTTCTCATGAAATGGGTTGTGCTTCGAAGAGTGTGATTTTGGAAATCTTTTCAATGAAAATTCAACCTTTTCTTCCTTTTGAACAAATTATTTTTCAAAATCAGGATCATACACTCATAAAGGCTCTTCGTGATCCGGATTGGGTAAAAGCCATGCAAGAAGAACTATCTCAATTTGAATGCCTTGAAGTATGGAAACTTGTTCCTAATCCATACACTCATAAAGAACCGATCAAGACCAAATGGATTTTCAAAAATAAAAAGGATGAGAATGGGGTTGTTGTTAGGAACAAAGCTAGACTGGTTGCAAAAGGATTTTCCCAACAAGATGGTGTAGATTATGATGAGACGTTTGCTCCTGTTGCTCGCATTGAGGCCATTCGAATCTTCCTGGCTTATGCGGCATTCAAAAACTTTACGGTTTATCAAATGGATGTCAAGTCTGCTTTTCTGAATGGTGTGCTGAAAGAAGAAGTTTATGTTGGTCAACCCGAGGGCTTTGTGGATCCTAAACGTCCAAATCATGTCTACAGGTTAGACAAGGCTTTGTATGGTCTGAAACAAGCCCCTCGTGCTTGGTATGATGCTCTGTCTGCCTATCTATTACAATCTGGATTCTGCAAAGGTACAATTGACACTAATTTGCTCATCAAACGTCAAGGTAGTGACATTCTTTTAATCCAAATCTATGTAGATGACATAATTTTCGGGTCCACTAATCCTAAGTACTGCAAAAACTTCTCTGCTTTAATGGTCAAACATTTTGAAATGAGTATGATGGGTGAATTAAACTTTTTCCTTGGTCTTCAAGTCAAACAAATGTCAAATGGTATTTTTATCTGTCAAAATAAATACATCTCTGACATGTTGAAAAAGTTTGATATGTTTAATGTCAACCAATTGGTACTCCCATGGAATCTCGCACTAAAATCAATGCTGACCTTAATGGCAAACCTTACAATCAAAAACTTTATCGCAGTATGATAGGATCCCTCATGTACTTAACTGCTAGTCGACCGGACATTATGTTTGCTACATTCATGTGCGCTAGATTTCAGGCAAACCCTATGGAGAGTCATGCTCAAGCGGTTAAGAGAATTTTTCGGTATCTTAAGGGAACTATGAACCTTGGTTTATGGTATCCGAAAGATACCGGTTTCGAACTAACCGCCTACTCAGATGCTGACCAATGCAGGGTGTAAGTTGGATCGCAAAAGTACTTCAGGTAGTGTGCAGTTCCTTGAGACAAGTTGGTTGGTTGGTCCTCAAAGAAACAAAATTGTGTTTCCACATCCACTGCTGAAGCTGAGTATGTAGCAGCTGCTAGTTGCTGCTCTCAAGTTCTGTGGATGAAGACTCAACTCTCTAACTATGGTTTCAAGTATGTCAGAATTCCCATCTACTGTGACTCCAAAATTGCCATTGCAATCTCTTGCAATCCTGTTCAGCATTCTAAAACAAAGCATATCGATGTAAGGTATCACTTCATCAAAGATCATGTTGAAAAAGGTAATATCGAACTTTACTTTGTCCCAACTGACTACCAACTTGCAGACCTCTTCACAAAACCTTTGGATGAACAAAGGTTTAACTTCTTGAAAACCAAGTTGGGTATGCTTGATCTACAAACTTAAATGCTTCTTTGCCATGTATTCTATGTTTATTTTCTTGGTCAAACCATTGATGTGTGCTTATGCTTCTTACATGCAATGTTTGAGGGGGAGAACAAGGGTAGAATGCATGATTTTAGGGGGAGTTTGTATAATTTATCTGAGTCTGCATGTTCCTAGGGGAGTTTGTATATATCTTCCTTTTTCCTTATATTTGTCATTTGAGAATTTTCTTTCCTTGCTTAAACTTTTCCACGTCATTAAAACCTTTTTCCTTCTAAATTTTTCTAAGTCCCTAAAATACTTTTCCAAAAAAAAAAAAACCCGAAAACCGGATGTCATACCCGGTTCTGACCTCTATAAATACCCGGTTCTGACCTCCATTTTGACTTCCTTCAAAAATTTTCTAAGTATTTTAAATCTTCATTAAAACCGGCTTTCTCTCATTCAAAACCGGCTTTCCTACCGGCTTTCTTTTTTTCTAAAACCTTTCCAAAACGAAAACCGGATTTGCAACATAATTTCTTCATTCCAATATCGAAAACCGGATTTAGTTCATAAATTCATTCATTACCGGCTTTCAGGTATATTCTTCACTAATACCGGCTTTCATTTATTTATTCATTATTTCCGGCTTTCATATATTCTTTTCTAAAACCGGCTTTCATTAATTTCTTTACTATTACCGGTTTTCATTCCTTAACAATATTTTGTGATTATCTTTCCAGGGGTGATTTACTTGTGTGTTTGTGATTTGTTTTCCTTATTTCTTTTACACACTAGCAGGTATAATCTCATTTTCGATTATGTCATTTCATCATAATTCATTCATATTTATATGCTTTATTTGATCATGATCGTATGTGCTTTAATTGCTTTCATTTGTAATTCTTCCTTGCTTGAATATATGATTGCATGTATTTCTTGTCTGTGCTTGATTGTTTTCATGGTTGCCTGTTCAAAACAAGTGCATCGATACTTGGTGTTATACTAAGTATCTTGATGCTTTGTTAATACCGGCTAAGTAAAAAAAAAAAAAAAAAAAAAAAAAAAAAAAAAAAAAAAAAAATCGATTATACTAAGTATCTTGATGCTTTGTTAATACCGGCTTTCAAAAACCGGTATTAGTTATCTTTTAAATCACTTTTTAACAAAAGGTAATCTGCCAAAGTTTTTCTTCACTAATACCGGCTTTCATTTATTTATTCATTATTTCCGGCTTTCATAATTCTTATTTAATATCGGCTTTCATAATTCTTTTCTAAAACCGGCTTTCATTAATTTCTTTACTATTACCGGTTTTCATTCCTTAACAATATTTTGTGATTATCTTTCCAGGGGTGATTTACTTGTGTGTTTGTGATTTGTTTTCCTTATTTTGTCATTCATTCTAGCAGGTATAATCTCATTTACGATTATGTCATTTCATCATACTTCATTCATATTTATATGCTTTAATTTGATCATGATCGTATGTGCTTTAATTGCTTTCATTTGTAATTCTTCCTTGCTTGAATATATGATTGCATGTATTTCTTGTCTGTGCTTGATTGTTTTCATGGTTGTTATGCAAAATAAGTGCATCGATACTTGGTGTTATACTAAGTATCTTGATGCTTTGTTAATACCGGCTTTCAAAAACCGGTATTAGTTATCTTTTACTCATTTTTAAACAAAAGGTACTCTGCCAAAGTTTTTATTCACTAATACCGGTTTTCCCCTTGAATACCGGTATTACAACTAAAATTCATGCTTCACTATAAAACCGGTTTTTCATATCATTTTATCTGAAAACCGGATTTACATAACATTTTCTAAAAACCGGTTTTACTCCACAGTTTTTCTCAAATTCTTTTATAAAATCGGTTTTCAACCATTTTAAGAAATTTTTCATATTTCTTCAAACCTTAAAATCTCATTTTCATTCAGGTTTGATGTTTAATGAAATTTTTCTTATACCAATTTTGTGAGCCAAATTCTCTTTCTTGAACAAATTCCATGTTCATCGATTTGTCTGGCTTCACAAACATTTGTCCCTGTATTTCTTTAAATCTGTGCTTATTTTTTCTTTCGTTCTTAATTTCTTGCAAATAATTTCAGTGAGATGCACAACATTGAACGCCTTGATGTACTGGTCGTGTAGTCTTACATGAAACACTTTGCACGACTTTTTGAAATTTCTCTTATACAAAATACATTTTTTATGCTAAATTCTGTTCAAACTCTATCTCTCAGTTTATTTAGGATGCAAGGTATCGAACGTCTTGATGTACTACCTTTGTTGTCCTTTGGAAAATGAGTGTTAGAACACTTTTTGATGTGTCTTTAATTTCTTAAAAATCTTTTCAATCTTACATTGGTTTTCCCTAAGAAGCAAGGTATCGAACGCCTTGTTGTACTGCCTTCGCATCTTCTGTGAAAAACAGTGTACGATTAAATCTTTTTGAGTAAATTAACCTTGGAAACAATGTTTCCCATTCGTCTTCTTCTTAACCGCAGAATGAATTTCCTCAAAGATGGTGCGACAGAAAAATATGCCAAACAACTATCAGTTGATAATACCATTTTCCTGTCATCATGAATCATACCGGTCATGCTTACATACCATCCACTATTTCATGTCTTTACTGTAACTGCACCGGGTATCGAAGAAGAGCTGTTATATCAACTCTGGCGTACCATCGAATATGTCACCCCAAGAGGAAGAACGAGCATACCATATTTTCAATTTGAGCTCCTAACAACTGATGGATCAACTCAAGCTTTCACATTCACGCTTGAAGATTTCCGAAGAGTAATTGGTTTTCCTACAGCAACTTCTCGCGAGGGAGCCACCGAATTTGTTGATCCACCACCTATTCGTGAAATGCTTCAACGGGTTAGAGAACTTGGCTATAACGGTCCTCTCAACACTATAGGTGAATTCAAGAAGAAGAATCTTCACAGATTGTGGTATCCGTTATGCTCGATCATCAACTATTTTTTATCGCCTTCAAGGAACGGTCAAGAGGCGATAACCTCCCAAACTCTGACATACTTGTTTGCTATCGCCTTCGATGTACATATCGATTTTGCAGCAATTGCTTGGGATCATCTAAGACTAAATGTCAAAGGGAAGTATAATGCCACCAAGAAATATATTCCTTTCATCCGTTTCCTGACAATCATCCTTCAGGGAACACTTAACACGCATGACAACATACAACGATTCCCTGGCTCCCACAGAATTCGATTTCCTCGCTATTCAACTGTATATGGCAACTCTGGTATAGAAAACATTCCTTTTATGCCAATTCCTGCTTCGCTTCTTCGCTTGGTGCCCCATGAGGATAGTGACCTCATGAATTACAGAGTGTTTTTAGGAGGGGGTATGGCTGCTCAACGCCGAGAGCCGCCTACCGCTCCCCCGCATAGGTCGCCTAGTGAGGGTAATAGGTCTAGGAAAAGAAATGAGGGGTTAGCAGGAGAAGAGGCACCAAGCTCATCTGCACAATCTTCTTCGACTTCGCTCCACCAAGAAAGAAACACAAGTCCCATCACAAGTCAAAGTCTAAATCCAAATCGAAATCAAAAACACTTCTTCGTGATGAACCATCACCTCCACCTGAACAATCCTTCACCATTCCTTCTCCTTTCACTTCATCCTCCACTTCTTCCGACTCTCAAACATCTTCTTCAATTCAACATAAATCAAAGAAACTCAGAAAGGTCAAATTCAAATATTCCAAATCTCTTCCACCGATTGAGGAAGAGGTTAACATAGAATCTCCGGAGAGACAAGGTGGTTTGGAGGGAGTGGTTGAAAAACATAATGGAGAGAATGAGCGGTCCAGGCTAGGGACAGGGCATTAAGAAAACGTTGGCCCTTCGATAGTTGAACCATTAATTCGCTGGGATGACAACCCTAGGATAGAAGCCAAGGACTCCCCACCCTCGCATATTTCACCTCCTCACCGCTCTGGATCCTCTCCACAGGATTCAGATGCATCATTGCACAGGCACCAGCCGCATCCACTATTGATTCCTCATTCGCAGGAAGCCGATATTGAAGCAGCGGAGACTCTTGCCTCTCTCCCGACTTTCCTTGATCACACAATTGAGTCTAGATCGCCAATTAGGCCACTTGATCATGAGCACGCACGTCCTTTGGACGTTGCCAGAACATACAGAGAATTGGTTCGTGAACCTTTTCCAGGACCGTATGGAATACCTGTCGGTGCCATCATCAAGCAAGCACTGGATACAGGAGCTGCGGAGAAGCTTTGAGGAGGTTAGGCTCGCCTGGCTTCCTCCTAGCCCAACTCCCAGTTCAACGGGCAATCCAAAGGATCCCGGAAGTCCCACCAACCGTGAGATTATTTGGTTCATTCGAGCCAAACCAATTCGTCACGCAAAAACTGATGTTGAAGCCTTGCTTCGTCAACCATCAGGAAGTCCTGTTGGTCCTCAACCTTCAGGCCGCACTGTAAACCTTTCGGAGCCTACAGTTGCGACAACGACATCTACGTCGGTCGTACCTCCTTCTTCCATTGAACCTTCACTAACCGAAGCGCTCCATCAAGATAAAGGAAAAGCCATTGCCGCTCCTGAACCCTCTGAAAGCGATAAATCTGATAGTCCTCCTGCAGCAGCTGAACGCCTGAACATTCCATATGATCTAGAAGAGCGTGCAGACATCATGGCTCTTGACGCTGCAGGTCTTCTCCACACAAAAAGAACCCAAACTCAACCTCCACCAATCATCTCTCATAACTCACCGTCGCCGTCTCACTCATCTTCTTCATCATCATCATCCGATAATAATTCTAAATCTGGATCCGCACATGCTTCTACTCCTAGACATACTCGTCTAGAGGAAATTTATAATGATTTATATGCCCATCTAATCTCCCTCGATGATCAAACTGATTCATTTGACAAAGCTATTCTTGCAACCCTCCAAGCTCGCTATGATCACCAAAACAGGATAAATCTTTTAAAGCAGCAAGCAGAACAAGATAAGTTTGTTGCCGAAGCAGCACTTGAAGCGGCTCAGAAAAGAATTGTTGAACTTGAAGCCACATGCAGGCAAGCCGTTGTTATACACCAAAGACGTGATGATTCTGATGATCAGGATCAACACGAGGGGAGAATATGGATGAGGATGTGGCTAATGTAAGAGCCAGTGCTGCTACTGAGGTTATAGATGACACAGATGTTCGTGATGATGCACAATCACGAGATCCTCCTCAAGATGTTGATATTGTAGAGCACGTTGTTGATAATGTTGTTGTTGATAATGTTGAGCACACAGAAGAAGTTTGTATTGATGAATCAGTGGTTCGAGCCAGTGCTGTTACCGATGTTGTTGTTGGCTCAGATTTTTGTGATGATGCTCATTTTCAAGGATTACTTCGTGATCCCTTGATTATTGGTGAAGATTTTGGTGAAATAGATTTTCCTGAGAACGATCCAAGAGATAATGATCCTAATGGTGATAATGATTCCTCTGATGATGATGATATTCCCCCGGGCTTTGATACCTATCAATCTATTCCTCAACCAAACCCCGCTCTCAACCAAATGAACCTTCATAACCTAATTCACCACCTTAACAATCCACATCTCCAAAACATCACCAGAGCTCCAATTGTTCGAATAAACGATGGTGGTTTCAGAAAGAATGTAGAAAGGAGGATTGACTATCTCAGAATTCCAACCGGACTCTTCAAATCCACAAAATTCCTTGAAGAAAAAGCATATGAGATCTTCTCAAAGGAACAAGAGTTGGTAAAGATAGATTGATGAAATACGGGCTAGAAGGGCTTATGATCTTGATCACCAAAGGGCAAAATACTTAAAGGATCTCATAGAAGCCAAGTGTCATAAAGCCAACAAAGTATGGAAGAACCAGTTCAAATTGAAGATTGTAGAAATCGTCAGCATTCATTTCAAGGAATGGCGTGATCCCGGGTTTGCAAGACCCCCTGGCTTAATCTGGTTAATAGTGAGACGTGAAGATAACCGTCGGTATATGTTTGGAGAAGCCAGGTTCAATCTGCTATCTGTTGATGATCTCATTTTTCTCCTCCATTACTTTGCAAGCAAACTTATTCAGCCTGATCCAGAGAATCAAGAAGCCTACTATGCTGTGAAGAGATATTTGGATAGTCTTATTTTGAGTCAAACTCAAAAAGACTTCCAATTGGCAGTTGAAAAGAAAAGAAAGAAAGTGAACCTCACCATGCCCAACCAAAGGATTCAAGGAATCAACCTCGAAAACTTTAACACTGGAGCCGTGTTTGATAATCCCCGAGGGTTTGTATTTGCTAGTGATCAAGGGCATAAGATTTTTATAAGACTCGACGAACTCTCCAAGTATTCAGATGGCACACTGATGCAATGTCTGGCTGTATTTGAAAGTCTAGCTGAGTTCGAAGAGTCAGTAAAGGAAAAGAAGAGGTTGATGAGAGTGATTAAGAAGATCAAATCAAGATTGGATCATAGAGAAAGAACGAGACAGATCATTGAGGCTAGGCTTCCAAAGGAAAGAAAAGGTGTAATTCATGTTCCAGAAGGTACTTGGGTCAGATATTCTCCTAATAATGAACAAGGTCCTCATAACATGCCCCTAGTTGATTTTGCTGACAACATCATTGAACCACCAAATCGCCTAGAAGATCCAAAGTACCATTTTGTGCCAAAGAAGTTCTGGAAGGAGAATTACCATAAGTATAGAAAGCGAGCCTTCAAATCACAATCAGTTTGACAAGATAAGCCTGAATCATCAATGAGAAAAAGGAATCGTAGGCAGAAAAAGAGAAAGAGATCAAGACGATGACCATCTACAAAACTGCACTAAAGGAGGAGATTGTTAGCTTTAATTATTTTGTTAGTGCAAGTTTTGTAATTATGTAATAGAATAGTCCTTGATCTAATGTATTAAGTATGGAAGGTTTATGTTGTAATTAGACAAGGACTTATTTGTTATTAAGGAGGGGGTTTAGTGCAAATAATATGCCTATATAAACCCCTCTCCACAACCATTGTAAGGTTACCACTTTTAATCATATTTCCTTACTTTCCCATTTTCTCTCTACTTTCTCTCTCACACACTTAAGCCTTATAATCATATATCACGATTTAGCATTGTTTACACTAATATATGAGGCAACACATTCCTTCAGGATTTTGGCTAAAAATCACATGAGGTATATCGTAAGTTAAGGGTTATGCATATGCCACATCTGTGAAAAGGCAACATGGTCATAGTTACCGACATGTCAATTGACACGTCTTCATTTTTGATGGGGTGATTGGGTCGAATTACCTTGAATAAGTTTATTTCTTTGAATTTTGAGGATTTTTATTAACTTTATCGAATCTAAATCATTTTTCACGAGAGAATGAAAAGTCTGTTACCCAAAATAAAAATCAGACCACAGTGTTTGTATACAACTCAAGGTATAGCAATATAGGACTCACTATGTGTCACGTAAAAAAAGTCTTTTGCAAGGCATAACATTTAAATAAGGGTAAAATACATGTGTTATATTGGAAATTCTGAATTCAGTCATCGTTCTTATATGGTCTAACTTAATGGCCCAACTGTTAACTCATACGAACCCATTCCATAATAGGCTTGCATCAAGCCATAAGCAAGGTGTAGAACTCACTCCAAAAAGCTAGCTCAAAGGAGAAGGGGACACCTAGACTTATAAACCACTAACCAATCCCATACTTGGCCGATGTGAAATTGTAACATTAACTCAAGGGAATATCTTTTATTCTGAACTTTGTTTTATGCTGTTATACAGAAGCTCAGTTTTCTAAATTACTACCATGCTAATCACATATCCTCAAGTGAACATTAAGGAGAGTCTATATGATGCAGCATGTTACGTTCAACAGGAATCATATAGAAATTCAGATTTATGCAGAATTACCCATACACTTCAAGGGCTCTTCTGTACTCCGACATGCTAGGTGGCAGATAGTCCTTTACAAAATCATGTTTGTGTGATCGTCTATACATTGATTTGCTTTTAATTACCGTCAACAAATTAATACCATCTTCCTGATAAAAACAAAAATGTGTTGAAATAATTTAATGTGTACCGCATAACAATAAAAAAGGCATAATTTGCAATCAAAATATATCAAAAGCAGATAAAAGAGGCAAATTTTGTTTGAAGTACCAGCAAAAGGGTGTGGCCATTGTGTTTGTAGTAGCATATTTTGCAATTCTGTAACTCTTTTGAAAGCCTTTGAGCCTCATCTCTACTTGGAAGCATGTTATCCTTGCCACTAAATTGTATATACACAAATTAGGATACAAACCGTTAGACACATGTAAGCCTCGTTACAACAACATAGATGTGCCTCCTTTATGTTCACTCGGATTCAGTATAAACTAAAGAAAAGAAAAAGAAGATACACTAAGCATACTGCGAAGAAGATCTCAAACGGAATGCAACAATTGTCTCTTGAACAAATATAATTATAAACTACGGAGCATACACTGCTTAAATCTAATATGGGAAATTTTTGTTTCGAAAGGAACTAACCTTGCAAGCACTAGCACTTCAGCTTTAACAGCATGGAAATGTGAATTAGCACATGCAGCAGCAGACTTAAGTAACTTAAGCTTCCAGCTAAGTGTTGCTTTTGGAATAATATCAGATAGTTCCTAATATCAATAGTAGAAAACCAATAAAAGCTCAGAAGTTCTTCAACTTAATGAAAACACATGGGGCAAGAGGCCAGAATCTCTACCTGAATTCGAGGAAACAAAGACGCGAAATTGTTAGATAGTTTCTCAATATTTGGAAAACGCGAGCTTTCAGCATTGACCATTGCCATTTTTACAGAATCACCTAATAAGATAACTATGCTAAGAAGAAAAGGGATTGTTGTAATATATAAATTTAAGCTTTTAACATGTTTTTCATCAAGATTTGCATAGAAATTAAAGGATAAAAGGTGAGATTGATAGATTTATCTAATAAGTCATATGTATAAAAATGGTGGAAGGCTTTTTACAAAGGAGGTGGGAAGGGGTATTTATACTACTAGTCTATTTTCACTATGACCCCTTCCACACTTGGATAATTACAATTCAACAACATTATTTTATAGCTAACAATCTCCCCCTTGGTGTTGAATTGTAAAAGTTGCATCGTCTTCGGTCTTTAAATCTTTGTGGGCCCTTTATGTTGAGGATCTTTGTTGTTGAGTGACCTTGAAGCTTTCCCTCTGTCTTCATCGTCATCGATCAACTTTGACTTGTTGGATCCTTAAGCATTCTGTGAAGGCGACGACTCGAGTTTCTTGTAAAATGCGGAAGCTTGGTATAAAGTGTGGAAGCTTGGCTTCGTATAAAGTGCGGAAGCTTAGCTTGGCTTTGAGTGTAGATTTGTCATTTAGCTTCTCCTCAAGTTGAGCATAATCTTCAGAACAAAGAATCGAACTTATGCATTTTGCTCCCCCTCAGATGGGCAATTCATTGTCCTCCCCCTCAAAAGGATAATCAATCTTTTAAACTTTTCTCCCCCTCATGATGAACAGGTGAAACGTGTTCATCATGCAGCAATGATCGATAGCACACATGGTGAATGAAAAGGTTTAATTATGAAGTAACGTCTCAGC
Source organism: Erigeron breviscapus (assembly GCA_034093135.1). Lineage (NCBI taxonomy): Eukaryota > Viridiplantae > Streptophyta > Magnoliopsida > Asterales > Asteraceae > Erigeron > Erigeron breviscapus. Next base: position 66,964,921 of record CM067169.1, read on the forward strand.
ATGTTTTGAACGGGTTGTACACAGAAATATGCACAAGCCATTTGACATCAACTTACTTTAAAGCAATCCTTGGAACCCATTTGAGAACGGGTCCAAGAGACTTAGATACTTTTGAAAATTCTTTGAAGTTGTGTCAATTCGATTCAAGAACATTGAATTCCACCTTGATTTGAAACTTGATGATTCATTTTGAAGTAGCTTTTGTGGAATCAATGGTGATTTGAGGGCAAGTGTAGGAGTTTGAGGTTTGGACTTTGGTGGCATATGTGAAAACCAACCATATTGATCTCTAAATCGAACTGTTTTGGTGGTAGAATCCTTAAAAATTTGACAAGTGTTGAATCGAGGAACTGTAGGAGTCTTAGGGAAATTAGGAACGGATTTAGGAAAGGTTGGTTTGAACTTTTGAAGTGGTGGGGGAGATCTCTTTGGTGGTTCGATGGTGGTTGATTTGGTCTTTTGTGGTGGCTGTAGAGGTTTTGGTGCAAGATTGAAAAGTTCTGAAAGTGAATATCTGATAGGTTTCGACTCACTTGATTGAACTTTGGGTTTGGTGGGAAAAGAGTTGTTTTTTGATTGTATGAGTTGATTGGGAGAAAGTGAATCGGGAATAAGGGGCGATGATTAATTCAGTTGAGTTGAGACGGTTGCAAGTTGTGTTTCTAATGACCGTGAATAGTCTTGAAGTTGTTCGATTATCTTCATTAATTTCCTCTCTTTACTCACAAACAAAATGGACTTGTTTTGCAATTCGTTGCGAAGTTGAGATATCTTTTCAAGCGAAACAAGTTCATTTGACCGACTCTCATTGATTTCAACAGTGATTTGAAAGTGAGCTTCTCTAAGTTGATCACATAACTTCGTAATATTTGTTTGCAGAAGATCATTTGCCGACTTGAGCTCTTTATTTTTCAATTTGAGTTTCTCATTCTCAAGCTCAATTAAATGGAATTTGTTAAAAGCATGTTGTTTGGTTGAGTAAATCTTTGCAATGCAAGGAGTGGTATGAGGTCGACTCAATGTAGTTAAACAACATGAACATATCATATCTTCATGACGTTTCTCTTGATCCAAAGTAGGTTTTGTAACCATGGATGAAAAAAGCTCTCTCAAAATGGGATCATTTGTAAAAATGTCTTGTGATGTATGAGTCGTCATCTTGGAATCAAAGGATTTAATGGCAGCCCAATTAAAGAGTCCAAATGAAGAGATATACTTAGCCCAACAACTAATACCTAGTAATAGTCCTTAGCCCAATCACAATAATCAGTCCAAGATTGAATACAGTTAAGCCCAACTACAAATTACTAGCCCAAAGCTAAATTCAACATCAAAAAGAAATATGAATGAAATTCTCAAATAAAATAAAATAAAATATGACAACTTTGATCAGGAAGGTGATCACGTGAATGCTTAAACCCCACTAGACACAAATTTAAATTCAATACTCACGTGAAGATATATAAAAAAAATAAAAATGGAAGCCAGCTAATACCCACTTTAAAGATTTGACCATTCACACTTTGACAGCACAAATTCAAATGTGACAATTCACTTTTGCTATATAATCACGCGTGACACACTTTAACTTGTCACCCACAATTACCAATACATGTTATCTCTGTCACACTTACACGCGGAGACCAATAATGCAATAGATCACGCGTGTTTTGTTTCCAACAAGGCTTAGATTTTAAAAAATGGGTTTTTTTTTTTTTAGTTTTGAAGAACTAATACCGGTCAAAAGTCGGTATTAGTAAAGAATTAATGAAATGTGAAGGAAAACCGGTATTAGTGAAGGTTTAATGAAATGGGAAGGAAAACCGGTATTAGTGAAGAATTAAAGAAATTGAAAATGAAGAACAAATACCGGTTTTCGATTTTCAAGTACAAATACAAGAAGTAATACCGGTTTTGGTAAAATATTAACTATTACCGGTTTTCAAGAAGACAAACGGGCAGAGTTTCGACTTGGAATATGAGGAATATAAGAACAAATACCGGTTTTGGTGTAAACCAGGTACCTTTTTGAATATAATAACGAAACAAAAATTTTCAACTTGAATGAAACCCGGTAGGAAAACTGGTAGGAATACCGGTATTACAACTAAAATTCAAAGAAAAAATGAAAACCGGTATTACAAAGGAAATTACAGAAACTTGCAAAAATGAAGGAAAAAGGTCCGGATTTTGCGCCTTGTGCTCTGATACCAATTGATAACTAATGCTAAATCGTGAAATTGAGCTTTAGTGTATGTTAATGGTGGTTTAACTATGTGAAAGTGTGTGTGGGTGATGGAAGGAGAAGTTAGAGAGAGAAAGTAAGTTAGAGAGAAGTTGGTATGGAATTAATGATTAAAGGCTTGGGAAATACAAAGGGTGGAGGGGTTTATATAGGGGAGTAAGTTACACTTAACCACCCTCCCTATTTACATTGAGGTCCTTCTCTAATTACACACTAACCCCTTCATGCATTTAATTAAAAGGTTTAAACTATTACATAGTTACAAAACACGCACTAACTAATTAATTTAATGCTAACAATTGTCACGGTAAGTGAATCAGGGATGAGCTCCAAGACGGGAAGTACAAGCTGCAGGTGTGTCCGGTCAAATGAAGTTGCTGAAATAGATAATGGACATAATTGTTATCGTTACTTGATACATGAATGGATAACCAAAATAGGTACTTATCTACAGAGTACTTGTTTTAAGATTAACCTGGATTTGACAGTATAACTACTAGATCGATTGTAGGGTTATGTGCAGCAACTGCAAGAGCTAAACAACCTCCAAAAGAATCTCCAACAAGATATATTGGCCTACTCGGAAATAAAGCATGCTCATACCTCAAGGTTTCCTCCACAAATATCACTATATCTTCATATACAAAGTAAATGATATAAATAATCCATTGTGCCAATTCAAATTGTTGCAATTGAAATCGTTGTTTTTATATATACAGAAAAACATTGAACCTTCAAATGGTGTTCGATCATAAACGGGGATGTGCAAACATCTAACTTCAAAAACCCTGCAATCACAATATTTCTTTATCACACATGAGAAATGAATACATATAAGATATGTCTCTAATCATAATTAGCTGCCATATGACAAATATTAAGGAAGTACTCCACTCACTTTCTTAAAGCCTTTTGGTGCAAAATGAGACCCAAGCCAAGACCATCCATGCCTATATAAATCACCAAGTTACAATGTATCAGAAGTGGTTACATACATTGAACTTCAAATTCAAAGTTTCAATACACACAATACACAAACTGAAAGTTGACACAGTAGCAGAACGTGACAAGTTAGATTCATCTATCCGTATACATATTTCAACAAGCTAAAAACCTACAAATAGAATTGTATGCACAACACAAAAATGAAAATAACCTGGCAAAAACAAAAGAACCGGCGAATCAAGCAAAGGACTGTCATTCCCATCCGAAATGACAGGACAAAACCACCTAGGCAGTCCACCGTCGGGTTTAATAATATCTTTAGCTAAATCCATATAATCTTTTACACTTTGAGTCCCATAGCCATCATCCCAAAAAGGTTCAAGCTGTTTTTTTTTCATTCGACACACTAATTTTGTCATCATCGTTAACATTACCACCAATCAAGTCTCTATTATTACTTTTAACATCATTCAAGGACCCAAGTTTACTACCATATTTCACCTCACTCACCTTAACCAAATCGGGCATTGTCCAGACATACTTACCCACCCGAGAAAACCGTCTCTTGTAACATGTTTTTAGGCCCAAGCATGTTTTTAGAACCAGAATCCTTCTTCACAATAGACTTCAAGTCATCCTCCATAGATAGTGCGATGTCATAAGCATCCTTAAGGGTCTTCTGCATCCTCACAAGTGTACGGTACTCATTAGGTAAGCTTTCAACAAATCGGCCAATCTTAGATAAATCATCAGGACAAAGTCGGGTACAGAATCTCAGCTTCTCCGCAAATAACCTAATATGCTCTTTCATTGACTTATCTCCTTTCTGAATAGCCAAGAACTCCCTCTTGATCGTCTGTCTCTCTTGAATAGTAAAGTACTCCTTATTAAAGAGCTCAGTGAATTGATCCCAAGTGATCTGCATCTCACCATCAACACCCAAAGTTTCTACCTGAATTTCCCACCAATCGATAGCTCCCTTACGAAACAACTGAGTAGCCAACTCCACCTTCTTGTTTTCAGGACAATCAGCAACCCGAAAACTCTTCTCTACTTCTTTCAACCAGCGATAACCATCAATAGAATTTCCTTCCCCAGAGAACTTAGAAGGATTACAACCCCAGAAGTCATGAAGAGAAAACTCCTTAACCCTCTCCCTACCACCATTCCTACGGTTTGGATTATCACCACCAGTACCACTACCACCAGTCCTATCAGAATCATCATTAGTATCACCTGTACGATCATCAGTAGTGGGTAATGTGTCTCGAGTGCGAGAATTAGCGTCTTCATCTTCAATGTTCCTGTTTCGGCGATTCCTAAGTAGTTCATCTCTCTCAGTTTCCACCTGTGCCAAACGCCGTTCTGACTGAGCTAAACGAGCTTGCATCTCAGCCATCTGTGCAACAATCCTCTGTAACTCACGGTTAGGAGGAGGAGCAGCGAATGCATCATCACCAGTACCATTAGGATTACCTCGAGTAGAAACCATTTTTCTAAAAATAAACAACGAACGTTTAAGACGGATATAGAGAGAAAGATTATGGTCCTATCTATTGACAATATCAACTATAAGCAACAATTTAAATAGGCCAAAACCTACACTCTCACTCAACCCAACCCGTCCTAAAACCAGTCTACTAAATGGTTTAAGTCCAATCCTATGCCTCATAGAATATGGTTCACTTAAACTCGGTCTCTGATACCAACTTGTAAACACCGAACTATATAAAAATATGGATTTCAAAATTTTTCTTAAAAACACAGAGTATTGCGGAAGTTTCCATCAATTATTATATTTCCAAAATATAAATGTTCAACTTAAATGACGGTGTTACTCGTCGGATCCAACCAAAATCAAATGAAACCCATAATAAGTCAAATAACGATAACAGTCAACGAGATATAATAAATGAGTCTGAATAAATGAGGCAATCTAGGTAAAAGTCTTCAGCTGTATCTTCTACCCATCCTCACTCTACTCTGCATCTCAACTAAGCATCAACCTGAGGTGGCACAACATTTTCAACAAAAGAACAAGTGTCAACTATAAAGCCGAGTAAGATATACCACAGGTTAATATAAATGATTGCCAATTTAAAACAACTTAATAAAGAATCATACGCAGTCGAGCATGTAACAACAACAACAATATATAGCAATCGAATACCCATAAGAATGATTAACAATTCTACGTGTGCCTATCGACTTAATCAACAATATTCAACTTTATCTACGTATTCCATCTAGCAACTTAATCAACTTCAACAACTTTATTCAACAATAGGTTATGCCCTTTTTTTATTACAACTAAAGGTGGATGACTCGCGTCACCACAATGAATACAACTACAAATGTGTGCAAAGGCGGCTTTAAGGCCTTTAAGGGACCTTGCACCCGACTTGATGGGTAGTCCTATCGGGGTCCATCAGTGTCGTTAAGGATAGCCATAACCAAATCCAGGAGAAAGCTGTTACGCAACTTGTAGTGACTGGACCTAATCACCCAGCTAATCTCAATCTTCGAGGTCGTGCCATTGGAAGCAACTAGTCTACTCCCGCTGACCAACTAAATCACACTGGTTCCTACGCGGTTCCAGTATGGGATAATCTTACCACTTTCAACTTAGATTTATACTCGAGTTTTAACAACGATATCAACTTTAGCAACTTTTATTACGACTTTAAGTTTAGGGCCCCTAATCGTGCACAGTGTTAACATGGTAACCTACACAAGTCTAGTGAACTAGTGTAAAAGCCAAACCAACTCAACAACTTAGCATTCCAACGAAAACAACTTTACAACAAAAAGACAACATTAATATCAACTATAATTCAGCATGTATAAGCGTAATCACAACAATATAAATCGGCCTAACCATGCAAATCTACCCATTTCGCAAAACCCTCCAAAAGTCCCATTACCCAAACTAGCGTATGATAAGGAAAGGTTTTAAACCACTTTTAAGAAATCACCATTTTCGTTGTGCACCCCAGCGTGTCAAAAATGATATATCTTACCTCAAATAGGATAGTCACACAACTTGACTCGTTACTTCGTCAATTTCCGAATACCTAAATGATTAAATAAATTATAAACACACAGAATTAATTGCAAACTCTTTATACTATAAATATACCTGCTACACCAATTATTTGTATCTATAATAAATAACCACTATGTGATCTCTTACTTACGCTGGAAGATTAGTTTTAAATATATTATTACATACCAACTTGGTGAACAAATTCCTCCATCCGTTTCAAAGCACTTATTTACGTGAGTTCATATATATATATATATATATATATCAAATTCTTATGGACAGGTGGTTAATGACAAACTAATATTTTATATAATTTTAGAAAACCATTTAAATCATTAAAAATACTAAATCACTCTACAATTTTGATCAAGCCATGAATTCATCTTATAAATGTTTCCCCACCGTCCCATTATCTCAAAAACAATTTGCTATTGGTTGCCTAATTAAATGATAACATCCCTAGCCAATTATTAATAAATCACTTAATAATCATTATACCTGCTCGTGATCTAGATGAAGTATTACTATCGTGTAAGCATGATATTTGATGGCTTCTTCGTCTCTCTCTCGTGCGGCCGTAGGGTTTTTTGTAAAGTGATAATGTTTTTATTGTAACTATTATATATTACCTATACGGGAGTATAAGAAAGTATATATATTAAAACTATCCTAGTTCCACAATACTCCTTAACCTCTCTTCGTTGGGCATAATTTACCCTTATTACAATTTGACTAATTATTATTTAATAACATAGTTATCCTTATAGCCTGCATAAATTATTAACTTATTATTAGTATATAAACCTTTGCTTCATTAAGTATATGACTGAAATCCGTAAGTGTCGAGTACAACAAAGTGATAACTAACAACAAGGTTAACGAGCCTAAAATTTAGGATGTTACAATTACCTCCCCCTTAAGAAGATTCTGTCCTCAGAATCGGATCAGCAACGAATAAATGGGGGTAACGATCCTTCATCACAGACTCCGTCTCCCAGGTCATACTCTCACCTCGACTGTGTCTTCACTTCACCAATACCAGATCAATCTGCTTTCTTCTAAGCTTAGTCTTCTTACGATCAAGGATAGCAACTGGTTCATCAATCATCTTCTTCTCTGGATCAATACTGACATCTTCTAAAGGAATTACACTAGTCTCGTTAGCTAGACATTTCCTTAAGTAACACACATGAAATGTGTTATGAATACCAGCCAACTGCGGAGGTAAATCCAACTGATATGCTTGACTTTTGATGCGCTTCAACACTTTGAACGGACCAATGAAACGTGGCTCAACTTACCACGCTTACCAAAATGAAGGACTCCTTTCCACGGCGAGACTTTCAACATAACCATGTCACCAACCTCAAAAGTAATCGGACGAGTCCTCTTATCAGCATAAGCTTTCTGACGATCCCTAGCTGCTCTCAAAGCATCCTTAGCAATGTTAACCTTATCAGCTGTTATTTGCACAACCTCAGGTCCGAAAAACTGTCTCTCCCCAGGTTCCAACCAACAACTAGGCGTACGACACTTACGACCATACAGCATCTCAAACGGAGGCATACCTATACTGGAATGATAACTATTATTATAAGCAAACTCAACTAACGGCAAATGATCATCCCACGATCCTCCATATTCCAAAACACACGCTCGAAGCATATCCTCCAAAGTCTGAATAGTCCTCTCGCTCTGTCCATCTGTCTGCGGATTGATTGGGAGAAAGTAAATCGGGAATAAGGGGCGATGATGAATTCAGTTGAGTTGAGACGGTTGCAAGTTGTGTTTCTAATGACCGTGAATAGTCTTGAAGTTGTTCGATTATCTTCATTAATTTCCTCTCTTTACTCACAAACAAAATGGACTTGTTTTGCAATTCGTTGCGAAGTTGAGATATCTTTTCAAGCGAAACAAGTTCATTTGACCGACTCTCATTGATTTCAACAGTGATTTGAAAGTGAGCTTCTCTAAGTTGATCACATAACTTCGTAATATTTGTTTGCAGAAGATCATTTGCCGACTTGAGCTCTTTATTTTTCAATTTGAGTTTCTCATTCTCAAGCTCAATTAAATGGAATTTGTTAAAAGCATGTTGTTTGGTTGAGTAAATCTTTGCAATGCAAGGAGTGGTATGAGGTCGACTCAATGTAGTTAAACAACATGAACATATCATATCTTCATGACGTTTCTCTTGATCCAAAGTAGGTTTTGTAACCATGGATGAAAAAAGCTCTCTCAAAATGGGATCATTTGTAAAAATGTCTTGTGATGTATGAGTCGTCATCTTGGAATCAAAGGATTTAATGGCAGCCCAATTAAAGAGTCCAAATGAAGAGATATACTTAGCCCAACAACTAATACCTAGTAATAGTCCTTAGCCCAATCACAATAATCAGTCCAAGATTGAATACAGTTAAGCCCAACTACAAATTACTAGCCCAAAGCTAAATTCAACATCAAAAAGAAATATGAATGAAATTCTCAAATAAAATAAAATAAAATATGACAACTTTGATCAGGAAGGTGATCACGTGAATGCTTAAACCCCACTAGACACAAATTTAAATTCAATACTCACGTGAAGATATATAAAAAAAATAAAAATGGAAGCCAGCTAATACCCACTTTAAAGATTTGACCATTCACACTTTGACAGCACAAATTCAAATGTGACAATTCACTTTTGCTATATAATCACGCGTGACACACTTTAACTTGTCACCCACAATTACCAATACATGTTATCTCTGTCACACTTACACGCGGAGACCAATAATGCAATAGATCACGCGTGTTTTGTTTCCAACAAGGCTTAGATTTTAAAAAATGGGTTTTTTTTTTTTTAGTTTTGAAGAACTAATACCGGTCAAAAGTCGGTATTAGTAAAGAATTAATGAAATGTGAAGGAAAACCGGTATTAGTGAAGGTTTAATGAAATGGGAAGGAAAACCGGTATTAGTGAAGAATTAAAGAAATTGAAAATGAAGAACAAATACCGGTTTTCGATTTTCAAGTACAAATACAAGAAGTAATACCGGTTTTGGTAAAATATTAACTATTACCGGTTTTCAAGAAGACAAACGGGCAGAGTTTCGACTTGGAATATGAGGAATATAAGAACAAATACCGGTTTTGGTGTAAACCAGGTACCTTTTTGAATATAATAACGAAACAAAAATTTTCAACTTGAATGAAACCCGGTAGGAAAACTGGTAGGAATACCGGTATTACAACTAAAATTCAAAGAAAAAATGAAAACCGGTATTACAAAGGAAATTACAGAAACTTGCAAAAATGAAGGAAAAAGGTCCGGATTTTGCGCCTTGTGCTCTGATACCAATTGATAACTAATGCTAAATCGTGAAATTGAGCTTTAGTGTATGTTAATGGTGGTTTAACTATGTGAAAGTGTGTGTGGGTGATGGAAGGAGAAGTTAGAGAGAGAAAGTAAGTTAGAGAGAAGTTGGTATGGAATTAATGATTAAAGGCTTGGGAAATACAAAGGGTGGAGGGGTTTATATAGGGGAGTAAGTTACACTTAACCACCCTCCCTATTTACATTGAGGTCCTTCTCTAATTACACACTAACCCCTTCATGCATTTAATTAAAAGGTTTAAACTATTACATAGTTACAAAACACGCACTAACTAATTAATTTAATGCTAACAATTGTCACGGTAAGTGAATCAGGGATGAGCTCCAAGACGGGAAGTACAAGCTGCAGGTGTGTCCGGTCAAATGAAGTTGCTGAAATAGATAATGGACATAATTGTTATCGTTACTTGATACATGAATGGATAACCAAAATAGGTACTTATCTACAGAGTACTTGTTTTAAGATTAACCTGGATTTGACAGTATAACTACTAGATCGATTGTTGGATTACGTGCAGCAACTGCAAGAGCTAAACAACCTCCAAAAGAATCTCCAACAAGATATATTGGCCTACTCGGAAATAAAGCATGCTCATACCTCAAGGTTTCCTCCACAAATATCACTATATCTTCATATACAAAGTAAATGATATAAATAATCCATTGTGCCAATTCAAATTGTTGCAATTGAAATCGTTGTTTTTATATATACAGAAAAACATTGAACCTTCAAATGGTGTTCGATCATAAACGGGGATGTGCAAACATCTAACTTCAAAAACCCTGCAATCACAATATTTCTTTATCACACATGAGAAATGAATACATATAAGATATGTCTCTAATCATAATTAGCTGCCATATGACAAATATTAAGGAAGTACTCCACTCACTTTCTTAAAGCCTTTTGGTGCAAAATGAGACCCAAGCCAAGACCATCCATGCCTATATAAATCACCAAGTTACAATGTATCAGAAGTGGTTACATACATTGAACTTCAAATTCAAAGTTTCAATACACACAATACACAAACTGAAAGTTGACACAGTAGCAGAACGTGACAAGTTAGATTCATCTATCCGTATACATATTTCAACAAGCTAAAAACCTACAAATAGAATTGTATGCACAACACAAAAATGAAAATAACCTGGCAAAAACAAAAGAACCGGCGAATCAAGCAAAGGACTGTCATTCCCATCCGAAATGACAGGACAAAACCACCTAGGCAGTCCACCGTCGGGTTTAATAATATCTTTAGCTAAATCCATATAATCTTTTACACTTTGAGTCCCATAGCCATCATCCCAAAAAGGTTCAAGCTGTTTTTTTTTCATTCGACACACTAATTTTGTCATCATCGTTAACATTACCACCAATCAAGTCTCTATTATTACTTTTAACATCATTCAAGGACCCAAGTTTACTACCATATTTCACCTCACTCACCTTAACCAAATCGGGCATTGTCCAGACATACTTACCCACCCGAGAAAACCGTCTCTTGTAACATGTTTTTAGGCCCAAGCATGTTTTTAGAACCAGAATCCTTCTTCACAATAGACTTCAAGTCATCCTCCATAGATAGTGCGATGTCATAAGCATCCTTAAGGGTCTTCTGCATCCTCACAAGTGTACGGTACTCATTAGGTAAGCTTTCAACAAATCGGCCAATCTTAGATAAATCATCAGGACAAAGTCGGGTACAGAATCTCAGCTTCTCCGCAAATAACCTAATATGCTCTTTCATTGACTTATCTCCTTTCTGAATAGCCAAGAACTCCCTCTTGATCGTCTGTCTCTCTTGAATAGTAAAGTACTCCTTATTAAAGAGCTCAGTGAATTGATCCCAAGTGATCTGCATCTCACCATCAACACCCAAAGTTTCTACCTGAATTTCCCACCAATCGATAGCTCCCTTACGAAACAACTGAGTAGCCAACTCCACCTTCTTGTTTTCAGGACAATCAGCAACCCGAAAACTCTTCTCTACTTCTTTCAACCAGCGATAACCATCAATAGAATTTCCTTCCCCAGAGAACTTAGAAGGATTACAACCCCAGAAGTCACGAAGAGAAAACTCCTTAACCCTCTCCCTACCACCATTCCTACGGTTTGGATTATCACCACCAGTACCACTACCACCAGTCCTATCAGAATCATCATTAGTATCACCTGTACGATCATCAGTAGTGGGTAATGTGTCTCGAGTGCGAGAATTAGCGTCTTCATCTTCAATGTTCCTGTTTCGGCGATTCCTAAGTAGTTCATCTCTCTCAGTTTCCACCTGTGCCAAACGCCGTTCTGACTGAGCTAAACGAGCTTGCATCTCAGCCATCTGTGCAACAATCCTCTGTAACTCACGGTTAGGAGGAGGAGCAGCGAATGCATCATCACCAGTACCATTAGGATTACCTCGAGTAGAAACCATTTTTCTAAAAATAAACAACGAACGTTTAAGACGGATATAGAGAGAAAGATTATGGTCCTATCTATTGACAATATCAACTATAAGCAACAATTTAAATAGGCCAAAACCTACACTCTCACTCAACCCAACCCGTCCTAAAACCAGTCTACTAAATGGTTTAAGTCCAATCCTATGCCTCATAGAATATGGTTCACTTAAACTCGGTCTCTGATACCAACTTGTAACACCGAACTATATAAAAATATGGATTTCAAAATTTTTCTTAAAAACACAGAGTATTGCGGAAGTTTCCATCAATTATTATATTTCCAAAATATAAATGTTCAACTTAAATGACGGTGTTACTCGTCGGATCCAACCAAAATCAAATGAAACCCATAATAAGTCAAATAACGATAACAGTCAACGAGATATAATAAATGAGTCTGAATAAATGAGGCAATCTAGGTAAAAGTCTTCAGCTGTATCTTCTACCCATCCTCACTCTACTCTGCATCTCAACTAAGCATCAACCTGAGGTGGCACAACATTTTCAACAAAAGAACAAGTGTCAACTATAAAGCCGAGTAAGATATACCACAGGTTAATATAAATGATTGCCAATTTAAAACAACTTAATAAAGAATCATACGCAGTCGAGCATGTAACAACAACAACAATATATAGCAATCGAATACCCATAAGAATGATTAACAATTCTACGTGTGCCTATCGACTTAATCAACAATATTCAACTTTATCTACGTATTCCATCTAGCAACTTAATCAACTTCAACAACTTTATTCAACAATAGGTTATGCCCTTTTTTTTATTACAACTAAAGGTGGATGACTCGCGTCACCACAATGAATACAACTACAAATGTGTGCAAAGGCGGCTTTAAGGCCTTTAAGGGACCTTGCACCCGACTTGATGGGTAGTCCTATCGGGGTCCATCAGTGTCGTTAAGGATAGCCATAACCAAATCCAGGAGAAAGCTGTTACGCAACTTGTAGTGACTGGACCTAATCACCCAGCTAATCTCAATCTTCGAGGTCGTGCCATTGGAAGCAACTAGTCTACTCCCGCTGACCAACTAAATCACACTGGTTCCTACGCGGTTCCAGTATGGGATAAGCTTACCACTTTCAACTTAGATTTATACTCGAGTTTTAACAACGATATCAACTTTAGCAACTTTTATTTCAGACTTTAAGTTTAGGGCCCCTAATCGTGCACAATGTTAACATGGCAACCTACACAAGTCTAGTGAACTAGTGTAAAAGCCAAACCAACTCAACAACTTAGCATTCCAACGAAAACAACTTTACAACAAAAAGACAACATTAATATCAACTATAATTCAGCATGTATAAGCGTAATCACAACAATATAAATCAGCCTAACCATGCAAATCTACCCATTTCGCAAAACCCTCCAAAAGTCCCATTACCCAAACTAGCGTATGATAAGGAAAGGTTTTAAACCACTTTTAAGAAATCACCATTTTCGTTGTGCACCCCAGCGTGTCAAAAATGATATATCTTACCTCAAATAGGATAGTCACACAACTTGACTCGTTACTTCGTCAATTTCCGAATACCTAAATGATTAAATAAATTATAAACACACAGAATTAATTGCAAACTCTTTATACTATAAATATACCTGCTACACCAATTATTTGTATCTATAATAAATAACCACTATGTGATCTCTTACTTACGCTGGAAGATTAGTTTTAAATATATTATTACATACCAACTTGGTGAACAAATTCCTCCATCCGTTTCAAAGCACTTATTTACGTGAGTTCATATATATATATATATATATATATAATCAATTCGTATATCGTACGAGTATCAAGACTATTTTTATATAATTTTAGAAAACCATTTAAATCATTAAAAATACTAAATCACTCTACAATTTTGATCAAGCCATGAATTCATCTTATAAATGTTTCCCCACCGTCCCATTATCTCAAAAACAATTTGCTATTGGTTGCCTAATTAAATGATAACATCCCTAGCCAATTATTAATAAATCACTTAATAATCATTATACCTGCTCGTGATCTAGATGAAGTATTACTATCGTGTAAGCATGATATTTGATGGCTTCTTCGTCTCTCTCTCGTGCGGCCGTAGGGTTTTTTGTAAAGTGATAATGTTTTTATTGTAACTATTATATATTACCTATACGGGAGTATAAGAAAGTATATATATTAAAACTATCCTAGTTCCACAATACTCCTTAACCTCTCTTCGTTGGGCATAATTTACCCTTATTACAATTTGACTAATTATTATTTAATAACATAGTTATCCTTATAGCCTGCATAAATTATTAACTTATTATTAGTATATAAACCTTTGCTTCATTAAGTATATGACTGAAATCCGTAAGTGTCGAGTACAACAAAGTGATAACTAACAACAAGGTTAACGAGCCTAAAATTTAGGATGTTACAATTACCTCCCCCTTAAGAAGATTCTGTCCTCAGAATCGGATCAGCAACGAATAGATGGGGGTAACGATCCTTCATCACAGACTCCGTCTCCCAGGTCATACTCTCACCTCGACTGTGTCTCCACTTCACCAATACCAGATCAATCTGCTTTCTTCTAAGCTTAGTCTTCTTACGATCAAGGATAGCAATTGGTTCATCAATCATCTTCTTCTCTGGATCAATACTGACATCTTCTAAAGGAATTACACTAGTCTCGTTAGCTAGACATTTCCTTAAGTAACACACATGAAATGTGTTATGAATACCAGCCAACTGCGGAGGTAAATCCAACTGATATGCTTGACTTTTGATGCGCTTCAACACTTTGAACGGACCAATGAAACGTGGCTCAACTTACCACGCTTACCAAAATGAAGGACTCCTTTCCACGGCGAGACTTTCAACATAACCATGTCACCAACCTCAAAAGTAATCGGACGAGTCCTCTTATCAGCATAAGCTTTCTGACGATCCCTAGCTGCTCTCAAAGCATCCTTAGCAATGTTAACCTTATCAGCTGTTATTTGCACAACCTCAGGTCCGAAAAACTGTCTCTCCCCAGGTTCCAACCAACAACTAGGCGTACGACACTTACGACCATACAGCATCTCAAACGGAGGCATACCTATACTGGAATGATAACTATTATTATAAGCAAACTCAACTAACGGCAAATGATCATCCCACGATCCTCCATATTCCAAAACACACGCTCGAAGCATATCCTCCAAAGTCTGAATAGTCCTCTCGCTCTGTCCATCTGTCTGCGGATGAGAAAGTAAATCGGGAATAAGGGGCGATGATGAATTCAGTTGAGTTGAGACGGTTGCAAGTTGTGTTTCTAATGACCGTGAATAGTCTTGAAGTTGTTCGATTATCTTCATAAATTTCCTCTCTTTACTCACAAACAAAATGGACTTGTTTTGCAATTCGTTGCGAAGTTGAGATATCTTTTCAAGCGAAACAAGTTCATTTGACCGACTCTCATTGATTTCAACAGTGATTTGAAAGTGAGCTTCTCTAAGTTGATCACATAACTTCGTAATATTTGTTTGCAGAAGATCATTTGCCGACTTGAGCTCTTTGTTTTTCCAATTTGAGTTTCTCATTCTCAAGCTCAATTAAATGGAATTTGTTAAAAGCATGTTGTTTGGTTGAGTAGATCTTTGCAATGCAAGGAGTGGTATGAGGTCGACTCAATGTAGTTAAACAACATGAACATATCATATCTTCATGAAGTTTCTCTTGATCCAAAGTAGGTTTTGTAACCGTGGATGAAAAAAGCTCTCTCAAAATGGGATCATTTGTAAAAATGTCTTGTGATGTATGAGTCGTCATCTTGGAATCAAAGGATTTAATGGCAGCCCAATTAAAGAGTCCAAATGAAGAGATATACTTAGCCCAACAACTAATACCTAGTAATAGTCCTTAGCCCAATCACAATAATCAGTCCAAGATTGAATACAGTTAAGCCCAACTACAAATTACTAGCCCAAAGCTAAATTCAACATCAAAAAGAAATATGAATGAAATTCTCAAATAAAATAAAATAAAATATGACAACTTTGATCAGGAAGGTGATCACGTGAATGCTTAAACCCCACTTAGACACAAATTTAAATTCAATACTCACGTGAAGATATATAAAAAAAATAAAAATGGAAGCCAGCTAATACCCACTTTAAAGATTTGACCATTCACACTTTGACAGCACAAATTCAAATGTGACAATTCACTTTTGCTATATAATCACGCGTGACACACTTTAACTTGTCACCCACAATTACCAATACATGTTATCTCTGTCACACTTACACGCGGAGACCAATAATGCAATAGATCACGCGTGTTTTGTTTCCAACAAGGCTTAGATTTTAAAAAATGGGTTTTTTTTTTTTTAGTTTTGAAGAACTAATACCGGTCAAAAGCCGGTATTAGTAAAGAATTAATGAAATGTGAAGGAAAACCGGTATTAGTGAAGTGACGTGGAGGAAAACCGTATTAGTGAAGATAAAAGAAATTGAAAATGAAGAACAAATACCGGTTTTCGATTCAAGTACAAAAACAAGAAGTAATACCGGTTTTGGTAAAATATTAACTATTACCGGTTTTCAAGAAGACAAACGGGCAGAGTTTCGACTTGGAATATGAGGAATATAAGAACAAATACCGGTTTTGGTGTAAACCAGGTACCTTTTTGAATATAATAACGAAACAAAAATTTTCAACTTGAATGAAACCCGGTAGGAAAACTGGTAGGAATACCGGTATTACAACTAAAATTCAAAGAAAAAATGAAAACCGGTATTACAAAGGAAATTACAGAAACTTGCAAAAATGAAGGAAAAAGGTCCGGATTTTGCGCCTTGGCTCTGATACCAATTGATAACTAATGCTAAATCGTGAAATTGAGCTTTAGTGTATGTTAATGGTGGTTTAACTATGTGAAAGTGTGTGTGGGTGATGGAAGGAGAAGTTAGAGAGAGAAAGTAAGTTAGAGAGAAGTTGGTATGGAATTAATGATTAAAGGCTTGGGAAATACAAAGGGTGGAGGGGTTTATATAGGGGAGTAAGTTACACTTAACCACCCTCCCTATTTACATTGAGGTCCTTCTCTAATTACACACTAACCCCTCCATGCATTTAATTAAAAGGTCTAAACTATTACATAGTTACAAAACACGCACTAACTAATTAATTTAATGCTAACAATTGTCACGGTAAGTGAATCAGGGATGAGCTCCAAGACGGGAAGTACAAGCTGCAGGTGTGTCCGGTCAAATGAAGTTGCTGAAATAGATAATGGACATAATTGTTATCGTTACTTGATACATGAATGGATAACCAAAATAGGTACTTATCTACAGAGTACTTGTTTTAAGATTAACCTGGATTTGACAGTATAACTACTAGATCGATTGTAGGGTTATGTGCAGCAACTGCAAGAGCTAAACAACCTCCAAAAGAATCTCCAACAAGATATATTGGCCTACTCGGAAATAAAGCATGCTCATACCTCAAGGTTTCCCCCACAAATATCACTATATCTTCATATACAAAGTAAATGATATAAATAATCCATTGTGCCAATTCAAATTGTTGCAATTGAAATCGTTGTTTTTATATATACAGAAAAACATTGAACCTTCAAATGGTGTTCGATCATAAACGGGGATGTGCAAACATCTAACTTCAAAAACCCTGCAATCACAATATTTCTTTATCACACATGAGAAATGAATACATATAAGATATGTCTCTAATCATAATTAGCTGCCATATGACAAATATTAAGGAAGTACTCCACTCACTTTCTTAAAGCCTTTTGGTGCAAAATGAGACCCAAGCCAAGACCATCCATGCCTATATAAATCACCAAGTTACAATGTATCAGAAGTGGTTACATACATTGAACTTCAAATTCAAAGTTTCAATACACACAATACACAAACTGAAAGTTGACACAGTAGCAGAACGTGACAAGTTAGATTCATCTATCCGTATACATATTTCAACAAGCTAAAAACCTACAAATAGAATTGTATGCACAACACAAAAATGAAAATAACCTGGCAAAAACAAAAGAACCGGCGAATCAAGCAAAGGACTGTCATTCCCATCCGAAATGACAGGACAAAACCACCTAGGCAGTCCACCGTCGGGTTTAATAATATCTTTAGCTAAACCCATCACTCTTCCTCTTAAAACCAGAACCAGAATCCTTCTTCACAATAGACTTCAAGTCATCCTCCATAGATAGTGCAATGTCATAAGCATCCTTAAGGGTCTTCTGCATCCTCACAAGTGTACGGTACTCATTAGGTAAGCTTTCAACAAATCGGCCAATCTTAGATAAATCATCAGGACAAAGTCGGGTACAGAATCTCAGCTTCTCCGCAAATAACCTAATATGCTCTTTCATTGACTTATCTCCTTTCTGAATAGCCAAGAACTCCCTCTTGATCGTCTGTCTCTCTTGAATAGTAAAGTACTCCTTATTAAAGAGCTCAGTGAATTGATCCCAAGTGATCTGCATCTCACCATCAACACCCAAAGTTTCTACCTGAATTTCCCACCAATCGATAGCTCCCTTACGAAACAACTGAGTAGCCAACTCCACCTTCTTGTTTTCAGGACAATCAGCAACCCGAAAACTCTTCTCTACTTCTTTCAACCAGCGATAACCATCAATAGAATTTCCTTCCCCAGAGAACTTAGAAGGATTACAACCCCAGAAGTCACGAAGAGAAAACTCCTTAACCCTCTCCCTACCACCATTCCTACGGTTTGGATTATCACCACCAGTACCACTACCACCAGTCCTATCAGAATCATCATTAGTATCACCTGTACGATCATCAGTAGTGGGTAATGTGTCTCGAGTGCGAGAATTAGCGTCTTCATCTTCAATGTTCCTGTTTCGGCGATTCCTAAGTAGTTCATCTCTCTCAGTTTCCACCTGTGCCAAACGCCGTTCTGACTGAGCTAAACGAGCTTGCATCTCAGCCATCTGTGCAACAATCCTCTGTAACTCACGGTTAGGAGGAGGAGCAGCGAATGCATCATCACCAGTACCATTAGGATTACCTCGAGTAGAAACCATTTTTCTAAAAATAAACAACGAACGTTTAAGACGGATATAGAGAGAAAGATTATGGTCCTATCTATTGACAATATCAACTATAAGCAACAATTTAAATAGGCCAAAACCTACACTCTCACTCAACCCAACCCGTCCTAAAACCAGTCTACTAAATGGTTTAAGTCCAATCCTATGCCTCATAGAATATGGTTCACTTAAACTCGGTCTCTGATACCAACTTGTAAACACCGAACTATATAAAAATATGGATTTCAAAATTTTTCTTAAAAACACAGAGTATTGCGGAAGTTTCCATCAATTATTATATTTCCAAAATATAAATGTTCAACTTAAATGACGGTGTTACTCGTCGGATCCAACCAAAATCAAATGAAACCCATAATAAGTCAAATAACGATAACAGTCAACGAGATATAATAAATGAGTCTGAATAAATGAGGCAATCTAGGTAAAAGTCTTCAGCTGTATCTTCTACCCATCCTCACTCTACTCTGCATCTCAACTAAGCATCAACCTGAGGTGGCACAACATTTTCAACAAAAGAACAAGTGTCAACTATAAAGCCGAGTAAGATATACCACAGGTTAATATAAATGATTGCCAATTTAAAACAACTTAATAAAGAATCATACGCAGTCGAGCATGTAACAACAACAACAATATATAGCAATCGAATACCCATAAGAATGATTAACAATTCTACGTGTGCCTATCGACTTAATCAACAATATTCAACTTTATCTACGTATTCCATCTAGCAACTTAATCAACTTCAACAACTTTATTCAACAATAGGTTATGCCCTTTTTTTATTACAACTAAAGGTGGATGACTCGCGTCACCACAATGAATACAACTACAAATGTGTGCAAAGGCGGCTTTAAGGCCTTTAAGGGACCTTGCACCCGACTTGATGGGTAGTCCTATCGGGGTCCATCAGTGTCGTTAAGGATAGCCATAACCAAATCCAGGAGAAAGCTGTTACGCAACTTGTAGTGACTGGACCTAATCACCCAGCTAATCTCAATCTTCGAGGTCGTGCCATTGGAAGCAACTAGTCTACTCCCGCTGACCAACTAAATCACACTGGTTCCTACGCGGTTCCAGTATGGGATAATCTTACCACTTTCAACTTAGATTTATACTCGAGTTTTAACAACGATATCAACTTTAGCAACTTTTATTACGACTTTAAGTTTAGGGCCCCTAATCGTGCACAGTGTTAACATGGTAACCTACACAAGTCTAGTGAACTAGTGTAAAAGCCAAACCAACTCAACAACTTAGCATTCCAACGAAAACAACTTTACAACAAAAAGACAACATTAATATCAACTATAATTCAGCATGTATAAGCGTAATCACAACTATACAAATCAGCCTAACCATGCAAATCTACCCATTTCGCAAAACCCTCCAAAAGTCCCATTACCCAAACTAGCGTATGATAAGGAAAGGTTTTAAACCACTTTTAAGAAATCACCATTTTCGTTGTGCACCCCAGCGTGTCAAAACTGATATATCTTACCTCAAATAGGATAGTCACACAACTTGACTCGTTACTTCGTCAATTTCCGAATACCTAAATGATTAAATAAATTATAAACACACAGAATTAATTGCAAACTCTTTATACTATAAATATACCTGCTACACCAATTATTTGTATCTATAATAAATAACCACTATGTGATCTCTTACTTACGCTGGAAGATTAGTTTTAAATATATTATTACATACCAACTTGGTGAACAAATTCCTCCATCCGTTTCAAAGCACTTATTTACGTGAGTTCATATATATATATATATATATATATAATCAATTCGTATATCGTACGAGTATCAAGACTATTTTTATATAATTTTAGAAAACCATTTAAATCATTAAAAATACTAAATCACTCTACAATTTTGATCAAGCCATGAATTCATCTTATAAATGTTTCCCCACCGTCCCATTATCTCAAAAACAATTTGCTATTGGTTGCCTAATTAAATGATAACATCCCTAGCCAATTATTAATAAATCACTTAATAATCATTATACCTGCTCGTGATCTAGATGAAGTATTACTATCGTGTAAGCATGATATTTGATGGCTTCTTCGTCTCTCTCTCGTGCGGCCGTAGGGTTTTTTGTAAAGTGATAATGTTTTTATTGTAACTATTATATATTACCTATACGGGAGTATAAGAAAGTATATATATTAAAACTATCCTAGTTCCACAATACTCCTTAACCTCTCTTCGTTGGGCATAATTTACCCTTATTACAATTTGACTAATTATTATTTAATAACATAGTTATCCTTATAGCCTGCATAAATTATTAACTTATTATTAGTATATAAACCTTTGCTTCATTAAGTATATGACTGAAATCCGTAAGTGTCGAGTACAACAAAGTGATAACTAACAACAAGGTTAACGAGCCTAAAATTTAGGATGTTACAATTACCTCCCCCTTAAGAAGATTCTGTCCTCAGAATCGGATCAGCAACGAATAAATGGGGGTAACGATCCTTCATCACAGACTCCGTCTCCCAGGTCATACTCTCACCTCGACTGTGTCTTCACTTCACCAATACCAGATCAATCTGCTTTCTTCTAAGCTTAGTCTTCTTACGATCAAGGATAGCAACTGGTTCATCAATCATCTTCTTCTCTGGATCAATACTGACATCTTCTAAAGGAATTACACTAGTCTCGTTAGCTAGACATTTCCTTAAGTAACACACATGAAATGTGTTATGAATACCAGCCAACTGCGGAGGTAAATCCAACTGATATGCTTGACTTTTGATGCGCTTCAACACTTTGAACGGACCAATGAAACGTGGCTCAACTTACCACGCTTACCAAAATGAAGGACTCCTTTCCACGGCGAGACTTTCAACATAACCATGTCACCAACCTCAAAAGTAATCGGACGAGTCCTCTTATCAGCATAAGCTTTCTGACGATCCCTAGCTGCTCTCAAAGCATCCTTAGCAATGTTAACCTTATCAGCTGTTATTTGCACAACCTCAGGTCCGAAAAACTGTCTCTCCCCAGGTTCCAACCAACAACTAGGCGTACGACACTTACGACCATACAGCATCTCAAACGGAGGCATACCTATACTGGAATGATAACTATTATTATAAGCAAACTCAACTAACGGCAAATGATCATCCCACGATCCTCCATATTCCAAAACACACGCTCGAAGCATATCCTCCAAAGTCTAAATAGTCCTCTCGCTCTGTCCATCTGTCTGCGGATGAAAAGCAGTACTCATATTAATTCTACTCCCCAATTCCCGCTGAAGACCTCTCCAAAAACCCGAATTAAATCTACCATCACGATCAGAAACTATAGTCAAAGGCACACCGTGCTTAGAAACAATCTCATCAATATACAACTCAGCCAACTTCTCCAATGGTGCGTTCTCGCGTGTAGCCATGAAATGAGCACTCTTAGTCAATCTATCAACCACAACCCAAATCATGTCATTCCCAACTTTAGTCCTTGGTAGCTTAGTCACGAAATCCATGGTAATATGATCCCATTTCCACTCGGGGATCTCCAACTGTTGCAATTCACCGTAAGGTTTCTGATGCTCAGCTTTAACTTGAGCACAAGTCACACACTTCTACACGAACATAGCAATATCACTCCGCATACCAGGCCACCAATACAAAGGCTTCAAGTCATGAAACATCTTAGTGACACCTGGATGAATAGAATATCTCGATCTATGAGCTTCCTCGAGTATTAACTCGCGGTTGCCACCGAATAAAGGTACCCACTTCCTACCTTTGTAAGTCTGAAAACCATGACTGTTCTCCTTAAATCTATCCCGCTTCTTCCCGACTCTTTCGGCTTTGAAATTTCCAGGTAGAACAGCATCATCTTGAGCCATCCTAATGCGCTCCAATAAACTGGATTCAGCCTGTACAACCATAGATAAAAGTTTGCAAGAAGTACCTTGCACCTTACGACTCAGAGCATCAGCAACGACATTAGCTTTACCCGGATGATACTTGATCTCACAGTCGTAATCCTTAAGCAGTTCTATCCATCTTCTCTGACGAGCATTCAGTTCCTTCTGATTAAACACATGCTGTAGACTCTTGTGATCAGTAAAAAGAGTACACCTAGTGCCATACAGATAATGTCTCCACAACTTAAGGGCAAAAACAACCGCTGCTAATTCCAGATCATGCGTAGGATAGTTCTTCTCATGCGGTTTCAACTGACGAGAGGCATAAGCAATCACTTTATCGCGCTGCATCAAAACACAACCCAACCCAGAAACCGAAGCATCACTATAAACAACCATATCGTTTGTACCTTCAGGTAAAGATAGAATCGGAACCTCACACAACTTCTGTTTCAATGTCTGAAATGCCTTCTCTTGAGAATCGGTCCATAAATACTTCACACCCTTCTTAGTCAACTCAGTCATCGGTTTAGCAATGCGGGAGAAGTCTTGAATGAATCTCCTATAGTACCCTGCCAAACCTAAGAAGCTTTTAATTTCAGTAGGAGTCCTAGGGGATTCCCACTTCATCACAGCCTCAATCTTCGAGGGATCAACTTTAATCCCATCACCAGAAATGATGTGTCCAAGAAAATTAACCTCACGCAACCAGAATTCACACTTGGAAATTTTAGCATAAAGATTTTTCCTCCGTAAAACCTCTAAAACAGCTCGTAGATGCCCACGATGTTCCTCGGCAGTCTTCGAATAAACAAGAATATCATCGATAAATACAATAACAAAATGATCGAGGAAAGGTCTACAGACTCGATTCATCAAGTCCATGAAAGCGGCCGGAGCATTAGTAAGACCAAAGGGCATCACCAGAAACTCGTAGTGTCCATAACGAGTTCGGAAAGCAGTCTTGGCAACACTTTCCTCTTCTACTTTCAACTGATGGTAGCCAGAACGAAGATCGATTTTTGAGAAGAAAGAAGCACCCTGCAATTGATCGAATAAATCATCTATACGAGGAAGAGGATATTTATTCTTTACCTTTCGTTTGTTAAGCTCACGGTAATCGATACACATCCTCATAGATCCATCCTTCTTCTTGACAAAGAGAATGGGAGCACCCCAAGACGAGGAACTCGGTCGAATGAAACCCTTATCTAACAACACTTGCAACTGCGACATCAACTCTTTCATCTCAGTAGGGGCTAGACGATAAGGAGCCTTAGCAACTGGAGTCGTGCCAGGCATAAGATCAATACGAAATTCAACTTCACGATCAGGAGGTAAGCCAGGAAGATCATCAGGAAAAACGTCAGCAAACTCAGAAACAACTTCAATGTCAGCGATAGAAGATCTAGCAATACGTGTGTCAATCACATATGCCAGGAAATGAGTTTTAGTTTGACGAATATGTTGAAGAGCCTTCATCAACTTAATGAATGTAGGATAACCAAACTTCCTTTCACCGTAGACTGTGACCACTTTCCCATCATGGGTAGTGATACGAACGATCTTTTCCCCACAGAAGATAGTAGCATTGTTTTCTCCCAACCAATCCATGCCAACAACTACATCGAACCCAGCCAGCGAAATGGGTAATAAATGGATCGGGAAGGTCTTGCCCTCTATCTCAATGGAGCAATCACGATAAGAATCACGAACTTTAGAGACATGACCATCAGCTATTTCAACTTCTAAGGCATGAGCTAATCGACTAACAGGGGTACCAAGTTGAGGAGCAAACTTAGGGGATACAAAAGATTTAGTAGCACCCGAATCAAACAAAACATTAGCCAATTTAGAATAAACAAGGAAAATGCCACTAATCACGTCATCTGTAGTCTTCGCCACCTCAATAGTCATCCTAAATGCATGGGCTCGAGCTTTAGGAATCTCTGTCTTCTTCTTCTCTTCAGCCTTCATTTGTGGACAATCTGTAATTTTATGGTCAGTAGAGTTGCATTTGTAGCACCTCCACTTGTCAGTACAATCAGCGAAGCTATGTCCAGTCTTGCCACATTTGTCACAGTGGCGAGTATAGACAGTACAAGGACCAGTGTGTCAAGATCGGCAATGTTTACACCATGGCTTCTCCTTCACCTCGTCTTTCCCTTTAGAAGAACCCCCCTTGAACTTCTTGCTAGAACCAGAAAACCCATCACTCTTCCTCTTAAAACCAGAACCAGAATCCTTCTTCACAATAGACTTCAAGTCATCCTCCATAGATAGTGCAATGTCATAAGCATCCTTAAGGGTCTTCTGCATCCTCACAAGTGTACGGTACTCATTAGGTAAGCTTTCAACAAATCGGCCAATCTTAGATAAATCATCAGGACAAAGTCGGGTACAGAATCTCAGCTTCTCCGCAAATAACCTAATATGCTCTTTCATTGACTTATCTCCTTTCTGAATAGCCAAGAACTCCCTCTTGATCGTCTGTCTCTCTCGAATAGTAAAGTACTCCTTATTAAAGAGCTCAGTGAGTTGATCCCAAGTGATCTGCATCTCACCATCAACACCCAAAGTTTCTACCTGAATTTCCCACCAATCGATAGCTCCCTTACGAAACAACTGAGTAGCCAACTCCACCTTCTTGTTTTCAGGACAGTCAGCAACCCGAAAACTCTTCTCTACTTCTTTCAACCAGCGATAACCATCAATAGAATTTCCTTCCCCAGAGAACTTAGAAGGATTACAACCCCAGAAGTCACGAAGAGAAAACTCCTTAACCCTCTCCCTACCACCATTCCTACGGTTTGGATTATCACCACCAGTACCACTACCACCAGTCCGATCAGAATCATCATTAGTATCACCTGTACGATCATCAGTAGTGGGTAATGTGTCTCGAGTGCGAGAATTAGCGTCTTCATCTTCAATGTTCCTATTTCGGCGATTCCTAAGTAGTTCATCTCTCTCAGTTTCCACCTGTGCCAAACGTCGTTCTGACTGAGCTAAACGAGCTTGCATCTCAGCCATCTGTGCAACAATCCTCTGTAACTCACGGTTAGGAGGAGGAGCAGCGAATGCATCATCACCAGTACCATTAGGATTACATCGAGTAGAAACCATTTTTCTAAAAATAAACAACGAACGTTTAAGATGGATATAGAGAGAAAGATTATGGTCCTATCTATTGACAATATCAACTATAAGCAACAATTTAAATAGGCCAAAACCTACACTCTCACTCAACCCAACCCGTCCTAAAACCAGTCTACTAAATGGTTTAAGTCCAATCCTATGCCTCATAGAATATGGTTCACTTAAACTCGGTCTCTGATACCAACTTGTAAACACCGAACTATATAAAAATATGGATTTCAAAATTTTTCTTAAAAACACAGAGTATTGCGGAAGTTTCCATCAATTATTATATTTCCAAAATATAAATGTTCAACTTAAATGATGGTGTTACTCGTCGGATCCAACCAAAATCAAATGAAACCCATAATAAGTCAAATAACGATAACAGTCAACGAGATATAATAAATGAGTCTGAATAAATGAGGCAATCTAGGTAAAAGTCTTCAGCTGTATCTTCTACCCATCCTCACTCTACTCTGCATCTCAACTAAGCATCAACCTGATGTGGCACAACATTTTCAACAAAAGAACAAGTGTCAGCTATAAAGCCGAGTAAGATATACCACAGGTTAATATAAATGATTGCCAATTTAAAATAACTTAATAAAGAATCATACGCAGTCGAGCATGTAACAACAACAACAACAAGATATAGCAATCGAATACCCATAAGAATGATTAACAATCCTATGTGTGCCTATCGACTTAATCAACAATATTCAACTTTATCTACGTATTCCATCTAGCAACTTAATCAACTTTATTCAACAATAGGTTATGCCCTTTTTTTATTACAACTAAAGGTGGATGACTCGCGTCACCACAATGAATACAACTACAAATGTGTGCAAAGGCGGCTTTAAGGCCTTTAAGGGACCTTGCACCCGACTTGATGGGTAGTCCTATCGGGGTCCATCAGTGTCGTTAAGGATAGGCATAACCAAATCCAGGAGAAAGCTGTTACACAACTTGTAGTGACTGGACCTAGTCACCCAGCTAATCTCAATCTTCGAGGCCGTGCCATTGGAAGCAACTAGTCTACTCCCGCTGACCAACTAAATCACACTGGTTCCTACGCGGTTCCAGTATGGGATAAGCTTACCACTTTCAACTTAGATTTATACTCGAGTTTTAACAACGATATCAACTTTAGCAACTTTTATTTCGACTTTAAGTTTAGGGCCCCTAATCGTGCACAGTGTTAACATGGTAACCTACACAAGTCTAGTGAACTAGTGTAAAAGCCAAACCAACTCAACAACTTAGCATTCCAACGAAAACAACTTTACAACAAAAAGACAACATTAATATCAACTATAATTCAGCATGTATAAGCGTAATCACAACAATATAAATCGGCCTAACCATGCAAATCTACCCATTTCGCAAAACCCTCAAAAAGTCCCATTACCCAAACTAGCGTATGATAAGGAAAGGTTTTAAACCACTTTTAAGAAATCACCATTTTCGTTGTGCACCCCAGCGTGTCAAAACTGATATATCTTACCTCAAATAGGATAGTCACACAACTTGACTTGTTACTTCGTCAATTTCCGAATACCTAAATGATTAAATAAATTATAAACACACAGAATTAATTGCAAACTCTTTATACTATAAATATACCTGCTACACCAATTATTTGTATCTATAATAAATAACCACTATGTGATCTCTTACTTACGCTGGAAGATTAGTTTTAAATATATTATTACATACCAACTTGGTGAACAAATTCCTCCATCCGTTTCAAAGCACTTCCATGTATGCACGTCTATCCTAGCAGTAATAATAATCATAATAATATATATATATATCAATCCTTTACTAGAATCAACTAATATTTTATATAATTTTAGAAAACCATTTAAATCATTAAAAATACTAAATCACTCTACAATTTTGATCAAGCCATGAATTCATCTTATAAATGTTTCCCCACCGTCCCATTATCTCAAAAACAATTTGCTATTGGTTGCCTAATTAAATGATAACATCCCTAGCCAATTATTAATAAATCACTTAATAATCATTATACTGCTCGTGATCTAGATGAAGTATTACTATCGTGTAAGCATGATATTTCATGGCTTCTTCGTCTCTCTCTCGTGCGGCCGTAGGGTTTTTTGTAAAGTGATAATGTTTTTATTGTAACTATTATATATTACCTATACGGGAGTATAAGAAAGTATATATATTATATTATATATTACCTATACGGGAGTATAAGAAAGTATATATATTAAAACTATCCTAGTTCCACAATACTCCTTAACCTCTCTTCGTTGGGCATAATTTACCCTTATTACAATTTGACTAATTATTATTTAATAACATAGTTATCCTTATAGCCTGCATAAATTATTAACTTATTATTAGTATATAAACCTTTGCTTCATTAAGTATATGACTGAAATTCGTAAGTGTCGAGTGTTGGGATTTTTTTAGGTTTTTATCAAAGTAATATTATCCTTATAATATTAAAACTATCCTAGTTCCACAATACTCCTTAACCTCTCTTCGTTGGGCATAATTTACCCTTATTACAATTTGACTAATTATTATTTAATAACATAGTTATCCTTATAGCCTGCATAAATTATTAACTTATTATTAGTATATAAACCTTTGCTTCATTAAGTATATGACTGAAATCCGTAAGTGTCGAGTGTTGGGATTTTTTTAGGTTTTTATCAAAGTAACATATTATCCTTATAGCCTGCATAAATTATTAACTTATTATTAGTATATAAACCTTTGCTTCATTAAGTATATGACTAAAATTCGTAAGTGTCGAGTGTTGGGATTTTTTTGGGTTTTTATCAAAGTAATATTATCCTTATAATATTAAAACGCAGCGGAAAATTGAACCATTTCAATATGTTGGTATAGTTAAATTCAAAGTTTAACTTATAAAATAAAACCCAAACAATAAGGATCCATGTATATGAATAGCATACATACAAAACAACAACCATAGGGTGTTTAGAAGACTACCTTCTTCCAAGCTAATGAGAAGGTTGATATGAAGGAGTTGATGAACTTGAAGCGGCAAGTCTTCAACCTAGAAGAACCTCAAGCTAGTATACCCCAAGCTTCCAACAAACACCCAAACTATGCTAGGATTTGAACTTGAAAACCCCTTCTCTTTTCCTTCCTTGTAGCCGAACCCCAAGAGAGAAAAGAGAGTATTTTGCTCTTGAGAAGTTGAGAGAATTAGAGAGATTAAGCTTGTGTGTGTTTTCCAAGAGTTGATACACTCTATGTAGTGTCTTGTATCTCATACAAGACTACAAGTGTTCACTTGCATGTCTCACCACATGGGGGGGGGGGGCGGCCACATGGGGTGTGGTCACAAACAATTTTGTGTCCAAAATTTATAAACCATTTATTTGTACATTTTGTATATAAAATGTAACATAACTTGTTACATATCTTATGTAACATATTACATATTATATACAACACACATAAATGTTTATTTTACCAAATAAACATATTACATATTATATACAACACACATAAATGTTTATTTTACCAAATAAACATATTTACATTTCTCTCAAAATAAATTATCCATATAATTTATTTACATATCTCAAGTACAATTATTCAGAAAACCACTTTCTAAATGTTTCAAGTATTGATATTTATTTAAAGATCAAATCATATAAATAAATACCATAAGTGTTTGTCTAGCTTGTTATTGGGTATGACCCGACTTGGATCATCACGTACTAGCCACGTCAATTTAATATGTGTCTTGGGCAGACGAATTCCAACAATCTCCCACTTGCACAAGATTCATAGAAGATTGACGCAAGCAGCAAATACCGCCTAACAACGGTTTGCTACCCCTAATACGTATGACGAAGTGCCATTCAATAACATCATCCTCTTCAAGTCCCTTACTTGAAATGATTTAGGTGAATCGATCATTTATCCTTTTGTCACAGATGTCATGTTAAATCCTAGAGACACAGAGTGATCATTCTCTATTGATTTAACTTTGTAGCAGGCCTTAGACATCTTACTCTCAACGAATAAGAGGGACAAATTCCATCTCGACTACATACGTCTCTCACAATCACCTTATATCATACCTGAGCTTAGTCTTATGTACTGCCATGTTTCAGAACAGCGAAGAACTAAGTCAAAGTATAATATTCAGTGAATATCAAGACCCAATATGTATCTCAGGTCTGAGGACACAATGATATTCGCCTTTTAACTCAAGATTACTTATGATCAATCACAGAGATTCCATGTAGTAATGCTTGATTGCAGGTCAGTCCAATATTTGTATCCCACAAATATCTATGAACCTTGGTAGCAACACTTTGCTCTATATTCAAAACCTTTTGAATATCTACCAATCCAAGTTCATAATAATCTTACATTCATATTTGTTCCCACAAATATGATCGACTACGGACATTTAGAATAATTAACTTATTCATGGATTTAAACATGCAAAAATGGAACATAACACAATTTAAATGCAAAATACCAATATTCATATAAATGTGTTAATAACTACAAGTGTTCCGATATCCAAATACTAAAAATAGATCAAATCCAATCACTAGAATATCGAAGTCCCATGGCACAAGTATGACTCTCATGCTTAGGCCTTTCAAGGAGCTTCGTGAGTGGGTCCGCAACATTTTGATCGGTGTGAACTTTGTGAATACATATCTTTCCCTTTTCAACTTCATCCCTTATGTAGTTGAATCTCCGCTCAATGTGCCTAGTCTTTTGATGTGCACGAGGTTCCTTGACTTGAGCAATCGCACCCTCGTTATCACAAAGAATTTCTAGGGGTTCTTGAATGGAAGGAACAACCCCTAGATCGGCAATGAATTTCTTCAACCATGCAGCTTCTTGTGCTGCTAAAGAAGCGGCGATGTATTCCGATTCTGTAGTGGACAATGCAACCACATCTTGCTTTGAGCTTTTCCAAGAAACAGCTCCTCCATTTAGAATGAAGATATACCCCGATTGTGATCGAGAATCATCTCGATCAGTTTGGAAACTCGCATCCGTGTAACCCTTTACAACGAGTTCCTCCTCACCAGATCCATATATTAAGAACATATCTTTAGTGTTTCTAAGATATTTCAATATATATTTGACAGCCATCCAATGACTATCTCCTGGATTTTGCTGGTATCTACTTGTCATGCTTAAAGCGCATGACACGTCCGGTCTCGTGCATATCATAGCATACATGATGGATCCTATAGCAGATGCATATGGGATTCCACTCATTCTCTCTTGCTCAACTTTTGAGCTAGGAGATTGAGAAGTACTCAATATAGTTCCTCTTTGAATAGGCACCAAACCCTTTTTGGAGTTTTCCATCTTGAACCTTTTCAAGATCTTGTCTATGTATGCACTTTGATTCAAACCTATTAAGCGCCTTGATCTATCCCTATAGATCCTTATTCCCAAAATATAGGCGGCTTCACCAAGATCCTTAATGGAAAAGCAACTTCCAAGCCAGGCTTTTACACCTTCCAAGGTTGGAATGTCATTTCCAAATAGTAGAATGTCATCGACATATAATACTAGAAAAGTAATGATGCTCCCACTAGCCTTCTTATACACACAAGCTTCATCAGCGTTTTTGATGAAGCCAAATTTCTTGACTTCTTCATCAAAACGACGATTCCAGCTTCTTGATGCTTGTTTCAATCCATAGATTGATTTCTTTAACTTGCATACTTTATTAGGATGCTTAGGATCGACAAAACCTTCAGGCTGATCCATATAGACATCTTCCTCAAGATATCCATTTAGGAAAGCGGTTTTGACATCCATTTGCCATATCTCATAGTCATAATGTGCGGCTATGGCAAATAATATCCTAATAGACTTTAGCATTGCCACAGGCGAAAAAGTTTCATCATAATCGACCCCTCGAGTTTGAGTGAAACCTTTTGCTACAAGTCTAGCTTTATAAGTACTCAAGTTTCCATGCATATCGTGTTTCAATTTGAACACCCACTTACTTCCAACTACTTTGGAATTAGGAGGTTCAACAACCAATTTCCAAACTTGGTTGTCATACATGGATTGCATCTCAGCGTTCATGGCCTCTAGCCATTTGTCCGAATCTGATTTGGACATAGCATCATGGTAGGTGGTAGGTTCATCAGAAACTACCATGTAGCATTCATCCACGAGAAATTCATATCTCTCAGGTGGATAAGTAGCTCTACCAGATCTACGGACGTTTTGTGTGTCTTGATCAACCCTTTGATCATCTTCAACATCCTTTTGTTGAATGCTAGTGTCACCCAAGTGTGTATCTATCAGTGGTTCTTGATCTTCTTCAAGTTCCACTGTTCTGGAACTAGTTCCTTCCATAAGGAATTTAGTTTCCAAGAACTCAGCCTTTCGAGCAACAAATACATTTTGCTCATTAGGATTGTAGAAATAATATCCCAAATCATATTTGGGATATCCTACAAAGATACACTTAGTGGATCGGGGCTCTAATTTGTTTGAGGCATCATGTCTTACATAAGCCTCACAACCCCATACCTTTAAATATGATAAAGATGGAACTCTTCCATGCCATATTTCAAAAGGTGTTTTCTCCACTTTCTTGGTGGGAGCCATATTTAAAATTCGGGCAGCAGAGATTATGGCATATCCCCAAAATGATAGAGGTAGTGAGCTTTTACTCATCATGGAACGAACCATATCTAATAGAGTTCGATTCCTCCTTTCAGACACACCATTATGTTGTGGTGTTCCAGGTGGAGTTAGTTGTGAGATAATCCCACAACTTCTAAGATGATCTTGAAAAACATCACTTAGGTATTCACCTCCTCTATCAGAACGAAGAACTTTTATTGTCTTACTGAGTTGGTTTTCTACTTCATTCTTGAAAATTTTGAACATTTCAAAAGCTTCACTCTTATGTTTTAATAAGTATACATAACCGTAACGACTATAGTCATCGGTGAATGTAATGAAGTATCTTTCACCATTCCTAGTCATTGGCTTAAAAGGACCACATACATCCGAATGTATGATACCTAATAAATCTTTTGCCCTTTCATTAGTGCCTTTGAAAGGTGCTTTAGTCATCTTGCCTTGTAAACAAGATTCACATACATTAAATGAATCATTTGATTTTGTTTTCAAAAGACCATTCTTTTGAAGTGTTAGTATGCGATTCTTATTTATATGGCCAAGACGACAATGCCAAATATAGGTTTCACTTAAATCTAATTTAAGTTTCTTGGTGGTAGCTTGGTACATTGAGTTATCATATGTTTGGTTTTCATGAACTAATTCATAAATACCATTTAAAGGCATAGCTTTAAAATAAAATACATCATTCAAAGAAACATGGATATCATTGTTAACAAAATTAAAATCATATCCAACATGTCTTAAACGGGAAACAGAAATAATACTCCTAGTCAAACTAGGTGCATACAAAACATTGTTCAATACAATTTCCAAACCATTTGGAAGTTTCAAAAGATAGTCTCCTTGGGCTTCAACATGCACCAATGCACCATTGCCCATAAAGAGACTAATGTCTCCCTTCTTGATGTGTTTCTTTCTTATGAACCCCTGTAACATATTACAAATATGAGTTCCACATCCGGTATCCAATACCCATATGTAAGAAAAAACAGTATTAAGCTCAATATATATCATAAATATTGTACCTGAGGTTTGCCCTGCATCCCTCTTAGCTTTTAACTCTTTGAGATAGGTTGGACAATTACGTTTCCAATGTCCTACCTCCCCACACTCAAAGCATGGGTCATTGACAGCAACCTTTTGCTTCTTCGCCTTTTGGGTATCCATTTTTCCCTTTCCTTTGCCTTTAAAATTCCCTTTGTGGTTACCCTTTCCCTTAGCAACATTTGCCTTGGGTCCGGAGTAAGCCCTTTTCTTTCCGCCTTCATTGATCATGAGAACGGGTTGAACTTTTCCTCCCATACTAGCCTCGGCCGTTTTGAGCATCCCATGAAGCTCGGAAACGGTCTTGTCCCATCCATTCATGTTATAATTTAACACGAAAGTTTCAAATCTCTTAGATAATGAGTTAAGGATCATATCCGTAGCTAACTCATTTGAGACGGGACAATTAAGCCTTTCGAGGCGATCAATGTAGCTTTTCATTTTAAGAACATATGTTGAGACGGGTTGTGAATCATCCATGCGACATGCATGAAGCGCTCGAACCGTTTCGAAGCGCTCAACCCTCGCCTTTTGTTGGAACATTTCCTTGAGTTGGGTAATCATGTCGTATGCCCCATGGTGCTCGAACTCCTTTTGGAGTTCGGGAGTCATACTCGCTAGCATTATGCAACTAACTTGCACGGAGTCCTCGACATATTTAGCCCAATCATTATAGGCTTCAACATCAGTTTCTTCGGGCTCATCAGGAATAGGATCGTCTAAAATATAGGATTTCTTTTCGTGCCTGAGAACAATTCTCAAGTTACGAAACCAATCCACAAAGTTATTTTGGTTAAGACGATCCTTTTCAAGGATGGATCTTAGTGAAAAGTTATGGACGTTTGGGTTGGGGTTTATTGCATTGTTAGCGGCCATCTACAAGATTAACAAAGTTCTTTATTAGTATTTTCGATATCAAATATAAATTTTAATTGTTAATACCCTTTTATGTCCCATGGACAATTAATAATTAAAACCTAGAATCCAACGTTACATTTAAATGATGGTTAGGTGACCTTTATCCCATGATCTAAATTAACAAGGTAGTCAACGTTTGACAATTGCAACACTTTGCAATTTCTAGTGGTATGGGACCGGTTTAATATCTTATATTAAGTTGGCATGTTTAATCCCATCAACGCCTTTGGTTACCATGCTTCGGTGACCCTAATCACATGGCTTCCAAATCAAGTTGTCCTACTTATACACACATGTAAATTTATCTTATACTAGTAGTTAGGTGACCTTTATCCCATAAGTACAATAAATTTACCTTAACTTATAAGTTCCCTCAAAGTAGTTAGGTGACCTTTATCCTACAAAGAGTTCCCAAATAATTAAGTGTTGTATAAAAGGATGGCGTTTAACTTGTTTTTAAAGGGTCGTTTGAGTTTTTATATTCTAGTTAAAAACTATGTACCATAATGAATTTTGAAATCCAAATTTCAAGGTTCTTTTATAAAATCCATTTTTATAATTGTGACCATTAACTTTTAATAAAACCCATTTTATTTTACCAAGTTAATGTCAATATTAAAACCAATTTTAATCTTTATGTGTGTCTTTTGTTGGTTTTTAAGCATCCACATGACAAAATAATAAACAACCAAACAAACATGACAAACATAATAATAAGTGCACAACATTAGCCAACTATTTTGACCACACTTGTTAGCCGAAACAAGTGGGTCAAAAGGTCTCAACCTAAGGGACAAAGTAACACAAAATATTGTGTTAGTTGAGCTCCCACTTGATCTTGCATCCAAATGCTTCAAGTAACTTTTGTGATGTGTTTTGAACAATTTTCTTCATTTTGATAACCCACTGCGCCGCAGTGGGTCTAATACACTCCCACTGCGCCGCAGTGGGAAGTCACTGGTCTTCGGCTGCATTATCCCCACTGCGCCGCAGTGGGTTTGACATACTCCCACTGCGCCGCAGTGGGAACTCACTGTCCTCGGCTTTTGGCCTCCAACTTCAGCCCCAAACCTTTTGATGCTTCTTCTTGGAGATTACATTTACAAGAAAAATGCAACTAATCTACTTATTACATACCAAATGAAATAAATAGATTACATAACCAAATGAATGAATAAAATCCTATTTAACTATTACAACCATTGAATAATTAAATAAATACAAACACATCCACACATCACAAATATTCACAAGGTCTCTTGGCTAAGTTGTGACACTAAAATACACAAGAAAAAGGGAACCTCCTTTTTGTGTATTAATTTCGGCCATAACCAAATGACCAAAATATTGGATTTTGTCCAAACAAAATATCAACTTTTGATGTATGTATCCATATAACCGGCTCTGATACCATTGTTGGGATTTTTTTGGGTTTTTATCAAAGTAATATTATCCTTATAATATTAAAACGCAGCGGAAAATTGAACCATTTCAATATGTTGGTATAGTTAAATTCAAAGTTTAACTTATAAAATAAAACCCAAACAATAAGGATCCATGTATATGAATAGCATACATACAAAACAACAACCATAGGGTGTTTAGAAGACTACCTTCTTCCAAGCTAATGAGAAGGTTGATATGAAGGAGTTGATGAACTTGAAGCGGCAAGTCTTCAACCTAGAAGAACCTCAAGCTAGTATACCCCAAGCTTCCAACAAACACCCAAACTATGCTAGGATTTGAACTTGAAAACCCCTTCTCTTTTCCTTCCTTGTAGCCGAACCCCAAGAGAGAAAAGAGAGTATTTTGCTCTTGAGAAGTTGAGAGAATTAGAGAGATTAAGCTTGTGTGTGTTTTCCAAGAGTTGATACACTCTATGTAGTGTCTTGTATCTCATACAAGACTACAAGTGTTCACTTGCATGTCTCACCACATGGGGGGGGGGGCCGGCCACATGGGTGTGGTCACAAACAATTTTGTGTCCAAAATTTATAAACCATTTATTTGTACATTTTGTATATAAAATGTAACATAACTTGTTACATATCTTATGTAACATATTACATATTATATACAACACACATAAATGTTTATTTTACCAAATAAACATATTTACATTTCTCTCAAAATAAATTATCCATATAATTTATTTACATATCTCAAGTACAATTATTCAGAAAACCACTTTCTAAATGTTTCAAGTATTGATATTTATTTAAAGATCAAATCATATAAATAAATACCATAAGTGTTTGTCTAGCTTGTTATTGGGTATGACCCGACTTGGATCATCACGTACTAGCCACGTCAATTTAATATGTGTCTTGGGCAGACGAATTCCAACATCGAGTACAACAAAGTGATAACTAACAACAAGGTTAACGAGCCTAAATTTTAGGATGTTACATCAAGTACCGATATGATCTCTTTGATATTTTTAAGCGTGCTAGGATTTTTTCTAAGACAGAAGCGCCAATGAATTACCTGTTGGAAGAAAGATCAACACTCAGACCAGCTGATAATTTATTCTGTGGATCGATGGAGGAAACATGCATGTGCGGATTTAACATGTGTCTCCCCTCTCATGGACTTTGGGTACAATACGTTAAGTGTGAAAGGATTTCTTCTAAGGAAGAACGTTTGTGATTTTTTTGATTGACTCGTTGGAATGAAAATCAACACTTATTACTCAACCATTTTGGTCTTTGGATGGATGGGGGAAACATGCATGTGCATATCTAACATGTGCCTCCCCTCTCGTGGGTTAGGGTATAGTACCTTCACGGCGGGTCATGTTGATTTAAAAGTTGTTTCATGCAAAGTGGTCAAGTTGTGACAACAAAGACCTATTTATACCTTTTGCTTTTGATACCTTTGGTTTTATCGCACCTAAATCTGTTGAGCTACTTGGCAGCATCCGACAGGTCTTGCATAGTAATGTCATGATGTCAAGATCTATAAATGTTGTTATTAAACGTCTTGATATTGCTATTAAAAAAGGATTAGCACGTAACTTGTTGAGAATAAATTCACATCAAATTCAATCAGACCCCCACCAACCAAACCATTCCATTTATTTTCTTTGTTTTGAACCAGACGTCCCTCTCACTCACCCCTCATTCCATTATTTTAATGGCAACCCTCCACTCACTCACCACTCACTACAATTTTCATTTTATTTAAAACATAAAACATATTAAAACATAAAACATTACATATAAAATGTTAGCTATAAAATAATGTTGTTGAATTGTAATTATCCAAGTGTGGAAGGGGTCATAGTGAAAATAGACTAGTAGTATAAATACCCCTTCCCACCTCCTTTGTAAATAGCCTTCCACCCATTTTTATACATATGACTTATTAGATAAATCTATCAATCTCACCTTTTATCCTTTAATTTCTATGCAAATCTTGATGAAAGACATGTTAAAAGCTTAAATTTATATATTACAATTGGTATCAGAGTGTTAGGTCCAGATTTACTGGACTCGCTCCAGACTCGACTACTGGAGCCTTACTGAAGATCTGTCCAGAAATGGTATATTACTGGACCTACTCCAGACTTGGAATCTGGAGTCCCTCTGAAGATTTGTCCAGAAATAATGGAAGACCAGTGAGCAAATACTTGTATAGGAAATCTGGAGTATTCTCCAGATTAGCTCACTGGACTTCACCCCAGTCCAGATCTACTTTACTGAAGACGTTCTCACTGAAGTCAAAGACTGAAGTAAGAATAAAGAAGACTGACAAATGGCGGAGTCCACTGGAAGTCTTACCAGATCTGAACACTGGAGGTTCGTCAGTGTTCTAGACCTTACAAGTCTGAACACTGATATCGAGGGTTTGACTTTAAGCCTTTACACACTTTCCAAAGAACAACCCACTTGTTCTTTACCAAAGTATACGTGTGTTAAGGTGGTTGGATAAAAGGATACACTTGCACTTGATGTGACTTTATCCTTATTCCTTATCCAATACATTTAATGATCTTGTCGGATCATTAAATGCATCCAACCATATTTGTACGGCACAAAATTCACTGGAGAATTTTGTTGCCTATAAATACAAAGTCATTTCTTTGAGAAAATCACTTTTTAGCAAATTGGTGAACTTGCTTAAATACTCTCAATCTAAACAGTTATACTTCACAACTCTAAGTATATCGATCAAAGGAGTTTATTTAGCAAGTATAGATCACTTGTAATTCAAAGATTGTTTAGATACTTACATACGTGTAATATCTAGGTTCCGCAACGATCCCTCTCACTCACCCCTCATTCCATTATTTTAATGGCAACCCTCCACTCAACCAAACCATTCCATTTATTTTCTTTGTTTTGAACCAGACGTCCCTCTCACTCACCCCTCATTCCATTATTTTAATGGCAACCCTCCACTCACTCACCACTCACTACAATTTTCATTTTATTTAAAACATAAAACATATTAAAACATAAAACATATAACATAAAACATATTAAAACATAAAACATATTAAAACATAAAACATATTAAAACATAAAACATATTAAAACATAAAACATATTAAAACATAAAACATATTAAAACATAAAACATATTAAAACATAAAACATATTAAAACATAAAACATATTAAAACATAAAACATATTAAAACATAAAACATATAAAACATAAAACATATTAAAACATAAAACATATTAAAACATAAAACATATTAAAACATAAAACATATTAAAACATAAAACATATTAAAACATAAAACATATAAAACATAAAACATATTAAAACATAAAACATATTAAAACATAAAACATATTAAAACATAAAACATATTAAAACATAAAACATATTAAAACATACAAACATTTAAAACATACAAACATATTAAAACATAAAACATATTAAAACATAAAACATATTAAAACATAAAACATTACATATAAAATGTTAGCTATAAAATAATGTTGTTGAATTGTAATTATCCAAGTGTGGAAGGGGTCATAGTGAAAATAGACTAGTAGTATAAATACCCCTTCCCACCTCCTTTGTAAATAGCCTTCCACCCATTTTTATACATATGACTTATTAGATAAATCTATCAATCTCACCTTTTATCCTTTAATTTCTATGCAAATCTTGATGAAAGACATGTTAAAAGCTTAAATTTATATATTACAATTGGTATCAGAGTGTTAGGTCCAGATTTACTGGACTCGCTCCAGACTCGACTACTGGAGCCTTACTGAAGATCTGTCCAGAAATGGTATATTACTGGACCTACTCCAGACTTGGAATCTGGAGTCCCTCTGAAGATTTGTCCAGAAATAATGGAAGACCAGTGAGCAAATACTTGTATAGGAAATCTGGAGTATTCTCCAGATTAGCTCACTGGACTTCACCCCAGTCCAGATCTACTTTACTGAAGACGTTCTCACTGAAGTCAAAGACTGAAGTAAGAATAAAGAAGACTGACAAATGGCGGAGTCCACTGGAAGTCTTACCAGATCTGAACACTGATATCGAGGGTTTGACTTTAAGCCTTTACACACTTTCCAAAGAACAACCCACTTGTTCTTTACCAAAGTATACGTGTGTTAAGGTGGTTGGATAAAAGGATACACTTGCACTTGATGTGACTTTATCCTTATTCCTTATCCAATACATTTAATGATCTTGTCGGATCATTAAATGCATCCAACCATATTTGTACGGCACAAAATTCACTGGAGAATTTTGTTGCCTATAAATACAAAGTCATTTCTTTGAGAAAATCACTTTTTAGCAAATTGGTGAACTTGCTTAAATACTCTCAATCTAAACAGTTATACTTCACAACTCTAAGTATATCGATCAAAGGAGTTTATTTAGCAAGTATAGATCACTTGTAATTCAAAGATTGTTTAGATACTTACATACGTGTAATATCTAGGTTCCGCAACGATCTTGTATTTTGTTTATTCGTCAATAAAGAAAATACACTTGAAAACTACATTTGTGTTCCACCATTTATTTACTTGTTTAAATATTGCTTAAGTCATTTATTACTTTGTTTATATTCTTGCATATTTATATTGAAGTAATACTAGTCCAAGTCTAGTTCATACTTGTCTTGTATTTTACACTCGTGGTTAAACCATCGTGTGAGGGACTCTACAATTGGTATATCTGATCTTATCAACTACAATAAAGAAGATTCAGAAGATAAAGTTTCCAGTCATCCTGACCTGGAACCTGTTCAGAAAAAGAAACTTTCCAGTAGTACTCCATTCTATCCTTCTATTAATTTCAAACTACCCTCTGAAATTAATATTGGTTCAGATGTTCGTGCTACTCCCCCAGTATCAGTGTCAGTTGAGAGCATACCAGAATTGTGTTCAAATGAAGTAATTCAAACTGAACCTATACTACAAGAAATGCCTTCATATGAAGAATTTCATGATGCAAATCGTGATTTAAATGAATCAGATGAAGATGTTGAAGTAGTTTATGAAGAACCTCCTCCTGAAGCAACTTCAGAGGAGACTCAACTGAATTCTTGCACTGATATTGTTGTCAGTAACAATCCTGGTCAATACTCCAGATGGACAAAAGCTCACCCTATTGATCAGATCATAGGTGACTCCAGTCGTGGAGTTCAGACCAGAAGAGCCTCCAGTGATCAATGCTTATATGTCAGTTTCTTATCACTAAATGAACCAAAGAAGATTGACGAGGCTATGGAAGATCCAAGCTGGGTGACTGCTATGCAAGAAGAGCTTCACCAGTTTGAAAGGAACAAGGTCTGGTATCTGGTTCCTTTCCCAGTTGGAAAGAAAGAACCAATTGGAACAAGATGGGTCTTCAAAAACAAAGTAGATGAAGATGGCCACGTAATCAGAAACAAGGCCAGACTGGTAGCACAAGGCTACTGCCAGTCAGATGTCGACTTTGATGAATCATTTGCTCCAGTGGCTAGACTTGAAGCGATCAGAATATTCTTAGCATTCGCTGCTCATCATCAGTTCAAGGTCTACCAGATGGATGTAAAGAGTGCTTTCTTGAATGGAAAGCTTGAAGAAGAAGTTTATGTCAGAAAACCTCCAGGTTTCGTTGATGAAAAGCATCCACATTGGGTATATCGTCTGGACAAAGCGCTATATGGCCTCAGACAAGCCCCACGTGCCTGGTATGACACTCTGACTAAACATTTATTGAAAAATGGTTTTAAACGAGATGCAATTGACAATACCTTATTTATTCTTCATGAACGAGGTAATCTGTTAATGGTACAAATTTATGTTGATGATATTATTTTTGGGTCTACTGATGAAAACATGTGCAAGAAATTTTCAAAAATAATGTCCACTGAATATGAAATGAGTTTGATGGGTGAATTAACATATTTTCTTGGACTCCAGATTAAACAAAACAAAGATGGCATCTTTATTAATCAGGAAAAATATGTTAGAGATCTTTAAAGAAATATGATATGAACTCTTCACCATCTAAACCAACTCCAATTTCTGCACCACTGACACTGGACTCTGATCCAGATGGTAAACCAGTGAACACCACTGTCTATAGAGGCATGGTTGGTTCACTGATGTATTTAACTGCCAGTAGACCAGATATAATGTTTTCAACATGTTTATGTGCCAGATATCAGTCTAATCCAAAGGAATCTCATATGCTTGCTGTAAAGCGCATACTGAAGTACCTTAAAGGTGTCCCCAGTCTAGGTCTTTGGTATTCCAAAGGCTCAGGCATGGATCTAATGGGTTATTCAGATTCAGATCATGCAGGTTGTAAGATAGATAGGAAATCCACTACTGGTGGATGTCATTTCCTTGGTGGCAAACTGGTCAGTTGGACCAGTAAAAAGCAAACTTCAGTTTCATTGTCCACTGCTGAAGCTGAATACGTGTCTGCAGCCAGTTGTTGTGCTCAGATACTCTGGATGAAGAACCAGTTGCTTGATTATGGTATTAAGTATTCAAAGACTCCAATCTTTTGTGATAATACCAGTGCCATTGCTATCTCAAACAATCCAGTCATGCACTCCAAAATCAAGCACATTGATCTCAGGTATCACTTTATTCGTGATAATATTGTGAAAGGAAACATTGAACTCCATTTTATCCCCACTGACAAACAACTCGCTGACATTTTTACGAAACCACTGGATGTCAAAACATTTGAATATCTTGTTGGTGAGTTGGGAATGTTAAACCCTTAAATCTGGAACCTTAGTATTGAACGCCATTGTGTACTACTAAGGATCTTTGATTTAAAGATTCATAAATTTATTTCTGGATCAACACTCCAGGGGGAAGACTTTGAAAGATATATTTTTCTTAAAAATGTTTAAAGT
Organism: Erigeron breviscapus; assembly: GCA_034093135.1. Classification (NCBI taxonomy): domain Eukaryota; kingdom Viridiplantae; phylum Streptophyta; class Magnoliopsida; order Asterales; family Asteraceae; genus Erigeron; species Erigeron breviscapus. The sequence continues at coordinate 67,008,104 of CM067169.1, forward strand.
TCAAAGGGAATTTATTAATTTATTTTCTCACTGGACAAAATTTTCTTACTGGACGAATTGTCCAGAAAATATTACTGGTGCTTTGTAAATATGTCCCTCTCACTGGTAACTGGACAGGTTGAAGTGCATGTTTGAGGAGACTTTTGTCTTCTTGTAAATGTGTCCCTCTATTTGTCTGTATTAGTTGACATGCATGTTTGAAGTTACCAGTCTTTCAAAATGGTTTTCACTGGTACTTTACTGGAGTGTCCCTCCAGTGTATCATCAGTACATGCTTCACTGGACTAATCCACCAGTGATACTGGAGTGTCTAGTCAACCTTCAGATGGACTGAATTGAGTCACAATATTTTTTAAATACTTGGTCACTATGCGTGCCACGTAAGCAAACTTTTTCAAAGATATTTATCTTATAAATCCTACGTGGCATGTAATTTTTCAAACGTGATGATGGTATTTTTACCTTGGGAAGATAAAAAGAACAAGTTGTTAGTTTTTGTGGGCGGTGAACCATCACACATTAATGTGTGATGTGATGTACTTAATGCGAATCTCAAAACCCGATCAAAATTATATTTGATAATTTCAAATTAACCCGTTTGAGTTCCACATTATCTCTCCTATATATACCCACTTTCACTTTCAATTTCATTTACTTCGAACATTTACTCCCAAATCTTCAAATTCCTTCATTTAATTCTTCATTCTTTTCCAATCATTAAATCTTTCATATTAACTGCAAATTCATTAATTTCTTCATCATAAACCCTAAATTTATTCAATTTCATCTTCATCTTTCTATCATAAATGGCACCCAAAAACCTTTTATCTGCCGAATATGCTCCGGTTGATAATGTTGTTAAACTGAGACACATCACTCTTGAAGCAAAAGCTATTCGAATCAACATGAATAACTGGATGGCCAAACTTTCCAGTTCTCATCCTGCTCAATCTATCATTGGGAGATTGAATACTTTCTTTCTCTCATGCCCTCTGTATGGTGCATTAACCCTAAATCCAAGGAGAATGTACCATGATTATTTGTGTGAATTCTGGTACTCCGCATTTTACAATGAAGAAACCTCATCAATTTCTTATACTCTTAGGGGAGGTACCAGATCTTTTAGTTTCTCAGTAAATTTACTCAGGTCTGTGTTACAGTTGAAATATCTGGACCAGAATGAGTTGCCCATCGAACTTCCATCAGGCATAAATTACAGGGAAGTGTGCAGGTTGATGGGGCACACCGAAATACTTGATGACCATGGCCAGTTATTAAGAAAGGGGACTATTTATATGAGCAGACTGACAGACTCGTGGAGATTTTTCTTCACACACCTGGTTGAATGTCTGGGAGGTAGTTCTGGGGGTCTTGATCAGATAAATCAAACCCAGCTCCAGATTGCCTATTGTTTGTGGTTCGGAATAAGAGTAGATTTTGCTCAGATCTTATTCAATGATTTGGTGGATCGATTGAAAGTTAAAGGGAGAAAACCCCATGTTCCATTTCATTCGTTTTCTTTCCCTTATGTTTAGAAGTGCCCTAGGAGACCAGTATGACTATGATACTACTCACTTTTCTGTGAGTGAGTTTATAAGGGACTTGAACAACCTTCAATCAAGAACTGGAGAGGTAGATATTCCTCCAGCAATGTTGGCTTTTCAAAGGGAACAAGTAGAGGCACCAGGTAGAGTACAAGTTGTTGAAAGTCCTGGTGATGACCAAGATGTTCAGGTTGTAGAGATGGTACAACCAATAAGGCAAGTTGCTCCAGAAGAAGGTGTGCAACCAGAAAATGTTGATCTCACCAGACGACCTAGATCTAGTAGGCGCCTGATGAGAGGTGGAGTCCAGGTAAACCCAGCAAGACAGGCTGGTGATGTAATGGATGTGGATGGGTCTCCCATTTTTGAAGAGGAGAATGTTGAAAATATTGACCAGAGTGAGAATGTAGAAGTTGTTGGCCAGTTGGACGAGCAGATAGAAAATATGGGTCAGTTTGATGAACAGGTTGGTGAGCAGGTTGATCAGATTGAACAAGTAGTCCAGACTGATGAGCAAGAGGCTCAGATTGATTTGAATGTTCAGGCTGGTGATCAGGCTGGTACATCGACTGGTGATGATGTTACTGGTGATATGTTTTGGGATGGGGCTGATTCTCCCATTTCTGAAGGTCAAAATCTTGATATAGATATGAACTTTCTGGGTGAAGATAGTGTGCAAGTTGAAAGTCTTCCAGAAATGCCACCACCTCCACCTGAAACAAATATTACCCCTCCAGAAACTGAAATGCCTCCACCCCCACCAGAATCAAGCATGCGACCACCACCACCACCTTCAATTTCACAATCAACTCCTTACTTCACCCCATTCATTCAAAATTCACAAACTCAACAACCTATCGAAACCCCAGTCAACCCCTCTGAACAAGGTGTGCCAGACTCTACAGTTATAGATGCTGAAACTGTTGAAACTAAAGAGGTCTGGGCACAAGTGCCAGTAATGGAGAGAATGACCTCTCATCTGGAACCACCCAGTGGTCTCTCCACTTCATCTTCAACCGAGGTCCAAGGCCTTCTTAGTAAGGTGGCGGACCTGGAGAGATCACTCCAGAGCTCTTCCCAGGTTATTTCTGATTTCAAATCCCTATTATCAAATAATTTAGCATCAGAAATGAACTTGTTTGCTGGGAATGAGAAGATGGTGTTTGAAAAGTTAGAAGAACTGGTACTGGCCACCAATCGCAATTCTGAAAACATTAAAGTGGCAGTCCAGGGTTTTGAAACAAGACTGGTAAGTTCTGTTCAGACTGCAGTGAAAGATGACTTAGTTCAACCACTGGCAGGTCTGAAAGAAGAGGTTGAGAAGCTAGTTACAAGGGTTGGTGCACTGGAAAGCAGGCCAACATTAGATCAGAATGATATTGTCAGCACCCTTAGTGATGAAATTGTTAGAAAATTTAGGGGTGATATGCTGAAAACAATCACTGATGATATCTCGGCTTCTGTTCTAAGAACCCTTCAAGATAGCTTGTTGCCTGAAGTTGTTCAGATGGTAAACACTGAGTTGCCTAAGCACTTGCCAGAAGAAATTGAAAATATGAAGAAAGAAGTGTTGGCACTCAAGAAAGGTATGACTGATGCTATGCCAGAACAAGGAAGAACTTTTGGTTCTCTGGATAGGCATATGATGGAAGAAATATGGAATGATCTCAAGTCCAGGACTGATGATCATTCCAAGGGGGGAAAATCATCTGTTCCATCATCTGGTGACCAAGAAGGGTTAATAAGAAAGAAAAAGGAAGTTGTAAGGGCTGTTGCCACTGAAAGTGTTGTGCAAAGAAAACAAGTGACTGGTACTGATGCCAGTGCACGATTGGCACAAAGAGCTCTTAGCACTGAAGAGGCTACTGATACTGATGCCAGTGAGCCCAGGTTTGAATCTTTTCCAGATATCCCAACAACTTTGAAATCTGTTAAGAGAAAAGGAAAAGAACAGGTATCTGAAGAAGAAGAACAAAATGTTGAACCAGATGTTGATGATGACACCTCGAAGAAACTACAACAACAATGCATCATGATTGAAATTTTCAAGAAGAATCAAAAAGATGAACTGCTGGCCCATCATAGGGATATGGCAACAATGGGTACTCTGGACTCCTACAATGCTGGAAGGTTAGGCATTAACATTGAAGTGTTCAAAAGGATGAAGGAGGATCCCAGAGTTCATCAATGTCTAGATGCATTAGATGATGTTCATATACGCTCGTTCTACGCTGAAGAAGAACAGGTATATGATTCATTAATTTATGGTGTTACAATTCCAGAGTTGATAAGGCAGAGAAGGGAGGAACTGGTGAGCCTCCAGAGAAAAATAAGGAAAAACGCTGGTGCTCTAGAGTTAGAGTACAGAAAAAGATTGACTGGTCTGCCGAAGCTTACTGCCAAACAAATCAAGGCAATAAAGGATGCTGATGTGAGCACTTTCATTCCTCTGGATACCTCTCTGAGAATTAATCGCCAACAACTCCAGTCCACTGAAGGACAACAGAGTGGTGTATCCAAGGAAACTGAATATATGGTCCAGATGGCGAAGCAGAAAGCATCTTATGATCAAATGATGAATTTCAGGGCCAATGCTAGAAAAATTGTTGATGCTGAAATCAAGTTGGCTGAAAATCATCAAGGAATGACCAGATTCAATGTAAAGTTGACCAGGGAGGGTAACTTTACAGATGAAAGGAAAGATACATCAGTCCAAGCTTTTGGATGGACTGAACTGAAGGAGATTGGATTGACTTTTAAAGGTAAAACTGATTTATCTCCAGATGTTAAGGCCTTTATGAAGAGAATTGAGAAGGTCTGGAGAAGAATACAACAAATAGAAGCTGTGTTGGGTTTGAGACCACCAGTGTCTGTTCCATCATCTCCATCACCAAAGAGGAAGGCTACTGAAGATGCACCAGGGCAGTCATCAAAAAGAAGGACCTGAATCTTTTATCATGTACTTATTGTAATTAATCGTTTGATGAAAGTTGTAACTATTTTCCAGTTGATGAAAGTAATTTTAGTTGCAATTTTTAATTTCATATAAGTAAATGATCAGATTTAGTCTAAGTTAGAACTTAAAAGATGAAACTGAAAACACTCATGATCTATAAAGTGTTTTCCAGTAACTTAGATTTTTTAGACTTAAATCGACTAAGTGTTTTCCAGGCATACAAATTTGTATATATATAAGCCTGAAAACACTTGCATTATTTCTAAACAAATAGGGGGAATTTGTTAGGTCCAGATTTACTAGACTCGCTCCAGACTCGACTACTGGAGCCTTACTGAAGATCTGTCCAGAAATGGTATATTACTGGACCTACTCCAGACTTAGAATCTGGAGTCCCTCTGAAGATTTGTCCAGAAATAATGGAAGACCAGTGAGCAAATACTTGTATAGGAAATCTGGAGTATTCTCCAGATTAGCTCACTGGACTTCACCCCAGTCCAGATCTACTTTACTGAAGACGTTCTCACTGAAGTCAAAGACTGAAGTAAGAATAAAGAAGACTGACAAATGGCGGAGTCCACTAGAAGTCTTACTAGATCTGAACACTGGAGGTTCGTCAGTGTTCTAGACCTTACAAGTCTGAACACTGATATCGAGGGTTTGACTTTAAGCCTTTACACACTTTCCAAAGAACAACCCACTTGTTCTTTACCAAAGTATACGTGTGTTAAGGTGGTTGGATAAAAGGATACACTTGCACTTGATGTGACTTTATCCTTATTCCTTATCCAATACATTTAATGATCTTGTCGGATCATTAAATGCATCCAACCATATTTGTACGGCACAAAATTCACTGGAGAATTTTGTTGCCTATAAATACAAAGTCATTTCTTTGAGAAAATCACTTTTTAGCAAATTGGTGAACTTGCTTAAATACTCTCGATCTAAACAGTTATACTTCACAACTCTAAGTATATCGATCAAAGGAGTTTATTTAGCAAGTATAGATCACTTGTAATTCAAAGATTGTTTAGATACTTACATACGTGTAATATCTAGGTTCCGCAACGATCTTGTATTTTGTTTATTCTTCAATAAAGAAAATACACTTGAAAACTACATTTGTGTTCCACCATTTATTTACTTGTTTAAATATTGCTTAAGTCATTTATTACTTTGTTTATATTCTTGCATATTTATATTGAAGTAATACTAGTCCAAGTCTAGTTCATACTTGTCTTGTATTTTACACTCGTGGGTTAAACCATCGTGTGAGGGACTCTACACAGAGCAAAATCACAACTTGTGTTAGATCCATGGCTTGATTTTGTTCTCTTTTGTGCTAAATTATGTTTTTCCCATTTTACCGAAAGTTCTAATCTTTACCCTTTAAACATGTTAAAGTTTCTTCCTTTTTAGTTTCATTCCACTCATTACCTTCTTATAATCATCCTTGAAAAGTTTCAAATCCTAATTCTAAACCAAATGGCTTGAAATTGAATTTTTAGCTTTCTGTTCTGAAAACCGGCTTTCCTTCCGGTTTTCATTTTCCTTTGAATTTCTATTGTAAAACCGGCTTTCCTTCCGGTTTTCCTTCCGGTTTTCCTACCGGTTTTCCTACCGGCTTTCATACCAGCTTTCATACCAGTTTTCATACCAGCTTTCATACCAGCTTTCATTTACCGGTTTTCATACCAGCTTTCGTATCTTTATTTCATAATACCTGGTTTACACCAAAACCGGTATTAGTGCTTAATTTCTTCATTTTCTAAGCCAAAACTCCGCCCAAATTTCTTCACGAAAACCGGTTTTCTTACCGGTTTTCATACCAGCTTTCGTATCTTTATTTCATAATACCTGGTTTACACCAAAACCGGTATTAGTGCTTAATTTCTTCATTTTCTAAGCCAAAACTCCGCCCAAATTTCTTCACGAAAACCGGTTTTTCATAGAATTTCTTGAAAACCGGATTTAGTGAAGAATTTCTTGAAAACCGGATTTAGTGAAGAATTTCCTGAAACCCTGTTTTAGTACTAAATTTCTGAAACCCTGTTTTAGTACTAAATTTCTGAAACCCTGTTTTAGTACTACTTTTCTGAAACCCTGTTTTAGTACTAAATTTCTGAAACCCTGTTTTAGTACTAAATTTCTGAAACCCTGTTTTAGTACTAAATTTCTGAAACCCTGTTTTAGTACTACTTTTCTGAAACCCTGTTTTAGTACTAAATTTCTGAAACCCTGTTTTAGTACTAAATTTCTGAAACCCTGTTTTAGTACTAAATTTCTGAAACCCTGTTTTAGTCCATCATTTCTGAAACCCTGTATTAGTTCATCATTTCTGAAACCCTGTTTTAGTACTACATTTCTGAAACCCTGTTTTAGTACTACATTTCTGAAACCCTGTATTAGTTCATCATTTCTGAAACCCTGTTTTAGTACTACATTTCTGAAACCCTGTTTTAGTACTAAATTTCTGAAACCCTGTATTAGTTCATCATTTCTGAAACCCTGTTTTAGTACTACATTTCTGAAACCCTGTTTTAGTACTACATTTCTGAAACCCTGTTTTAGTACTACATTTCTGAAACCCTGTTTTAGTACTACATTTCTGAAACCCTGTTTTAGTACTACATTTCCGAAACCCTGTATTAGTTCTGTAAGTCCCAACTCAATAGATGGTACTACCTGAAGATACCTCAATGTCAATGGTGGAGTTACTTTGCAATATAAGCACTGAACTGGAGACGACCTATTGCAGTGAGCATATACCAAGTTCTTGGATAGATTACTTATTTAAGTGACAATAAGTAAAATCAATGTAATAATATAAAATACTTGTAAAGTAAATTGGTGAGACAATATGTAATTTTCAAGTGTAATTTATTTATTAACTTTAAATAAATTACAAGGTTGTTGCGGAACCAAGATAATACAAAGTATGTAAATATCCTAACAACCTATAAACTACAATTGATCTACACTTGGAAATTCTCTATCCAATCGAAACACTTAAAGTTGTGAAATGTTCCTTTTTACGATTGAGAGAATATTGCACAAGTTCACCAAGAATATTGCAGGTTTGCAAAGTGTGTGTGTATTATTCTTGTTGTGCAATGACTTGTATTTATAGGCAAAGTTGACATTGGGATGTCAACTTTGGTCGTACAAATATGGTTGAGAACATTTAAGGAATAGCATTTAATTCCTTAAAATGCTGTGTAAAGTTACAGTATAAAGCAACTTTACTCAACCAGCTTTATGTACCTTTTTGTACTTTATACATAGATAAATCCTTTTATCCGTGTAATAGCACATAAAGCATAAAAGTCTTTCCTCGTAATCAGTGTAAAGCTTTGTAAGAGCTTTTCACTGATGGTCTCCAGTTTGTAACTGACTAGAATGTCAACTGGGCTTCGTTGCCATTGCCATTCTCTATCTTCCACTTGTTGTCTTTGACTTCAACTGGAATGATTCTTCAACTGGTCAGTTCTCAACTGGAGGAAGTCTTCAGTTGCGTTAACTGTACAATGCAACTGGACTTCAATATATTTCTGGACTAATCTTCTTGGTCTCCAGGTGCAACTGGAGACTAGTCAGTTTCAACGAAACCGGTCCTAACAAATTCCCCCTATTTGTCCTGAAATATTGCCAAGTCTTTTTCAGTTCTTGTATCTATACAAGTATGAACTGGAAAGACTTGTTCGATTAAATCTATCTAAGTTTTCCAAGGCATTTTTATAGATCAATAAATGCCTTGGGTTTTTCTTTTGAGTTTGTTAGATTTAATCTATTATCTATCTTGTGGTTACAAACTGGTAACTTCATTTATACAAGGAAATGAAATTTACATAATTTACAGAATGTAAATAAAATTACAAGCAGATAAACTGAAGAGAGAACTTAATCAGATGGCCCTTCGCCAGTTCTCCTTCTCTTTGACACTGAAGAAATAGGACGAGAGTCTTCAGGGTCAATGTTCAACTTCAGCTCCAGATTCTCTTTGTGTTGAATCTTGCCCTTCAAGAAGTTAACCCAAGCTTTCTCAAACCTCTAGCATAACTGACTTCAACGTGAAAGTACTTGGTGCCTGGCTTAATTGTTACAAACACACCATTGATTGCCCCACTGTTCCTTCTGGTTGCCATGATCTGGGAATAATAGCTTCTAGCTTCAGATTCATTCGAGATTTTAATAGTCCCAACACCAGCAGCCTGCACAGCAACCTTGATGTCATCATTTGAGATTTCGCCAGTTGGTTCAAGGAAGGTTCTAAGATCAGCATCTCTATGCAGTGGCTTTCTTGGTTGAGGGTTCCTTCTTGGTGGATTCAATACCCTTTTCACAACCTTCTTCACATTTTCAATTCTTCTCAAAATCCCACTGGCCTGATTCTCTTTTGCCTTCTCCACTGATATATTCAAATTTCTGGCATCATGCTCAGCTTCATCATCAGGATATTGTCTGTCTAATTCAATATCAAGCATTTATTTCAACATACCCACTATCCTGGCATCATCTTTCACTCTTGCATATTCCTCCTTAGTGATTCCCAAAAGATGAGCATCACTAATATCAAGCAGTTTGATCTTAGCAAGATGTTCTCTGGCTTCAGCTTGGTTTGCTTGTTTCATTTTCTTTCTTTCTTTTATTTGATCTCCAAGCCTTGCCAGTCGTTTGCTATCACTTTCTGAAACTGGAGAAAGCAAGTCAACATTGCCAGTTTCAAGCATTGCTACATCAGTGGCCGGCTGGGTTCATCAGATACTATTGCTTTACCCTTATCCACATTCCCCCTTTCAACCATATCTACATTCTCTTCAACCCTTTGCTCACCAGTTTCAGTACTGGCAGCCACTACCATATCATTACCAGATTGACTTCCACCAATTTGACTTCCAGATGGAGTACTTCCAGGTGCAATTGGTGCAAGGACTGCACTTCTTTCCCCCTTGGCAGCATCTAGACCTGCCCTTATAACTTCCCATTCAGAGGGGTGAGATGGCAACCGGTCAAGAGGCTGCCACGATTGTATGTCCTTGCATTCTTTGAATATTCCGCACATCATCCTGAAAGATCTCCACAGATGGTTGGTCTCTTTAGACTGGGTCAGAACATTTGCAGCAACTTGTTGCTGACCAGTCTTTCAGTTCATTCAAAGTCTTGGAATCTTCATCCAGACCAGAAACCACCTTATCCTTAACATCTTCATCCTTTTTCTTTAAATTATCCACTTCAGTTGTCAGTTTATCAATAGATTGAGTATGATTGGATACCTGGGTGTTCAAATTGTCAATGCTGCCTCTCAACTGGTTGATCTCATTAGTGAGTGGGGCCAGATCAACCTGAGGAGTCGCCAGCTTGGTGATCTCAGCTATCACCCTTTCAATCAACTGTGTTTCTCTTGCACCCAGCGTATCATCAATTTTCTGACCAACTGAAACCATTAACTGCTGCCCAAGCTCAGTCACATTCAACCCAGGTTTTTCAACTAACTATTTAACCTGCTTTTCAATCTCCCTTAAATCAACTTCAGATCTTCTAACAGTGTTACCCAGCAAATTGGAGATTGAGGTTGTGACTTTGGTCTGAGTAAGGTCAAAGGCTTCTTTTAATGAAGTTGCCAGATTGTTGCAGCCAGTGACCAACTCATTTAGCTTGTTGAACACCAAGTCTTCATTTGCTGAAAACTTGTTAATCCCCAGATCAACCACTTTAATATTGGTCAAATGATCCTTGTGGTATCTGGAGAAAGACCTGGTGTTTTTGTCAAGTGTCTTTTGAATATCCTCCACCCTGGTAAGAAGATTTTGGATATCGGCTTGGAAAGACACAAATTGACTGTCCAGTGACGGAGGAGAAGGTGTCACTGGACCAGCAGCAGTTACTACTAGAGTAACTGGAGGAGGCAAATTGAGAGAAGCCTCCCCACTTGACGTCACAGCAGTCGATGAAGTAATAATAGGAGTGGTAGAAGAAGAAGGAATAGAAGTAACAATGTGTTGTTCATGCTGAGAATGCTCAAGTGTGAACAACGGCGGCGGTGGTGGTGGCATTTCTCGAAGGAGTGAGAACTGCCCAGATGGTGATGGTGCCATACGTCTGTTTCCAGATATATAGCTATAGGTGGGAAATGGATTTTCAGTAAGCTCAGTTTCTTGGGATGGTAAAATTGAAATTGAAGCATCTGGAGGCGAGACATGAGATGAAGGGTTTTGATCTTGTACAGAAGAATCAAAAATCTCAATGTCTGAGGTAGTACCTTCCGAATCCGAAGATTCAATAAGGATTTCCTCGTCATTAACACTCATGTCCAGATCCATGAATGTAACTGAGGGCTGACCAGATGGGTCAGTCTCCAGATGACCTTCTCCAGTTTCCTGGAAGGTTGCATCTGTTGGAGGATCAGTTACCGAGGTAACTTCACCAGGGATAGAGGTCACTGGGGTTGCCTCAGTTATAATTGCTCTATCCACAATCATAACATCATCAGCTGCAGAGTTTGGAACCTCAGTCTCCAGCAGTGACTGGCCAGAGACGTCGTTAGTTCGTGTAAGAGAAGTGTCTGAAGATAGGTCGTGGACACTTTGTGCAGACTCAAACTCTAATCTGGGTTGGGGTAGCCCAGTTTCATCTTCACCACCCTCTCCTACAGAAATTTCGAGGGTGGCTGCTTGCGGTTGTCCCATTTGACTTTCTCCAGGTTCCTGTTGGGAGGAAACTGGAGGGCTGGTTGGGTTTCTACTGTCAGTAGCAAGTGCTGACTTAGTCCTAGGGCGACGTGTTCTTGTTGCCTTTGGAACACCTGAAAGACCTGTTGGGAGGTCTCCAGGGTAAATGGTTTCAGGGACAGACACGCTGGAGCTGGAGGGGTTAGACTGTTGCCCGGGTTTGGCAATGGTCACAATTCCAGCAGACGAACCGGTGGGTCCCTCATTATTTTGAGGCCCGCCCAGTTGTCTTGACTCACCTTGGACTGGTGCATCAGTTTTAGCGAATGCCAGCCGCATTCTTTCCGGAATCTCGACCTCTCCAGCTTCAGATACTAGAGAGTCAAGATTCCTCAACAAATATGGGACAGTGTATAGTGAATTTGTGCTAAAATAAGCTTCACTGCCCAGAATTTGTAGAAAACAGAGAGAGAGATACCTGGAGAAGGGGATACATAGTCCCCTGGTGCCCTTCAGTTTTTGAACCAGGCTTCTGTATAGGATATCAGCAAAATCCACTCTCAATCCATTCCACAAGCAGTATGCCATTTCTGCCTGTGCGGAGTTAATCTGGTCAAGTCCACCAGAACTCCCACCCATACTTTCCACAAGGTGGATGAAAAAGTACCTCCATGAAGGTGTAAGGCTCTTCATGTTCATCGCACCTTTTGTTTTCAAAACCCCTTTTCTAGACTCCTTGTGTCCCATATCAAGGAGGACCTGGCAAAAATTTATGTTTGGGGAGATGACAACACGAGACTCTCCTTGTCTCCAGTAATTGAGGTGTAGAGCATCCCTCAATACATCTGCTGATAAGGTACACCGGACTGTTCCACCTTTTAATGTGAATGTGATGGAAGAACAGTCGGAAGAAAGAGAAGCGGTGTACCAAAACTCACACAAGTAGTCGTGAAACATCTTGCGTGGGTTTAAGGAGAAGGAGGGTCCAATTGGAGAATCCCTCAAAAATTTTTGGATTCTCCCAATAAGGGTATCGGACCCTTGGGTTCCTTGTAAACTAGCCATCGGATTATTTGGATTTAGTTTGATGAGCGAAGTATTACCAGGAGCACCAGATGCCTGTTTGACATCTGGTGAGGGAACATATGGGACAGAGAAGAGATTTACATCTCTAGAACGGGATGATTTAGGTGTCATTGAAAGTGAAATTGAAACTTTGGAATTAGGGTTCTTGATTTATGAAGCAGAAAGAGAAATGAAGAGTTTGAGATGATTGGGAAGTAAATGAAAGAATGTAAAGGGAAGTAATTGTGATCGGAGTAAATAAGGGTATTTATAAGGAATTCAAGATCCCAATGAAATACCAAAAATTATATTTTATTATACAAAAATCAATTTTGTAGATAATTTTACAAAAGAAGTTTGAATTTTGAACCAAAAATATAATTCACCGTGTCAGCATTAAATGCTACGACGGCTTAACTTACCCACGCGCCCACTAATTTTCATTTTCCCAATAAAAACTGTTGTCTTTTACAAAAATGACTTTAAACACGTCATATGACGATATTGAGTGGGTTAAAACACTCGAGTACCATCACGTGTCAAAAGTATTGACCAAGTATTTTCCAACGTTATGAAAATTAAAACAAGACTGAACCTGTACACTGGAGGATTAGTCCAGTGCCAGTTTCCAACTGGAGAGTTCTCCAGTTGCCATTTTCAAACAAAAAGAATTTTAGTCAGAAAATTATTTTGAGTCTTTCCCCCTAAAATGGTGATCCAGAAATCGATTAGTGCCAGGATAGTATCACAAAGGCGTTCGATAGCCTGGCGAGCAAAGATTATCTGGACCTCCTCAACTGGAGAACTTCATCAGTGTCACTGACGCGTTCAATAACAAAAATCTCCAGTTTTAAGGATTTAACATTCCCAGTTCGCTGATGAGATTTTTAAAGGTTTTCTCATCAAGAGGTTTTGTAAAAACATCAGCGAGCTGTTTGTCAGTGGGGATGAAATGTATTTCAATGTCTCCCTTCATAACATGATCACGAATGAAATGATACCTGATGTCAATATGCTTTGTCTTTGAGTGCATCACTGGGTTGTGAGATATAGCAATTGCACTGGTGTTGTCACAAAAGATTGGGGTCTTTGTATACTTTTGACCATAATCTAGTAACTGGTTCTTGATCCAGAGAATCTGGGCACAGCAACTGGCCGCAGAAATGTACTCTGCCTCAGCAGTGGACATAGAGACTGACGTCTGCTTCTTGCTGGTCCAACTTACCAGTTTTCCTCCAAGGAAATGACAACCACCAGTTGTTGATTTTCTATCTATCTTACAACCTGCATGATCTGAATATGAATAACCCATTAGATCTAACCCTGAGCCTTTGGGGTACCAAAGACCAAGACTTAGGACACCCTTTCAGGTATCTGAAGATACGCTTAACAGCGTGTAAATAGATACGCTTAACAGCGTGTAAGTGTGATTCTTAGG
>CM067169.1:67022777-67081995 GCA_034093135.1 Erigeron breviscapus
CCTTCGTTATAGTTCAATTAGACGTATCCTTGTGACGTAGACTATTAGCTATTTAGACGAATGCCGAGTCTTAAAATAACGTTAAATTAAGATTTAAATGTTATAATTGAACACAGTAAATAGACTGTCTAAACTAAATATTTCTAAAAGTTTAGTTTATTTATTTTTATTTATTTGTCTCGACTAAAATGAGACGAGGGAAAATACCTTTACCTTATATTTTTGACTTTTAGGTCAAACGGTAATTAATCGTAAGCATTTTACCAAATTAAGGGTATTAAAAATATCAGAAAGAAGCCACATGGGCTTAAATTGGTTTGAAAGGCTGGGAGGGAAACAACAAACCCCCCCATCACCCTTTTCTTAAAACTTCCTGACAAAACACACCCACACACACACAGAACACACACACAAATATCTTTTATGCTCTGAATCAATTTGCAAGAAGAAATCTTAAGAGAAATTAAAGGGGTTTATCATTTTAGTGGATAATCAAGCTTTAACATCATCATAATCTTCATCATCTTCATCAAATTCTTCAAGAACACCAAAGTGGTAAGTTAACTTATTTCTTCAATTTTCTTATTGATTTAAATTCAATTTAAGGGTTTGTTTCAGTTGTGTTAATGGAATTAGAAGCCTTTGAATTTGATAAGAAATTAGGGTTATATTGATAAATGGACATTTGACTTAGAAATTAGGTTTTGAAATCAAAAGGGTTGGAATGATGAATGGTTGGCGAATTTGGATATTTCCAGGTCTTATAAACATACACATAGTCTTTGAAATGAAAGGGATTGATTTAGAAACATTTTTGGTTTGGCTTTCTGCATAAGAAGTTGCTGGTTTTTGGCTGCAGAATGGGGCCACTGCGGCGCAGTGGCGTTGTCTTAGCCCACTGCGGCGCAGTGCCCAGACTCTGGTCTGGTGTCGACTTAAGCCACTGCGGCGCAGTGAGCATGTTCTGGCTCACTGCGGCGCAGTGTAAATCCTCGGAAAAATATTATTTTTGGCTGACTGCGGCGCAGTGGGGTGAAACTTTTCCCACTGCGGCGCAGTGGTATCTTGCTGGGACATTTGACTTTCCATCCAATTTAGTATAAAAAGACGAACTTGAGTCAAATAATATTGAACATTGAATCACATTCTCGGTCGTGGCATTCTAGGATTGATAGCTAAGTAGTCGTACGTAGGATACCCGTCGTCAAGGGATTTGATCCTCATTTTGGTAATGATATCATAGGTTTTGGATAACCAGGAGAATTGACTGTGGATCTTCCCGAGCTACATTATACCTTTTAGCATTTAGATCGCTAAGGTGAGTTTATGGCGCCCTTTTCCTTTTACTTTGGCCTGAAAAGCATGTACTGTTGTATACACTATTTGTTAAATAAATGATTGTTTTGTGAGTATGCCATGTGATTTGGATACTTAGATCATTTGACTTAATTTGCCATGTTGGGCTGTCGAAAATGTGTATACGTGTCATTTATTAAATGTTGGATAAAATGACGTTGGATTGCCGTGTGATGGCTGATTAAAATGTTTCCTTGTGTTTGACAAACTAAAATGTTTCCCCCTATTAGTAAATTGTCGGATGTTGTATTCTGACTGTCTTGGTTAAGGTCCGCACCCACATGGAACGGAAACCTGTGCGAGGCATATTGGCTGATACTGTCGGATGTTGTATTCTGACTGTCATATGCTGTCATCAAATCTAGATATACTGATTGACGTGATATAAGATGAGTTCAGATTTGATATACTGACTATCTTTTATAAATTGTGATATAAGAGTTGTCAGATCTAGATATACTGACAGTCTTGTATAAAAGGTCGGATCTAGATATACCGGCTGTTTTTGAAATAAAAGTATTGTTAGATGTTGTATTCTAACTGCCTGGTCTTTTATAACTATAGGTCATTGTGTTGTATCAATGACGAATAAACATTTGGTCAAACATACTGTAAACTCACCAACTATTTCGATAGTTGATCCTCTCAAATTTCATGCTTTTCAGGGAACCAACAGTAAGTATTGGAAGCGTATATGGCATTTTGAAGCCATCTTTTGAACATTGGACGTACAATTAGCGTCAGACCTCTGAGGACTATAGCTTTATTAGTCCTAATTGTACTTAGCTGTCCATATGTTATTTGTATTTAGTGGGCCCATTTCCAATTGAGGATAGTTTGTATCCGTGTATTGGGGTCCACTCCGAACGATTATACTTGTAATAAACTTGTATTTGGATTAATGGATGTAATCTCTATTTACCTTCTGATTAGTACGCAATTACTTGTTAACCCTGTATTTTCCGCTACAACGGGGTGTGACACATCTCTCAACTGAACGAATTGAATTAGAACATCCGCCTCTTATCTTAATCTCCGTTATTCAATGACACGCTCTACTTAACACTAAGATTTTATTTAACCACTAATCTTACATGAAATAACAAATTTACATATCACATTATAGTTCCTTTTTCTTTTCTCCACTCCTGACAGGCAGCAAGGGAATGAGTTCTCTATATTTTGTAGATTAGGGTTAATATTACATTAATCATGGTTTGGTTAGTCCCTAATCACGGTCTAAAGAGTTTCGTCAAACCGACATTTAACACCCTTATAGTTTATGTTAGGACCAGTTTTCAGTGAAACTGGCCAGTCTCCAGTTGCACCTGGAGACCAAGAAGATTTGTCCAGAAATATATTGAAGTCCAGTTGCATCGTACAGTTAACGCAACTGAAGACTTCCTCCAGTTGAGAACTGACCAGTTGAAAATCCTTCCAGTTGGAGTCGAAGACAACAAGTGGAAGATAGAGAATGACAATGGCAACGAAGCCCAGTTGACATTCTAGTCAGTTACAAACTGGAGACCGTCAGTGAAAAGCTCTTACAAAGCTTTACACTGATTACGAGTAATTGACTTTTATGCTTTATGTGCTTTTACCCGGATAATAAGATTTATCTTATTATTTAAGTACAAAAAAGTACATAAAGCTGGTTGAGTAAAGTTGCTTTATACTGCAACTTTACACTAAATTTTAAGGAATTAAATGCTATTACTTAAATGTTCTCAACCATATTTGTACGGCCAAAGTTAACATCCCAATGTTAACTTTGCCTATAAATACAAGTCATTGCACAACAAGAATAACAAGTGAGAACACTTCACACTTTGCATACCTGCAATATTCTTGGTGAACTTGTGCAATATTCTTTCAATCGTAAAAAGGAACATTTCACAACTGTAAGTGTTTCGATTGTTCAGAGAAATTTCAAGTGTAGATCAATTGTAGTTCATAGGTTGTTAGGATATTTACATACTTGTATTATCTTGGTTCCGCAACAACCTTGTAATTTATTTAAAGTTAATAAATTAATTACACTTGAAAATTACATATTGTCTCACCAATTTACTTTACAAGTATTTTATATTATTGCATTGTTCTTTACTTATTGTCACTTAAATAAGTAATCTATCTAGAACTTGGTATATACTCTCTGTAACTGGTCGTCTCCATTTCAGCGTTTATATTGCAAAGTAACTCACCATCGACATAGAGGTGTCTTCAGTAGTACCATCTATTGAGTTGGGACTTACAAGTGGTATCAGAGCAGAAGGCTAATAAACTTGCCTAGATCTGCTTAGATGACTACTACTGAAGGTGGAGATGGTTCTGGTCAGGTGAAAACCCTTTGAATACTAATACACCACCTTTTCAAAATGTTAATACAAACCCTCCTCCTCCTACTGCCCCAAACCATGTCCAAGTACATGATTCTAACACTCCTGTTCCAAAATTTGATGGAAACAATGAGACCTTTGGTACATGGAAGGCCAGAATGCTTTTGCATTTTGGTGGGATAGAGAGGTATATGTTGAAAATCCTTAAGGATGGACCATATATACCCATGTCTCTTGGGGTAAGTCCTCTTCTAGATCCAACTGGAAAAAGAGGTTCAGAGAAAAGCTCGAAGACCACTGGTCTGATGAGGATCGTAGACTTGTAGATCTGGACACCAGACTCAAGAACATGATCCTTGGAGATGTTCCTGAAGATCTAATTCCAACACTTGTGTTGTTCCCCAGTGCCAAGTCAATGTGGGATGAATTAGTTATTCAGTTTGAAGGAGGTGATGACACTATTGTCACCAGAAAGTTGCCTTGAACAAGAAGTATGAATCCTTCTTTGCTCTGCCCAATGAAAGTCTAACTGGTACATACACCAGATTTTCTAGCCTCATTAATCAGCTGAGAGGCTTAGGTGTAGAGAAGGATAAGGATATTCTTCTTGAGAAGTTTTGTGATATTCTTCCTTCCAAATGGGAAAATATGGTTCTTGTCTTAAGACAAGGTAAGACCCTGCACAGCCATACTCTTGCATCGCTCTATGGAGCCTTCAGATTCACTGAAGACAATAATGCTGCAAGACTGGTGGCTGAGCAGGATGCCATGAACCATGCCCAGAGTCCCAAGGTTAGTGTAACTGAGCGACCTTGTACTGCTTTAATGTCTGTAGAGAGTGTCCAGGCACAATCAATGAAGGAGATGGTAAACAGTTTCTTGAAATCTGGCCTGACCACTGAAATCAGTGATGGTTGTGATGAAACTGACGATGATGATCTGGTAGCCATGATTGCTAAAACCTTTAACAGGTTTAAGCATAAATCTAAAAGATTTAATGGTCCAAACAATGCTTCCAGATCCAGCTCTCTGGATAAAACCAATCTTACCTGCTATAAATGCGGTAAGAAAGGTCATTTTATGAAGGAATGCAGATCTAGTCAGATGAACAACCAAACTGGCCCCCCTGTCCCTAATTTCAATCGGCCTGATGATAGCTACAAAGCTAAATATAAGAAGCTTAAGGCCCAGATTGCCCTCCTGTCCATAGAAAAAGAAAAGGATCAGTGCTTGATGGCACAAACTGAGGGAAAATGGGAGTACTCTGATCACTCATCAGCTGATGAAGAAGAGGAAAGGGACATGTGTTTCATGGCCTTGGAAGATCAACAACAGCATGTGGCAAAAGAAGATGTCATCACTGGAAGATGGGTGGACATCATTTTGAAGAAGGTATGTGATTATGACAATCAGGTGGATCCAGAACTGAAACTGGACCTTGCTGAATCATTAAGTGGTGATTTGGCTTTTGTGGAAACTGTTAGAGCAGATAGTGAACGATATCTGGACACTATCTTAATTGAACTAAACAATGTTAAGCCACAACTTAATGATTTACAAAGTGTCCAGTTGCTCTCAAGGAGTCAGTTTTAAAAATTGAGGCTTTGGAATTTGATAATCAAAAATTAATTTCTGATCTTGAAAAAGAACAAATGATTATCAAGTCATGGGTAAAAGCATCTGGGAAGAACTATGATGCATTTTCTAGAACAATTGATGCCCAGAAAAATGCATGGAAATCTGGAGATCTGGAAATGGCAGCT
Source organism: Erigeron breviscapus (assembly GCA_034093135.1). Taxonomy (NCBI): domain Eukaryota; kingdom Viridiplantae; phylum Streptophyta; class Magnoliopsida; order Asterales; family Asteraceae; genus Erigeron; species Erigeron breviscapus. The sequence continues at coordinate 67,028,236 of CM067169.1, forward strand.
CTCATACCAAATCTTCATGCATTGCCTCCAGCTCTCAGGGTTGAAACTTCTTATGATCAACCTGAAGCTGTTGAAACTGAACCCATTGAGACCACCCCCATTGAGGTTAAACCTGGAGCTAAATAGGCTAGTGCTCTAGTTAAAAGGGCCACTGGTAACAAGCCTTTACCTCAGAAGTCTAAGGAGCCCAAGACTCAAAAGACTAAAACTCCAGCTGATCAAGGTCCAAGGTTCAGCAGCCTGATGAAAACAATATTTTGTTTAAACTGGAAAGTCAACTCCAACTTTTGTCTCGACAGGTTCAGAGTTGTACTTCCCGGATCAAAAATCTGGAAGGAGGTTCATCACCTCCAGTTTTAAAACAAAATATTAAACCCCCTTCAAAACCAAAGAATGTTCCATCTGGAACTAAATCTGATAAGAAAAAGGGTAGCAAGTATCAAGTACCAATCGTTTTTATTCCTGCACCTGGATCTGGTAAAAAAGATCCAGATGTAGTCTTCAATTTACCACCACAACAATCAACTGTGACTTCTGTAGAGAAGTCCAGTGAACCCATCAAGAAAAGATGGGTTCACAAAAAAACTGATGATTTTTGTGGGTGTGCAGGGCGATCGAAAGAAGAATATCTGGTATCTGGACAGCGCTGCTGGCCGGACTATGACCGGATGTAAGCCCCTGCTTGAAGAGTTCACTGTCCAAGATGGACCGACAGTGACGTTTGGTAATGATCAAAGTGGAAACACTGAAGGATATGGTGTGCTGAATTCAAGAAAGTTGCATTTGTGAATGGTTTGAAATACAACCTGATCAGTATCAGCCAACTTTGTGATGATGGCTACAGAGTTTTGTTCGATATTGCTCAAGGCACCATATTTAACAAGGATTGGAAAGTGGTGATGGTTGCACCCCAAGAAAAGGTAATGTGTACATCATGGATATGGAACCAGCTCCAAAAGAGCAGTGCTTCTATACCAAAGCTGATGAGGACACCAACTGGCTGTGGCATAAAGATTATCCCATCTTAATTTCAAAAATATTAACAAGTTGTCTCGCAAACAACTGGTTGATGGGATACCACAGTTTCTTTTAATAAAGAAAAGCCATGTCCAGGGTGTGAGATGGGCAAGCAGAAAAGGGCCAGTTTAAAAACTAGGCAAAACTTTAGCATCACTGAACCTCTTCACATGCTACATATGGATCTCTTTGGTCCAGTGAATGTTCAAACTAGAGCTGGGAAGAAATACACTCTAGTTGTGGTCGATGAATTCACCAGATACTATTGGGTGGTATTCATTAGATCCAAAAGTGATGCATCTGCTGAAATCATCTCTCTCATCAAAAGAGTTGAACTCAACTATACTCGAAAAGTCTGTCAGTTGCGAAGTGATAATGGTACTGAATTTCAAAATAAGGTACTTGAAACATTTTGCAATGACACTGGCATCTCTCAAAACTTCTCATCAACACACTCTCCAGAGCAGAATGGAGTTGTGGAAAGAAAGAATCGCACACTGATAGAAGCAGCCAGAAGTATGCTATCTGAATCAGGTCTTCCCACCAGTTTCTGGGTTGAAGCAGTTGCAACTGCTTGTCACACCCAAAACCGGTCAGTCTACATCAAGAGACATAAGAAGACTGCCATGAAGTACTCAGGAATCGTAAATCAAATATTGGATATTTTCATGTATTTGGTTGTCCAGTTTATATTTTAAACGATTCCAGTCAGCTTGGAAAGTTTGATACAAAAGCTGATGAAGGTGTATTTTTAGGCTATTCAGATATTCGAAAGGCCTTTAGAGTTTATAATTATAGACTCCAAAAGGTTCATGAGACAATTCATGTCACATTCGACGAATCAACTTAAGCAATCAACAAGAGACCAAGCCTTGATATTACTCCAGTCGTTCCAATAAATTTTGGCAAAACTGACCAAGTTCATCAGTCAGTTGTTTCACCAAAAGATGTTTCCAGTTACAACAAATTGGAACCAGTTAAGAAGAAGAGTACCACCAGTGACACTTCATTTTATCCCTCCATCAATTTCAATTTACCACAGGAATTGGTGATTGGATCTGACGTTCGTGCCATTCCAATATCAGCACCAGTTCAAACTCCAACTTCTCCAGTTCTTCAAGAAATGCCTTTTAATGAAGAATTTCATGATGCAAATCGTGACCTCATTGACTCTGATGAGGACGTAGAAGTAGTTTGGACAGATCCTTCTCCAGAAGCTGTTGCAACTGAAGAAGATCGCCAGGTGACTTGCACTGATATTGTAATTCACCAGCCTAGTCAATACACTAGATGGACTCGAGCACATCCAATTGAACAGATTGTGGGATATCCAAATAGTGGGGTTCAGACTAGAAGAGCCACCAGTGAGCAATGCTTAAATGTCACCTTCTTATCACTAATTAAACCGAAGAAGATTGACGAGGCTATGGCAGACCCAAGCTGGGTGGAAGCTATGCAAGAAGAGCTCGTCCAGTTTGAAAGGAATAATGTATGGGAGCTTGTTCCTTGTCTACCAGGGTTAAAGAAAGAACCCATTGGTACTAGATGGGTCTACCGAAACAAGATGGATGAAGATGGCCATATTGTAAGAAACAAGGCCAGATTAGTTGCCCAGGGTTATTGTCAAGCAGAAGGCGTTGACTTTGATGAAACTTTTGCTCCAGTTGCAAGACTTGAAGCCATCAGAATATTTCTGGCTTATGCGGCCCATCTGCAGTTTAAGGTCTTCCAGATGGATGTCAAAAGTGCGTTCCTTAATGGAACATTGGAAGAAGTTGTGTATGTTAAGCAGACTCTAGGCTTCATCAATGAGAAGCATCCTCACTGGGTCTATAGACTGAACAAAGCTTTGTATGGTCTTAGACAAGCCCCAAGAGCCTGGTATGATACTTTAACTAAACATCTTTTTAAAAATGGCTTTCAAAGAGGTGCAATAGATAATACCTTATTTATCTTGAAAGAAAAAGGTAATATCTTATTGGTACAAATTTATGTTGATGACATTATATTTGGTTCAACTAATGATGCAATGTGTAAAAAGTTTTCTAAAATCATGTCATCTGAGTATGAGATGAGTTTAATGGGAGAATTAACATTTTTCTTAGGTCTTCAAATTAAGCAAACTGAAAATGGAATTTTCATAAACCAAGGAAAACATGTCAGAGATTTGTTAAGAAAATACAAATATGATTCAATCCCATCGAAAAACACACCTATTGCAGCACCATTAAATTTGGACTCTGACCCAACTGGCAAACCAGTGAACATCACTGACTATCGTGTATGGTTGGTTCACTGATGTATTTAACTGCCAGTCGACCAGATATAATGTTTGCAACATGTCTATGTGCCAGGTTTCAGGCTAACCCAAAGAATCACATTTGCACGCTGTTAAGCGTATCTTTAGATACCTGAAAGGGTGTCCTAATCTTGGTCTTTGGTACCCCAAAGGCTCAGGGTTAGATCTAATGGGTTATTCAGATTCAGATCATGCAGGTTGTAAGATAGATAGAAAATCTGGTGGTTGTTATTTCCTTGGAGGAAAACTGGTGAGTTGGACCAGTAAGAAGCAGACGTCAGTGTCTATGTCCACTGCTGAGGCAGAGTACATTTCTGCGGCCAGTTGCTGTGTCCAGATTCTCTAGATCAAGAACCAGTTACTAGATTATGGTCAAAAGTATACAAGGACCCCAATCTTTTGTGACAACACCAGTGCGATTGCTATATCTCACAACCCAGTGATGCACTCTAAGACAAAGCATATTGACATCAGGTATCATTTTATTCGTGATCATTTTATGAAAGGAGACATTGAAATTCATTTCATCCCCACTGACAAACAGCTCGCTGATGTTTTTACAAAACCTCTTGATGAGAAAACCTTTAAACATCTCATCAGCGAACTGGGAATGTTAAATCCTTAAAACTGGAGATTTTTGTCATGAACGCGTCAGTGACACTGATGAAGTTCTCCAGTTGAGGAGGTCCAGATAATCTTTGCTCGCCAGGCTATCGAACGCCTTTGTGATACTATCCTGGCACTAATCGATTTCTGGATCATCATTTTAAGGGGAAAGACTCAAAATAATTTTCTGACTAAAATTCGTTTTGCTTGAAAATGGCAACTGGAGAACTCTCCAGTTGGAAACTGGCACTGGACTAATCCTCCAGTGACCAGATTCAGTCTTGTCTTAATTTTTTATAACGTTAGAGATACTTGGTCAATATTTGTGACACGTGATGGCACTCGAGTGCTTTAAACCACTTGATATCGTCATCCGACGTGTTTAAAGTCATTTTGGTATTTGACAACTGTTTTTATTGGGAAATTAAAATTAGTGGGCGCGTGGGTAAGTTAAGCCGTCGTAGCATTTAATGCTGACACGATAAATTATGTTTTTATTTCAAAATTCAAACTTATTTTGTTAAAATATCTACAAAATTGATTTTGTTAATAAAATATAATTTTTGGTATTTCATTGGGATCTTGAATTCTGAAAGGACTAGACTCGATTAAACCAAAAGTGTAAATTTTTTTTTTTTTTTACAGCATGTACCCACTGCGCCGCAGTGGGTATGACACCCTCCCACTGCGCCGCAGTGGAATCTTTCTGACCTACGAGACAAAAGTCTCCCACTGCGCCGCAGTGGGGTTGAGACCCTCCCACTGCGCCGCAGTGGGATCCCACTGGTCTCAGACCTGTTCAAAAGTTCAGCAACTCTAAACATGTTTGACACATAGAACGAACTCCAACTCTTGCAGTATCATGACCAACATTTCAAACACATTTTAATAATTCTTACTGATATAAGGACACATTTTAAAACATAATTACAACTCTTTCTTGTTCAAATCTCATACACACCATCAATGGGTCATTTACCCACCTTGACACCATTTTCGCCCAAATTGCAACTTTACAAGTTTTCCAAAAGCTTTACACTTGACATAAACAGAATTTTAACCCAAAACCCAACCCATTTGTCATTGAGTCTCTTTTACTTTCAACAATATTACTAGGTAGCTCAATCTACCATAATCATCATTTCAAAAAAACTAGTAAAACTCAACTTTTCTCATAAACCAAAATTATCACATTAGCTTATCAATTTCATAATCAAACTCAACACATAACTCAATGACAAACTAGGTTATCTAAGGAATTGGGGGGAAAAATTAACATATTTCAATTTCTATCACAAACCCCAAATTGGTTCACTCCATGAACCCAAATTCCACTTGAAAGATAAAAGCTAAGTTAGGGGAAATCAATACCTCAATAATAATAAGCTAATTCAAGACTTTAATTTTGGAACTTCTTCTTCCCTTCTTTTCTCTATGAAAATCGGCCACCACCACTCATACCTCAAACCCTAACTTTCAATTTTTGCTTGATAAAGATTGATGGTGATGATTTATTATTGATGTTATTATCCTTGAATTGGAGAGAATTAAACTTTGATTTTGAAAGAACAAGAATGGGATGCATGAAGGAATAATGGAGGAGTAGAGAATGGAAGAGTGAGTCACAAAGAAAAGATGGCTGGCACTCCAGGGGCTTGCCACGCCCTCTTCTAATTTTGCTTATAAAATACCCACTATCCGCTAAAGTTCCAACTAAATTAACCCCATAACCAAAAATAAAATACTAGGAAATTAATTTAATGTCAAAACTATAAAAAAGGGGTTAATTTCTTTTACCTTAAAACTTTGGGGTGTTACAACTCTCCCCCACTTGGAACGGATCACGACCTCGTGATCCAAGCCATATGCAAGACGGATAGTAAACTAGAACATCATGCTCGGACTCCCACGTACAATCGGACATCTTACCATGCTTCCACAAAATCTTATAAGTCCTCACCGTCTTATTTTGCACTCTTCTAAGCTCTTCTTCTACTATGGCAATCGGCTCTTCAATATAATTCAACTTGTTGTCAACCTCAATTTCGTTCAATAGTACATAAGAAGACTCATCGGCAAGGCATTTTCTAAGATGAGACACATGAAAAGTTGGATGAATTCCCGAAAGTTCATCCGGTAACTCCAAACGGTAAGCAACCTTGCCAACCTTGGCCAAAATTTTAAACGGGCCAATGAAACGAGGACTTAGCTTTCCACGCTTTCTAAACCGTAGAACACCTTTCCACGGGGAGACTTTCAACAAAACACGATCGCCCACATGAAACTCAATCGGTCTTCTCCTTTTATCCGCATAAGACTTTTGCCGATCTTGAGCCGCTTTTAATCTCTCTTTGATCACATCTATCTTTTCGATGGTTTTTAACACTACTTCCGTGCCACCTATTTCTCTTTGACCTACTTCTCCCCAACAAATTGGAGATCGACACTTCCGTCCATACAACATTTCATACGGCGGCATTTGAATACTAGAATGGTAGCTATTGTTGTAGGAGAATTCTACCAAAGGCAAGTGAAGATCCCAAGTGCCTCCAAAATCGATTATACATGCCCGAAGCATGTCCTCAAGCGTTTGAATGGTTCTCTCACTTTGACCATCCGTTTGTGGGTGATAGGCGGTGCTAAGCTTGAGCTTGGTACCCATATCTTCATGAAATTTCCGCCAAAAGTGAGAAGTGAATCGAGTGTCCCTATCCGAAACAATGGAGATGGGAACTCCATGTCTAGCTACAACCTCTTTTACGTAGATCTTTGCCAACACTTCAGATGATGATGCCTCACGAATAGGAAGAAACAAGGCACTCTTGGTTAATCTATCAACTATTACCCATATTGTATCAAATTGATTTCTAGGGGTCTTGGGCAATTTTGTGATGAAATCCATGGTGATCTCTTCCCACTTCCATTTGGGGATTTCCAACGGTTGCAACATACCATAAGGCTTTTGATGCTCCGCTTTTACTTGTGCACAAGTCAAACACTTTTCGACATATTTCACCACATCCCGCTTCATTCCGGGCCACCAATATTCTACTTTCAAGTCATGATACATCTTTGTAGCACCGGGGTGAATAGAATATTTAGATTTGTGAGCTTCATCAAGTAGAACTTGTTTCAACTCACAAGAGAAAGGAATCCAAATTCTCCCAAATCGTACGGTAAGGCCACGAGAATCCTTGGTAAAATATTGGATTTGACCTTGAATCCTTTCTTTCTTAGGATCTCGTTGCAAAGCGTTTTCTTGAGCTTCTCTAATTTGATCAAAGAAGTCATTAGTGATCAAAACCCAAAGGGGAGAAATGACTAAGGCATGATGAGAACTCTTCCGACTCAAGGCGTCCGCTACCACATTAGCCTTCCCGGGATGATACAAAATCTCGCAATCATAATCTTTCAAAAGATCTAGCCATCTTCGTTGGCGATTGTTGAGATCTCTTTGCTCAAAGAAGTACTTGAGGCTTTTATGATCGGAATAAATGATAAACTTGACTCCATAAAGGTAATGGCGCCAAAATTTTAAAGCAAAAACCATCGCCGCTAACTCCAAATCATGAGTAGGATACCGTTTTTCATGCTCTTTCAATTGCCTTGAAGCGTAGGCAATGACTTTACCTCGTTGCATAAGAACACAACCTAGGCCATTAGATGATGCATCACAATACACCACCATATCTTCAAGCCCATCCGGTAAAGCAAGAACCGGTGCTTGACTTAGCCTTTCTCGAAGTTGTTGAAAAGCCATCTCTTGTTCGCTTTTCCATTCAAACTTGATATTTTTGCGAGTTAACTTGGTCAATGGGGAAGCTATTTTAGAGAAGTCTTGAATGAAACGACGGTAATAGCCCGCTAGACCAAGGAAACTCCTAATCTCCGACGGATTCTTAGGTTGCTCCCACTTCATCACTGCATTAATCTTAGCCGGATCCACCATAATTCCTTCACTATTAACAACGTGACCAAGAAATTGCACTTCTCTTAACCAAAACTCACATTTGGAGAATTTGGCATAGAGTTTCTCCTTACGTAAAGTTTCCATCACCTCCCTTAAGTGAACTTCGTGATCGGTTGAACTTTTGGAATAAATAAGAATATCATCAATGAAAACGATCACGGACCTATCAATCATAGGGCGACAAACACGGTTCATGAGATCCATGAAAGCCGCGGGAGCATTCGTGAGACCAAAAGGCATGACAACAAACTCAAAATGACCATAACGAGTACGGAAAGCGGTTTTAGGAATATCTTCATCACGTACTTTGAGTTGATGGTAACCCGAACGAAGATCTATTTTAGAGAAATATGATGCTCCTTGAAGTTGATCGAATAAGTCGTCGATTCTAGGCAAAGGATACTTGTTCTTTACGGTGACTTTGTTGAGTTCACGATAGTCGATACACATACGCATGCTTCCATCCTTCTTCTTAACGAAAAGTACCGGTGCGCCCCAAGGAGAGTTACTAGGTCGAATAAAACCTTTATCAAGTAATTCTTGTAATTGCTTCATCATCTCTTGCATTTCCGTTGGAGCCAAACGGTAAGGAGCTTTAGCAATGGGGTTAGCCCCCGGAATAAGATCAATTGAAAACTCAACTTGCCGTTCGGGGGGAATACCCAGCAAGTCTTCGGGAAAAACATCGGCAAATTCACTAACGATTGGAATGTCTTCAATAGATAAAGGTTTCTTTTCAACATTAACAATGTGGGCAAGGTAAGCATGACATCCATGAGACATATAGCGTTTGGCACGAGCAAAGGTACAAACGGATATAGAACGCTCCTTCCTATCACCATAAACTACCAAATCTTCACCTTTGGAGGTCTTTAAATATATTGCCTTTTCATCACACGCGATCTTAGAGTTACATGAGCTCAACCAATCCATACCCAAGATTATATCAAACTCTCCCATCGGAAAAGGAATTAAATTGGCTTGAAAGAGTTCCGAAGAAATTTTGATCTCACACCCTCTATACACCTCTTTCACTAATTCCATCCTACCATTACCAACTTCAACTTGCAAGGTATTTTCTAGACATGACTTGGACACGGGAATAACGTGAATTACTCTAATTGCAACAAATGATCTATTCGCCCCTGAATCAAAGAGAATTCGCATAGGCACATTATATACAAGAAATGTACCTGTAATAACATCATCGGTGTTCCTTGCCTGCTCCACAGTTAGTTGGAAGGATCTTCCTCGTTGATTCCCATGAGTTTGGGCATTCTTCCTTTCTGCCTCCCTTCTTCTTTCTTCATGTCTTTCCCCTTCCGTCAACTTAGGGCATGAACTCCTCATATGACCTTCCTCAAAGCATTTAAAACATATGATAGGTTTCTGAGGCTTTGATTTGCACTCCCGGCTTGTGTGCCCTGGTTTCCCACAAGTATAGCAACCCTTCTCCGCCGCTTTACACATTCCCGAATGGCTCCTCTTGCATTGTCGGCAAAAAGGAACATTCTTTTTAATAGAGTGGTTGCCGGAACTGCCCTCTTGTCTAAACCGTTTGTTGGGAGAATTCACATCTTCATGCTTCCTTTTTAAATCACTTTCGTCTACCCTAGATTGTTCAATCTCATGATCCCTAGCCACATCCGCCAACATGGAAAAAGACTTCATTTGGCGTAGGCTAATCTTTTCTCGTAGACTCTTTTTCAGCTTCAAGTAAAATTGTTCTTTGAGCAATTGATCATTCTCGAGAAATTCTGGACAAAATTGAGCCTTGTCCAAGAATTGGGCTCGGAATTCGTTCAAACTCATGTTGCCTTGGCAGTCGTTGAGAAATTCACTTCTCAACTTGGTCACTTCAGCTTCCGACCTAAACTCTTTAAAGAACATAGTCTTGAATTCGGGCCATTCGACATGATCTAAAGCTTCCTTCTTTATTGCCAACAAACCATCCCACCATCTCTTCCCACTGTTCCTTAGCATATCAACCGCAAAGATGACCTTCAAGTGTGAGGGGCATTGACTAGTGCGGAACGCCCCTTCAATCTCCGATATCCATCGTGTACAAACGATGGGATCACGATCACCGTGATACTCCGGTGGGTGACACACTTCAAAGTCTCGAAAAGTGAACTTCTTCTTATAGACCTTCTCCCCTGTTACTTCCACCTCCCTTTCATCTTTGGCCTTTTTACCTTTATCCTTGGCATCTCTTTTCTCAAACTCCCGTTGCACATTGACCGCAACCTCTTCTCTAATCATTTGAGCAAGATGATCGTTCACAGCTCCTTCTAAAGTTTGGTTCAACCTCTTTAGTAAAAGAGGAGTATACTTTTCCAATGCCCTCCCTATTTGATCGGAGATATCCATGCTACCCTCAGGAAAGATAACTTCCTCCTCATTTCTTCTATCGATTTCGTCTTCTTCGTGATGTTGATCAGCCATACTATGGTAAGAGTAGATAAACTGTTTAAAACACGCAACCTATCTCTCTCTACTAACTAAAAGCCAAAACTTATAACTTTATACTAAACCGTCCCAAGGTTTGATGCCGTTAGTTTATAAATTTGTTAGTATTTCAACCACAATAAGGCCGGCTTCTTATTGTGCTTTAATACTAGCAAGTTTATAAGCTAACATCATTAAACACTCTTTTGGTCCCATATAAAATTTCGGTTACTTAAGGTCGAGTCTCAACTAAGGTTTAAGTCTAGGCACTCTCTACACAAGGGAATACCTAAATCCCTTAAACCTCGGCTCTGATACCAACTTGAAAGGACTAGACTCGATTAAACCAAAAGTGTAAATTTTTTTTTTTTATTTTTTTTTTACAGCATGTACCCACTGCGCCGCAGTGGGTATGACACCCTCCCACTGCGCCGCAGTGGAATCTTTCTGACCTACGAGACAAAAGTCTCCCACTGCGCCGCAGTGGGGTTGAGACCCTCCCACTGCGCCGCAGTGGGATCCCACTGGTCTCAGACCTGTTCAAAAGTTCAGCAACTCTAAACATGTTTGACACATAGAACGAACTCCAACTCTTGCAGTATCATGACCAACATTTCAAACACATTTTAATAATTCTTACTGATATAAGGACACATTTTAAAACATAATTACAACTCTTTCTTGTTCAAATCTCATACACACCATCAATGGGTCATTTACCCACCTTGACACCATTTTCGCCCAAATTGCAACTTTACAAGTTTTCCAAAAGCTTTACACTTGACATAAACAGAATTTTAACCAAAATATGACTTTCAAACCCAATTGTACCAAGAGCCATATGAGGTGGGAATTCTAAGCTTCAGATCCAAAAGATTGTCATTCTTCCAAGAATGACCTAAATACCTTCAAGTCCTTCAAAATCTTTTCGTCTAACACATCAACTTCAAATAAATCACTAGTTCCTTCTTCCGGAACTTCCTATAAAAAGGTAAACAACTAAAATATAAGCAAAGGCTTAGTGAATATACTTGCATACATTACGAATACGAAGGAGGGCAAAGTACAAGGACTTTTACATGTAACCTATGACACCGTCATGCCACATTTACATGCTCACCTTGCACACTAAACAACATATATAGATCCATATAAGCTAACCAATGAGACTATCGGGATTCTTAGGCCCCGGAGGTTCTTAGGCCTCTTCTCAAAACAACTATCGGGATTCTTAGGCCCGGAGGTTCTTAGGCCTCAACAATACTATGCCCCAAATGGGCCTGACGCCGAATCAATTACCACACATGGATAAACAAATTCAACATGGTGGTCTTTTCACACATGGATAAACAACTTCAACATGATGTGGTCAATTGACCCAACGTAAACATAAAGGTATGCAAATATACTCACCTCCTCCGCAATCAGAACAACAAAGCTAAAACGATAATACGCAACAAACTTCAACCTATAATCATGACATAAAAGTGCATGAGCTTATATTCACAATCATGACTAGCTCAACCTAGCCATTCTCATTCACTAACCTTTCTAAACCCAAAACCCAACCCATTTGTCATTGAGTCTCTTTTACTTTCAACAATATTACTAGGTAGCTCAATCTACCATAATCATCATTTCAAAAAAACTAGTAAAACTCAACTTTTCTCATAAACCAAAATTATCACATTAGCTTATCAATTTCATAATCAAACTCAACACATAACTCAATGACAAACTAGGTTATCTAAGGAATTGGGGGGAAAAATTAACATATTTCAATTTCTATCACAAACCCCAAATTGGTTCACTCCATGAACCCAAATTCCACTTGAAAGATAAAAGCTAAGTTAGGGGAAATCAATACCTCAATAATAATAAGCTAATTCAAGACTTTAATTTTGGAACTTCTTCTTCCCTTCTTTTCTCTATGAAAATCGGACACCACCACTCATACCTCAAACCCTAACTTTCAATTTTGCTTGATAAAGATTGATGGTGATGATTTATTATTGATGTTATTATCCTTGAATTGGAGAGAATTAAACTTTGATTTTGAAAGAACAAGAATGGGATGCATGAAGGAATAATGGAGGAGTAGAGAATGGAAGAGTGAGTCACAAAGAAAAGATGGCTGGCACTCCAGGGGCTTGCCACGCCCTCTTCTAATTTTGCTTATAAAATACCCACTATCCGCTAAAGTTCCAACTAAATTAACCCCATAACCAAAAATAAAATACTAGGAAATTAATTTAATGTCAAAACTATAAAAAGAGGTTAATTTCTTTTACCTTAAAACTTTGGGGTGTTACAAATTCCCTATAAATACCCTTATTTACTCCGATCACATTTACTTCCCTTTACATTTTTTTCATTTACTTCCCAATCATCTAAAAATTGCTTCATTTCTCTCTCTGTTTCATAAATCAAGAACCCTAATTCCAAAATTTCAGTTTCATTTTCCAATGGCACCTAAATCTTCCCGTTCAAGAGATGTAAATCTCTTATCTGTCCCATATGCTCCTTCACCAGATGTCAAACAGGCACCTGGTGCTCCTGGTAACACTTCGCTCATCAAATTAAATCCAAATAATCCGATGGCGAGTTTACAAGGAACCCAAGGGTCCAATACCCTTATTGGAAGAATCCAAAGATTTTTGAAGGATTCTCCAATTGGACCCTCATTCTCTCTAAACCCACGCAAGATGTTTCACGACTACTTGTGTGAGTTTTGGTACACTGCTACTCTTTCTTCTGATTGTTCTTCCATCACTTTCACATTAAAAGGTGGAACAGTCCAGTGTACCCTATCAGCAGATGTGTTGAGGGATGCTTTACACCTCAACTACTAGAGAGAGGGTGAATCTCCAGTTGTCATCCCCCCAAACATTAATTTTCGCCAGGTCCTCCTTGAAATGGGACATAAGGAGTGCCTGGAGAAAGGGGTGTTGAAAACTAAAGGTGCGATGACCATGAAGGGTCTTACACCCTCATGGAGGTATTTTTTCATCCACCTTGTGGAAAGTATGGGTGGGAGTTCTGGTGGACTTGACCAGATTAACTCCGCACAAGTAGAAATGGCATACTACTTGTGGAATGGATTGAGAGTGGATTTTGCTGATATCCTTTACAGAAGCCTGGTTCAAAAACTGAAGGGCACCAGGGGACTATGTATCCCCTTCTCCAAGTTTCTCTCTCTTTGTTTTCTACAAATTCTGGGGAGTGAAGCTTATTCAAGCACAGATTCACCTTACACTGTCCCAGATTTGTTGAGGAATCTAGACTCTCTAGTATCTGAAGCTGGAGAGGTCGAGATTCCAGATCGAATGCGGCTGGCATTCTCAAAAACCGATGCACCAATCCAAGGTGAGTCGGAAGGACAACTGGGCGGGCCTTAAAATAATGAGGACCCACCAGTTGGTCAGAAAATAGATGATACGCTGGGTTCTAGAGAACAACAATTGATAGAAAAGGTGATATCTGAGATCACCAAGCTGGCCACTCATCGGGTTGATCTGGCCCCACTCACTACTGAGATCAACCAGTTGAGGGGCAGCATTGATAACTTGAACACCCAGGTATCACTTCATGCTCAGTCTCTGGATAAACTGACAACTGAAGTAGAAAGTTTGAAGAAAATGGATGAAGAAGTCAAGGATAAGGTGGTTTCTGGTCTGGATAAAGATTCCAAGATTTTGAATGAACTAAAAACTGGTCAGGAACAAGTTGCAGCAAATGTTCTGACCCAGTCAAAAGAAACCAACCACTTATGGAGATCTTTCAGGATGATGTGCACCATATTCAAAGAATGCAAGAACATGCAATCGTGGCAGCCTCTTGACCGGTTGCCAGCTCACCATTCTAAATGGGAAGTTATTAGGGCAGGTCTAGATGCTGCCAAGGGGGAAAGAAGTGCAGTTCTTGCACAAATTCAAACTGAAAGTAATCCATCTGGAACTCAAACAAGTAGTGAAATGATTGTGGTTGCCAGTACTGAAGCTGGTGAGCAAAGAATTGATGAAACTGGTGATGTAAGTGATAGGGGGAATGTTGTTGTTGTTGACAAAGGCAAAGGTTTAGCATCTGATGTATCTTCCCAGCCGGCCACTGATGTACCTATGTTGGAAACTGGCAATCTGGATAGGCTTCCTCCAGTTTCAGAAAGTGATAGCAAAAGATTGGCTAGACTTGGCAATGAAATTAAAGAAAGAAAGAAGATGAAACAAAGAAACCAAGCTGAAGCCAGAGCACATCTTGCACAGATTAAATTGCTTGATATTAGTGATGCTCATCTTTTGGGAATCACTAAGGAGGAGTATGCCAGAGTAAAAAATGATGACAGGATAGTGGGCATGTTGAAAGAAATGCTTGACATTGAACTGGACAGGCACTATCCTGATGAAGAAGCTGAATTTGATGCCAGAAGTTTGAATATATCAGTGGATAAGGCAAAAGAGAATCGGGCCAGTGGGATCATGAAAAGAATTAAAAATGTTAAGAAGGTTGTAAAAAGGGTATTGAATCCACCAAGAAGGAACCCTCAACCAAGAAAACCACTGACCAGAGATGCTGACCTTAGTACATTCATAGAACCAACTGGCGAGGTATCGAATGATGACATCAAGTCTGCTGTACTGGCTGCTGGAGCTGGGAGTATTAAAATATCAAATGAATCTGAAGCAAGAAGCTATTACTCCCAGATCATGGCAACCAGAAGACATAGTGGGACTATCAATGGTGTTAATGTAACAATTAAGCCAGGCACCAAGTACTTTCACGTTGAGGTCAGTTATACCAGATGGCCACTGGTTAAAACTGACAATCCTGGTGCAATGCAATATGGGTTCTCGGAATGGGTTGAGATGGTAAACTTTTTGGAGGCCAAGGCACAAAGGAATAGGTTTGAGAAAGCATGGGTCAACTTCTTGAAGGGCAAGATTCAACACAAAGAGAATCTGGAGCTGAAGTTGAACATTGATCCTGAAGACTCACAACCTATCTCTTCAGTGACCAAGAAAAGGAAAATTGGTGAAGAGCCATCAAGCTAAATTTTTCTTTCAGTTTATCTACTTGTAACTTTATTTACATTCTGTAACTTGTGTAAATTTCATTTCCTTGTATAAATGAAGTTACCAGTTTGTAACCACAAGTTAGATAATAGATTAGATCTAACAAACTTAAAAAGAAAAACCCAATGCATTTATTGATCTATAAAAATGCCTTGGAAAACTTAGATAGATTTAATCGAACAAGTCTCTCCAGTTCACACTTGTACAGATACAAGAACTGAAAAAGACTTGCTAATATTTCAGGACAAATAGGGGGAATTTGTTAGGACCAGTTTTCAGTGAAACTGGCCAACTCAAATTATTTTATTTAAAACATTTAGCATATTATTCGACACTATAGGGAATATATACCGTTTTAACAAGCATTAATGGTAAACATTTATCGACACTTTCAATAACACTATATGGGAATACATACCCGAAATAGTCCACCTTAGTGACATACATTATTCTACTAATTATTAACCACATAATATCCACATAAAACACATTTTTCTACTTGATTGCTACATAATAACACACATAAAACTCAATAATTATTATCACAATAATTATCTCCGTCAATTACTAAGCTACTTAACGAAAGACCGACTTTGACCAATAGTCAAGGTCAAAAATAACCCAAAAAGTTCAGAATGTTACAATTATCTCCTCCTTAAAAAGATTATGTCCCCAGAATCTACTCAGCAAAGACATAGCACTAAGGCAAGGCGTACAAAACATCGACAAAATCTATTAAATGTGAAGAAAACAATGAACACTTCAAATTTCTAAATTCTAGATCTTATAATCACTCAAAAGGAAAGCATTCTTCTACTTCTGGTCGAAAAAGTGAGGACCCAAAGTTAACTATCTGATCGAAATTAAGCTACCAACAAAAGTCTTGTCCCCCTTTTCTTTTGTTATTAAATTGTTGAGTACAAAATAAAATCATTATATATAATTGGCTTTTACTTCCTTCGGCTGCTAAAAGACAAAGACAATACAAAAGCACATAAAAAGTTGCTTATATAAACATTGTTATCCTGCTTGGTTTAACGGACCACAATGTTATAACATGTCATGTGTAATTTAAAATGATGAACCTAGACTTCAATACAAACTTTAATCATATAAATGATGTTATGTGTTATTTGTGATGGGAACTCTACCATGATCATCCTATTTGACCATGTGACCAATTTACACATAGCTATGTGTGCCATTATTAAGTTACTAGACAATTATAACTAGTTAAGTATGTAAACAATTATAACTGACTAGCTAACCAAAGTGAAGTAGTTTTATATCAACATATTTATGATTTTGAACCCGAATTTTTTTTACCACCGACCCACTAACAATTTAGACAATCTAAATCCGTATCGCTTAATTATGAACAAGATCACTATTATATTCATAATACTCATACCTTCCTACCATCAAAATGTTAACTCATCAAAATTGCACAAGTGGCCCATGACATACAACTTTCAAAGTTTACTCACCACTCCAGTTGTTCCCGAATTAATAATGGTATATCCGTCCAACCAGCAATACCAGCTAATGACATGTCCTCATTCAAAATTTCATAACTTTTTATTTTTCTACTTTATTCTACCTGTGCAGTCACATACATCTCTACTACATTAGTGAATCTTAAAAGCCAAATTTATTTATTAATTTTTTTTTCAGCCATAATATCACACATAAACAACATAGCCTATTTAAATAAATAACCTCGGCATAATTAGACTAACAAATGAATACCCAAATAATTTAAAAGTTAAAACACATTGTTGCTTCCATTACTGTCTAACTTTTATTTATCCCATAAATAATCCATTTCACACACCTCATATATCTTTGTTATTGGGGTTATAACACATTAGTTACTCAACACAAATTATCACACTACGCAGAAATCTCACCAACTCATTTACATTCCACACCGGTCAACACAAGCATAGCCACAAACACACTCGCGTCGTGATACAATTGCAATTATGTTCCGGACTATAATTGTAATCGTATCCTTTCGCACGCGCGTTCATCACCCCAACTTGTGTATCACAGATTACACCTCTTCCTTTGAGACTTCTCAAATCTACTCATTCACCCTACTCCCCACTTGCGTCATATACTCATATTTTAACAACTTCATTCATCAGTCATCACCTTAATTGCTACATAAAAATATCAAGTTTCGTGACTCGATCTTCCTACTTAATTACTTCTTTACTCTACCAAATTCACAAACACTTATCAATTTTTAACAAAATAAAATTTGCACGAAATCTTTAAAGGAACCACCAAATAATAGCACAATGATTCAGCGAAGGAGTAAGTAAGAAATATCATAAATAAGGCTAATCCACAAAATCTTACCTATTAACAATTAAATACATAAAAGCCTTAATACTACTCTCACACTCAACCCAAACCCATCCTAAAAGCAAGCTCCTTAAGGTTGAGGTAGAATCACCTAAGCTCAAATGCGCAACAACACTACCAGTTTAAGTCCATGACCTACACCTATGGCCAATGGTTTACTTAAACTACTGCTCTGATACCAACTTGTAACACCCTGCTTTATAAAAATGTGGATTTCAAAAAAATTTCAACTTTAAACATAACACCGTTAACAAATTGCGGAAGCGATGATTAAAAATCCCATTTGATTCCTAACGGAATCAATAAAACATACTAAATGTCTCAAAAGGTGTTACCAACAAGTATCATCACAATAATCCAAATGAAACCCACAATCTAAACCAACAAAGTACAGCCAAACGGCTAAATAAATAGGTCTACTTAAATAAATGCACTATGGGTAACTAAAGCCAACATCCATTAGCTCCAGTAAAAGCTACCCATCTCACAAGCATGCTACCAAGTCGCCAATCATTTCCTAACCTGAGGGCACAACACATTTCCACAAAAACAAGCGTCAGCTTTTAAAGCTGAGTAAGATAACATGTTAGTTTAATGAAAAGGATTGCCAATTAAATTAGTTTATAAAACAACTCATGCATAAAATCTTACCTATTAACAATTAAATACATAAAAGCCTTAATACTACTCTCACACTCAACCCAAACCCATCCTAAAAGCAAGCTCCTTAAGGTTGAGGTAGAATCACCTAAGCTCAAATGCGCAACAACACTACCAGTTTAAGTCCATGACCTACACCTATGGCCAATGGTTTACTTAAACTACTGCTCTGATACCAACTTGTAACACCCTGCTTTATAAAAATGTGGATTTCAAAAAAATTTCAACTTTAAACATAACACCGTTAACAAATTGCGGAAGCGATGATTAAAAATCCCATTTGATTCCTAACGGAATCAATAAAACATACTAAATGTCTCAAAAGGTGTTACCAAAAAGTATCATCACAATAATCCAAATGAAACCCACAATCTAAACCAACAAAGTACAGCCAAACGGCTAAATAAATAGGTCTACTTAAATAAATGCACTATGGGTAACTAAAGCCAACATCCATTAGCTCCAGTAAAAGCTACCCATCTCACAAGCATGCTACCAAGTCGCCAATCATTTCCTAACCTGAGGGCACAACACATTTCCACAAAAACAAGCGTCAGCTTTTAAAGCTGAGTAAGATAACATGTTAGTTTAATGAAAAGGATTGCCAATTAAATTAGTTTATAAAACAACTCATGCATACATAAAGGCACAACAATAATATCAACACAATCTGCATAATAGGAGTATCAAATCCTATAATGTGCCTAGCAATCCTCCATAGTCATCAATATCCACATAACTGCATAAGCTACATAAATCACCAAAGGTTATGCCATAATAAACTACATAAAAAGTTGTGTGAGGCGGCCATATGACCAAATAGGGAACCTCACACCCGACTAGATGGGTTGACCTTACGGGGTCCATCATTGTCGTTATGGATAGGCATAACCAAATCCATGAGTATTTCGTTAACACCAGGTGGTTAACCACGACACCCGAAATACTCTAAACACCAGGTTGTATTCACAAGAGAACATGATCAGTGTCTCAAGTGACGCCATAGCACATTCCGCCTAAATAGACTTCATGTGGGTTAAGCTTAACTCTTACACCAATGCTCGAGACTTTCACCAAAAGATATATTAAAATATATCACACCAATATCTACATAATATTTTAGGGCCCTTAAACGTGCACGTGACATGGCAACTTAAATCATGTCTAGTGTACTATGTGTACAAGTCCACATAAATCATTTACCACACAATCAACAAACTACATATATCAACAATGCAACATTAAGCTCATTTCTACCCAAGCATGCTTTAACAACACCCAATAAACCTCCCACATATATCCCACACCCAACATATGCATGAGATAGTTGAAACAACATAAAAGGGGAGTTTAATTATTAAAACTAAGTTTTGTTGTGTCCCTCATGTGTCAAAAGTAAGTTATCTTACCTTATCCCGAACGAAAATACAATTTAACTTCTTGCTCCTGTAAATTCCGAACACCTAAATGATTATGTAAGTCAAAACGGTTATATTAATATCGACAACTCATTGTGCATAAGTAAGTATGGTCTAGCGTCCACCTGAAATCCTAAATGACTATCACGATTAACTAGTACCATGATGTCTAGATTTATAACATAAAACTAATATTGTAAATAGATAAAATTAGAAGACAACTTTTCAATTTGATCATGACATGAATTCTTATAAAATATTTATCCACCGTCCCATTAACTCAAAAACATATCCTTATGAAATGGTTAATTATATAATAAAATCAATAACCAATCATTTGTATTTCACTTTATAATCATAATCATAGTAGTATATACTTGAGATGGGAAGACATCGACAAATGCTAGTAACGCCAGAACTTTAACGCTTGCTTATAAGTATTGCTACTTTCAGATGATCGAGTATAGCCTTAATTACGTCTAAAACTGATTATGGTTATTAACGTACGCCACCACCAGAAGCCTGTAAACCCTCCTCACCGACCTTTACAGTTTAATTAATTCAACTTTTCTATACTAGACAAGTAATTCTTATTATAGTACAAATAATTACCTGTTCATGTCAGTATATCCTTGCAAGCATGTTAGTTATATAATGGCTCCTCCATCATCTTTCTCGCCCACAACTTATCTATGTGTCCCTTGTTTCATCCCGAACACATGTATGCGAGCAGTGGTTTTATGAGACGGAAAAGCACCATGATCGATCGTCATTCTCGCTCTACCCCTTTGTCCCTCAATATGTTATGACGATGTGGGTTCACATGTATATGAGTAATGAGTGCCTATGGACGAGAGACCAGATCACACATAGGAATAAACATCTCTCAATCATCGTCTAAATTGCATCTCCATATATAATCACACTTAACGCATATGATGCACTATATTAACGACATTTTCTACATAAATGACACACACATTAATCGTCATGGTACATTAAATGGGGATACCAACACGGCCCCATCTATTTAATTTACACACATTAGTCTACTTAATTACTAAATCTTGGCTCTTTTATAAAACACAATAATTATTCTCACAATAATTATCTCCATAAACTATAAGACTATTTAACGGAAAATCAACTTTGACTAACGGTCAAGGGCAACATAGACGATAAAAATTTAGGATGTTACAATTCTCTCCTCCTTAATAGGATTCTGTCCCCAGAATCATCTCTCAACTGAACGAATTGAATTAGAACATCCGCCTCTTATCTTAATCTCCGCTATTCGATGACACGCTCTACTTAACACTAAGATTTTATTTAACCACTAATCTTACATGAAATAACAAATTTACATATCACATTATAGTTCCTTTTTCTTTTCTCCACTCCTGACAGGCAGCAAGGGAATGAGTTCTCTATATTTTGTAGATTAGGGTTAATATTACATTAATCATGGTTTGGTTAGTCCCTAATCACGGTCTAAAGAGTTTCGTCAAACCGACATTTAACACCCTTATAGTTTATTTACCAAATGACCAACTCAAATTATTTTATTTAAAACATTTAGCATATTATTCGACACTATAGGGAATATATACCGTTTTAACAAGCATTAATGGTAAACATTTATCGACACTTTCAATAACACTATATGGGAATACATACCCGAAATAGTCCACCTATATGACATACATTATTCTACTAATTATTAACCACATAATATCCACATAAAACACATTTTTCTACTTGATTGCTACATAATAACACACATAAAACTCAATAATTATTATCACAATAATTATCTCCATAAACTATAAGACTATTTAACGGAAAATCAACTTTGACTAACGGTCAAGGGCAACATAGACGATAAAAATTTAGGATGTTACAATTCTCTCCTCCTTAATAGGATTCTGTCCCCAGAATCATCTCTCAACTGAACGAATTGAATTAGAACATCCGCCTCTTATCTTAATCTCCGCTATTCGATGACACGCTCTACTTAACACTAAGATTTTATTTAAAACATTTAGCATATTATTCGACACTATAGGGAATATATACCGTTTTAACAAGCATTAATGGTAAACATTTATCGACACTTTCAATAACACTATATGGGAATACATACCCGAAATAGTCCACCTATATGACATACATTATTCTACTAATTATTAACCACATAATATCCACATAAAACACATTTTTCTACTTGATTGCTACATAATAACACACATAAAACTCAATAATTATTATCACAATAATTATCTCCATAAACTATAAGACTATTTAACGGAAAATCAACTTTGACTAACGGTCAAGGGCAACATAGACGATAAAAATTTAGGATGTTACAATTCTCTCCTCCTTAATAGGATTCTGTCCCCAGAATCATCTCTCAACTGAACGAATTGAATTAGAACATCCGCCTCTTATCTTAATCTCCGCTATTCGAATGACACGCTCTACTTAACACTAAGATTTTATTTAAAACATTTAGCATATTATTCGACACTATAGGGAATATATACCGTTTTAACAAGCATTAATGGTAAACATTTATCGACACTTTCAATAACACTATATGGGAATACATACCCGAAATAGTCCACCTATATGACATACATTATTCTACTAATTATTAACCACATAATATCCACATAAAACACATTTTTCTACTTGATTGCTACATAATAACACACATAAAACTCAATAATTATTATCACAATAATTATTCTCACAATAATTATCTCCATAAACTATAAGACTATTTAACGGAAAATCAACTTTGACTAACGGTCAAGGGCAACATAGACGATAAAAATTTAGGATGTTACAATTCTCTCCTCCTTAATAGGATTCTGTCCCCAGAATCATCTCTCAACTGAACGAATTGAATTAGAACATCCGCCTCTTATCTTAATCTCCGCTATTCGATGACACGCTCTACTTAACACTAAGATTTTATTTAACCACTAATCTTACATGAAATAACAAATTTACATATCACATTATAGTTCCTTTTTCTTTTCTCCACTCCTGACAGGCAGCAAGGGAATGAGTTCTCTATATTTTGTAGATTAGGGTTAATATTACATTAATCATGGTTTGGTTAGTCCCTAATCACGGTCTAAAGAGTTTCGTCAAACCGACATTTAACACCCTTATAGTTTATTTACCAAATGACCAACTCAAATTATTTTATTTAAAACATTTAGCATATTATTCGACACTATAGGGAATATATACCGTTTTAACAAGCATTAATGGTAAACATTTATCGACACTTTCAATAACACTATATGGGAATACATACCCGAAATAGTCCACCTATATGACATACATTATTCTACTAATTATTAACCACATAATATCCACATAAAACACATTTTTCTACTTGATTGCTACATAATAACACACATAAAACTCAATAATTATTATCACAATAATTATCTCCGTCAATTACTAAGCTACTTAACGAAAGACCGACTTTGACCAATAGTCAAGGTCAAAAATAACCCAAAAAGTTCAGAATGTTACAATTATCTCCTCCTTAAAAAGATTCTGTCCCCAGAATCTACTCAGCAAAGACATAGCACTAAGGCAAGGCGTACACAACATCGACAAAATCTATTAAATGTGAAGAAAACAATGAACACTTCAAATTTCTAAATTCTAGATCTTATAATCACTCAAAAGGAAAGCATTCTTCTACTTCTGGTCGAAAAAGTGAGGACCCAAAGTTAACTATCTGATCGAAATTAAGCTACCAACAAAAGTCTTGTCCCCCTTTTCTTTTGTTATTAAATTGTTGAGTACAAAATAAAATCATTATATATAATTGGCTTTTACTTCCTTCGGCTGCTAAAAGACAAAGACAATACAAAAGCACATAAAAAGTTGCTTATATAAACATTGTTATCCTGCTTGGTTTAACGGACCACAATGTTATAACATGTCATGTCTAATTTAAAACGATGAACCTAGACTTCAATACAAACTTTAATCATATAAATGATGTTATGTGTTATTTGTGATGGGAACTCTACCATGATCATCCTATTTGACCATGTGACCAATTTACAAATAGCTATGTGTGCCATTATTAAGTTACTAGACAATTATAACTAGTTAAGTATGTAAACAATTATAACTGACTAGCTAACCAAAGTGAAGTAGTTTTATATCAACATATTTATGATTTTGAACCCGAATTTTTTTTACCACCGACCCACTAACAATTTAGACAATCTAAATCCGTATCGCTTAATTATGAACAAGATCACTATTATATTCATAATACTCATACCTTCCTACCATCAAAATGTTAACTCATCAAAATTGCACAAGTGGCCCATGACATACAACTTTCAAAGTTTACTCACCACTCCAGTTGTTCCCGAATTAATAATGGTATATCCGTCCAACCAGCAATACCAGCTAATGACATGTCCTCATTCAAAATTTTATAACTTTTTATTTTTCCACTTTATTCTACTAATTATTAACCACATAATATCCACATAAAACACATTTTTCTACTTGATTGCTACATAATAACACACATAAAACTCAATAATTATTATCACAATAATTATCTCCGTCAATTACTAAGCTACTTAACGAAAGACCGACTTTGACCAATAGTCAAGGTCAAAAATAACCCAAAAAGTTCAGAATGTTACAATTATCTCCTCCTTAAAAAGATTCTGTCCCCAGAATCTACTCAGCAAAGACATAGCACTAAGGCAAGGCGTACACAACATCGACAAAATCTATTAAATGTGAAGAAAACAATGAACACTTCAAATTTCTAAATTCTAGATCTTATAATCACTCAAAAGGAAAGCATTCTTCTACTTCTGGTCGAAAAAGTGAGGACCCAAAGTTAACTATCTGATCGAAATTAAGCTACCAACAAAAGTCTTGTCCCCCTTTTCTTTTGTTATTAAATTGTTGAGTACAAAATAAAATCATTATATATAATTGGCTTTTACTTCCTTCGGCTGCTAAAAGACAAAGACAATACAAAAGCACATAAAAAGTTGCTTATATAAACATTGTTATCCTGCTTGGTTTAACGGACCACAATGTTATAACATGTCATGTCTAATTTAAAACGATGAACCTAGACTTCAATACAAACTTTAATCATATAAATGATTTTATGTGTTATTTGTGATGGGAACTCTACCATGATCATCCTATTTGACCATGTGACCAATTTACAAATAGCTATGTGTGCCATTATTAAGTTACTAGACAATTACAATTATAACTAGTTAAGTATGTAAACAATTATAACTGACTAGCTAACCAAAGTGAAGTAGTTTTATATCAACATATTTATGATTTTGAACCCGAATTTTTTTTACCACCGACCCACTAACAATTTAGACAATCTAAATCCGTATCGCTTAATTATGAACAAGATCACTATTATATTCATAATACTCATACCTTCCTACCATCAAAATGTTAACTCATCAAAATTGCACAAGTGGCCCATGACATACAACTTTCAAAGTTTACTCACCACTCCAGTTGTTCCCGAATTAATAATGGTATATCCGTCCAACCAGCAATACCAGCTAATGACATGTCCTCATTCAAAATTTTATAACTTTTTATTTTTCCACTTTATTCTACTTAATTGTACAGTCACATACATCTCTACTACATTAGTGAATCTTAAATGCCAAATTTATTTATTAATTTTTTTTTCAGCCATAATATCACACATAAACAACATAGCCCATTTAAATAAATAACCTCAGCATAATTAGACTAACAAATCGATACCCAAATAATTTAAAAGTTAAAACACATTGTTGCTTCCATTACTATCTAACTTTTATTTATCCACATTATTCTACTTAATTGTACAGTCACATACATCTCTACTACATTAGTGAATCTTAAATGCCAAATTTATTTATTAATTTTTTTTTCAGCCATAATATCACACATAAACAACATAGCCCATTTAAATAAATAACCTCAGCATAATTAGACTAACAAATCGATACCCAAATAATTTAAAAGTTAAAACACATTGTTGCTTCCATTACTATCTAACTTTTATTTATCCCATAAATAATCCACTTCACACACCTCATATATCTTTGTTATTGGGGTTATAACACATTAGTTACTCAACACAAATTATCACACTACGCAGAAATCTCACCAACTCATTTACATTCCACACCGGTCAACACAAGCATAGCCACAAACACACTCGCATCGTGATACAATTGCAATTATGTTCCAGACTATAATTGTAATCGTATCCTTTCGCACGCGCGTTCATCACCCCAACTTGTGTATCACAGATTACACCTCCTCCTTTGAGACTTCTCAAATCTACTCATTCACCATACTCTCACACTTGTCTCTACCAGTCATTTTCACTAACTCAATGAAGTGACCACCACTTGCGTCATATACTCATATTATGATCCAGGATCTTTGAGGGATCAAGAGAAAGAACGGTTAGGGTTAACTCATACTCCTTCAGAGTCAGAGTCAGATTCTGATTTTGAGACTAAGAAGGAGCAGAGCAGGAGCAAGAAAAAGAAGCAGAGGAAGTAGATTAATGACAAAGACAAGACGAAGACATAGGTAAGTGCACGTCTATGTCAATAGCAGTCTAGATTGTTTGGGCTTATATTGTTATATGTCTTTGTAATGTGATTGTCATTAATGAACTTAGTATTATGCATAGAATACTAGATTAAGTTGAAGTATTGAATGTATAGTAAATCTGCTAAGTGTGAATTGCAAGTTCGCAATTCACAGAGGAAATGTGACCCCGTATTTATAGGGTTAAATACGAGGTTAATCAAATAGGTAATACGACCCCGTATTTGCAGGGTCAAATACGAGGCCAATCACAGAATGCGAGGCCGATGTGCTGAAGCCCATCTCAGGTGTTACCTATATAAACTGAACCCTAACAGAGTTTAGGGATGAACATTTGTCGAAATATCAAGCAGGTATTGCAGGTTATAGTCGTCAAAGGTTGTTCTGCTAGCCCGAAGAAGATCTGCGAGGCCGCAGATGATCTAGGGGCTTTTTGTTGATCACCAAGTTATTGTGAGGGATTCCGCACCTTAAGATAACTGGATCAAGCTATTAACGATCCGTACCAGGGGACTTACAAGATGCTCAGTTTGATTTGAATGTAGAAGTTGGTGATCAGACTGGTGATCAAACAGTTGATGAAACATTTGTTTGGAATGAGGTTGATTCACCCATGTCAGAATGTAATATTTTTGATACTGTCATGAGTTTTCTTGGAGATGATGTAGTAGAAATAGAACGATTACCAGAAATGCCACCACCTCCACAAGAATCAAATATTCCACCACCAGAATCCACTATTGCACCACCACCACCACCACCATTCTCAATTCCATAAACCACTCCTTATTACAATCCTCCCATACTTCAAATTTCACAAACTCAACCACCTCCACTTGAAACTCAAATTGATTTATCTGAACAACGTTTGCTGGACTCGACTGTTACAACTGCTGAAACATCTACTGAAGCAGTCCAGGCACAAGTTCCATTGGTGTTCAGAAGGCAATCTGAACTTCCACCTTCCAGTGGTCTCTCCACTTCGTCTTCAGCCGAGGTCCAAGGCCTTTTAAGTAAGGTAGCGGACCTGAAGAGATCACTCCAGTCTTCATCGCAGGCTGTTTCTGAGTTCAAATCTATTTTATCGAATAATCTTTCATCAGAAATGAATCTGTTTGCTGGTAACGAGAAGCTGGTGTTTGAGAAGTTAAATGAGCTGGTACTGGCCACAAATAACAATACTAAAAATATCAAAGTGGCAGTCCAGGGATTAGAGTCAAGGCTGGTGAATTCTGTTCAGACTGCAGTGAAAGCTGAACTTGTTCAACCACTGGCAGGTCTAACAGATGAGGTTCAGAAGTTGACCACCAGGATAAGTTCTCTGGAAAGCAGGCCAACACTTGATCAGAATGTTGTTGTTAGCACTATTAGTGATGAATGTACTAAGAAGTTCAGACAGGGCATGTTGAAAGAAATTTCTGAAGAAATTTCTGGGTCTGTTCTTAGAACCATTCAAGATGGGTTGTTGCCACAGGTGGTAAAGATGATTGAAAATGAATTTCCAAAGCACTTGTCTTCAGAAATTGAATTTATCAAGAAGGAAGTGACTCAGCTAAGGAAGACAGTGAATATAACGACTCCAGTGGCAGGAAGAACGTTTGGTGCTACAGACAGATATATGCTTGAACAATTATGGAGTGCCCACAAGTCTCAAACTGGTGGACATTCCAAGGGGGAAAAGTCTGAAGTGCAGGTTGAAGAGGCTGCTGGTACTGATGCCAGTGAGCCCCAGTTTAAATCTTTCCCAGATATCATAACTACTCAAAAGTCAGTAAAAGGAAAGGGACATATGGTATCTGGAGAAGAAACTGAAACTGCTGGGAAGTCATCAGAATTTCCTACTACTGATGAATGTACTAAGAAGTTCAGACAGGGCATGTTGAAAGAAATTTCTGAAGAAATTTCTGGGTCTGTTCTTAGAACCATTCAAGATGGGTTGTTGCCACAGGTGGTAAAGATGATTGAAAATGAATTTCCAAAGCACTTGTCTTCAGAAATTGAATTTATCAAGAAGGAAGTGACTCAGCTAAGGAAGACAGTGAATATAACGACTCCAGTGGCAGGAAGAACGTTTGGTGCTACAGACAGATATATGCTTGAACAATTATGGAGTGCCCACAAATCTCAAACTGGTGGACATTCCAAGGGGGAAAAGTCTGAAGTGCAGGTTGAAAAGTCTGTTGCCACTAAGTCTGTTCCAGAAGGATTGGTGAGGAAAAAGAAAGAAGTTGTTGCAAGTGAAATTGAAAAGGCCTTTAGCACTGAAGCTTTTGTGCAACAAGAAGAAGTGACTGGTACTGATGCCAGTGAGCCCCAGTTTAAATCTTTCCCAGATATCATAACTACTCAAAAGTCAGTAAAAGGAAAGGGACATATGGTATCTGGAGAAGAAACTGAAACTGCTGGGAAGTCATCAGAATTTCCTACTACTGATGAAGACACTTCGAAGAGACTGGAACAGGAATGCATTTTGATAGAAATTTTCAAGAAAAATCAAAAGGATGAATTGCTGGCCCACAAAAGGGAGATGGCAAATATGGGGACCCTTGATTCTTACAATGCTGGCAGGTTGGGCATACATATTGATGTCTATAAAAGAATGAAGGAAGACCCCAGAGTTCATCAATGTCTGGATGCATTGGATGACGTATACATTCGCTCCAGGTACTCTGAAGAAGAACAAACGTATGATGCTATAACGTATGGTGAACCTCCAGAAGAAAATAAGAAAGAATGCTGGTGCTTTGGAGATAGAGTACAGGAAGAAGTTGAAAGGTTTACCCAAACTAACTGCCAAACAATTAAAAGAAATCAGAGATGCTGATCTAAGCACGTTCATTCCTCTGGATACTTCACAAAGAATCAATCGTAAAGCACTCCAGTCTGCCATGGAACAGCAGAAAGTATCCAAGGAAACTGAATACATGATCCAGATGGCTAAACAAAAAGCCAAATATGAAGATATGTTGAAGTTCAGGGCTGATGCCAGAAGGATCATTGGTGCAGAGATCAAATTAGCTGAAAATCATGAAGGTATGTCCAGGTTTGAAGTAAAGTTGACCAGGGAGGGTAACTTTACTGATGAAAGGAAGAGTGCTTCAGTCCAAGCTTTTGGATGGACTGAACTGAAGAAGAATGCCTTAACGTTCAGGGGGAAGACTGATTTGTCGACTGATGTTAAAGCATTTTTGAAGAGGATTGAGAAGGTATGGAAGAGAAAGCAACAGATGGAAGTTGCAATAGGCATGAAGCCACCAGAATCTGTACCATCCTCTCCATCTCCAAAGAGAAAGGCTTCTGAAGATGCTCCAGGACAGACGTCAAAAAGAAGGGCCTAACTCTTGTATCATTTACTTGTACTTGTATTTATTTTCACAAAATTGTAACTTATTTTCTGTTGATGGCTGTAAATATAGTTGCATATTTTGTTTCACAAAGTAAATGATCAGAATTAGTCTAAGTTAGAATTAAAAGATGAAACTGGAACACTGATTATCTATAAAGTGTTTCCCAGTAACATAAATTTTTAGACTAAGTCAAAACAAGTGTTTTTCAAGCATACAAAATTGTATAGATATAAGCTTGAAAAACCTTGCATTATTTCTAAACAAAAAGCCAAATATGAAGATATGTTGAAGTTCAGGGCTGATGCCAGAAGGATCATTGGTGCAGAGATCAAATTAGCTGAAAATCATGAAGGTATGTCCAGGTTTGAAGTAAAGTTGACCAGGGAGGGTAACTTTACTGATGAAAGGAAGAGTGCTTCAGTCCAAGCTTTTGGATGGACTGAACTGAAGAAGAATGCCTTAACGTTCAGGGGGAAGACTGATTTGTCGACTGATGTTAAAGCATTTTTGAAGAGGATTGAGAAGGTATGGAAGAGAAAGCAACAGATGGAAGTTGCAATAGGCATGAAGCCACCAGAATCTGTACCATCCTCTCCATCTCCAAAGAGAAAGGCTTCTGAAGATGCTCCAGGACAGACGTCAAAAAGAAGGGCCTAACTCTTGTATCATTTACTTGTACTTGTATTTATTTTCACAAAATTGTAACTTATTTTCTGTTGATGGCTGTAAATATAGTTGCATATTTTGTTTCACAAAGTAAATGATCAGAATTAGTCTAAGTTAGAATTAAAAGATGAAACTGGAACACTGATTATCTATAAAGTGTTTCCCAGTAACATAAATTTTTAGACTAAGTCAAAACAAGTGTTTTTCAAGCATACAAAATTGTAACTTATTTTCTGTTGATGGCTGTAAATATAGTTGCATATTTTGTTTCACAAAGTAAATGATCAGAATTAGTCTAAGTTAGAATTAAAAGATGAAACTGGAACACTGATTATCTATAAAGTGTTTCCCAGTAACATAAATTTTTAGACTAAGTCAAAACAAGTGTTTTTCAAGCATACAAAATTGTATAGATATAAGCTTGAAAAACCTTGCATTATTTCTAAACAAATAAGGGGAATTTGTTAGGTCCAGATTTACCGGACTCGCTCCAGACTTGAAGACTGGAAAGTCTCTGAAGACTTGTCCAGAATAATATTTACCAGACTTGAATACTGGAGCGACCCTGAAGATTTGTCCAGAAATAATGGAAGACCAGTGAGCAAAATACTTGTATAGGAAATCTGGAGACATCCTCCAGATTAGCTCACTGGACTTTACCCCAGTTCAGATCTATTCTACTGAAGACATTCTCACTGAAGTCAAAGACTGAAGTTGGAATAAAGAATACTGACAAATGGCGGAGTCCACTGGAAGTCTTACCAGATCTACGACTGGAGGTTTGTCAGTGTTCTAGACCTTACAAGTCTGAACACTGATTATCTATAAAGTGTTTCCCAGTAACATAAATTTTTAGACTAAGTCAAAACAAGTGTTTTTCAAGCATACAAAATTGTATAGATATAAGCTTGAAAAACCTTGCATTATTTCTAAACAAATAAGGGGAATTTGTTAGGTCCAGATTTACCGGACTCGCTCCAGACTTGAAGACTGGAAAGTCTCTGAAGACTTGTCCAGAATAAATATTTACCAGACTTGAATACTGGAGCGACCCTGAAGATTTGTCCAGAAATAATGGAAGACCAGTGAGCAAAATACTTGTATAGGAAATCTGGAGACATCCTCCAGATTAGCTCACTGGACTTTACCCCAGTTCAGATCTATTCTACTGAAGACATTCTCACTGAAGTCAAAGACTGAAGTTGGAATAAAGAATACTGACAAATGGCGGAGTCCACTGGAAGTCTTACCAGATCTACGACTGGAGGTTTGTCAGTGTTCTAGACCTTACAAGTCTGAACACTGATTACGAGGAATTGACTTTTTGCCTTTACACACTTTCCAAAGAACATTCCACTTGTTTTTTACTAAAGTACATACGTGTGTAAAGGTGGTTGGTTAAAAGAATAAAGTCATATTGATGTGACTTTATCCTTGTACTTTAACCAATGCATTTAATGACCTTGTCGGTTCATTAAATGCATGCAACCATATTTGTACGGCACAAATTCACTGGTGAATTTGTTTGCCTATAAATACAAAGTCATTTCCTTGTTAAAATTACTTTTAGCATTAAAGGTGAATTTGTCTAAATACTCTCGATCGTAACAGGGATACTTCACAACTTTAAGTATCTCGATCCAAAGAGTTTATTTGGCAAATATAGATCATTTGTAATTCATAGGTTGTTAGGATACTTACATATTTGTATTATCTTGATTCCGCACAACCTTGTATTTTATTTAACATCATAAATAAAATACACTTGAAAAATTACATTGTGTTCCACTTTACTTTATTGCTTTTAGTCGTGTATTACTTTGTTTATATACTTGCATTTATATTCAAGTAATACTAGTCTAATCTAGTGCTTATTAGACTTGTTGTATTTTACACTTCTGGGTTAAACCATCATCGAGTTTGAGACTCACAATAAAAGATTCATATAACCAAAAACTGGAAAAGAAAATTGATGAACTTAAAGATGAAATCAAGTTTTATCAAGTGAAAGTTTACAAGATCGATCGATCGAATAAACAAATCTTTTTGAACAAGCCAAGAGATTTTGCCGATGGGTTTACTCAAGGGTTGGGTTTTGAAAATCCAAAGAATTTGCTCAAAGCACAACAGGAAGTTCCACCTTTATATGGCGCCAACTTAATGAGATATGGCATGACCATGCAGTATGTTCGACCAAGTAATGGTGATTATGAGACAGAGGATTGTCTAGCAAAGTGTGCAATTAAATGTAACTATGACAAAATCAATGAGTCAAATGATCTTTTCAATCTTCCTCTTGTTCCTAAAAGAAAAACTCACTCTGTTACAATTGTTGAACTTGATGAAAATTCAAGTGACCAACAACTTGTGGTTTATTCTAATGAGTCTAAACAAGTGGAAGAAAGTTCTATTCCAAAACCTGCTTCAGTTCGACCATACATTCCACAAAGTGTTTTGGAAAAACAAATTGAAGATCTAAAAAGAACCCTAGATGAAAAACAACTTTTGCTAGATAATCTAATGCCTCAAAATCACTGTCACAAGATTGTGCCAGTTGTTCCTACCACACCAATTGGTGTTGTCTATGATTGTGCTGAACCTAACTGCTCTGCTTGTGAAGACATGATGTCTTCTTCTTCTTTTTCCTATATTTCTGCATGTGATCTTGTTGATGTTGTTGTGCAAACTGAATGGGATTCTGTTAAGACATATAATGTTTCAATTCAAACAGACCTTGACATTCCTACCAATGAGATCCCAATTGACCCCCAGATTTACTTGGATGAGATTGATGCATTAAAACTTGATTTAGAAAAGGAACTGTGTATCAAAAAGAAAAGTTTTGAAGGTGTTCACGTTGCTGTTCAAACTGATTGTGAACACGCAGTTGAAATAGATTATTTCTTTCCAAACGTTTTTGACACTGAACCCCACAAGTTTTCCGAGGAAACCCAAACTTAATTGAATGAATTTGATACTTTATCGAAAAAGTTTGAAAAAGAAAGAGAACAAAGATTGAAATTACTCGCTGAACTTAATAAAATTAAGATGGAAATGGAGTACAAAAATATTGTTCTTCAAAAGTTTGTAGATAATAACATTAAAAAAGCTTCTAATTTACTCAAGGGAAGTCACTGTCCGGTCAAATCAGGAGAAATAAGTTACTCAAAGTTTTCAAATGAAACAAATGTTTCAAACTCATCCAAAGAAAGTCCTTGTCATCCTAACCCAAATGTCCCAAGTGTGAGTTTGGAATCCAAATCTAAAGTTACATATGCCAAAATGGATTTCTCAAATCTTCCTAATCTAAACAACTTTTTAGAAGAAGATCATTCATATGATCCTGATTTTGAAAAATAATTTGTTCAAAAGGAAGAAAAGGTTAAACTTTCATTGAAAAGGATTCCAAAATCACACTCTTCGAAGCACAACCCATTTCATGAGAAGTTTCAAAGACCAAAGACCAACAAAGCACCCAAAACTTCTACAGAACAGAAGACTCCTACCCCAAAACCTCAACTCACTAAGATGAAACAACCTCCAATTGGTAATCATGCTTCTTCACAACCTAGATATCATAGGTATCCTAACTCTCCTAAGCAATCTTCAGTTACACCTAAGAACGTCTTAAAGGTCTTTAGAGATGATGATGTAGGAATAGTTAGATATCAAGATCAGTATGGTTGGTTTTCTCCCACTTACAAAAAGCAAACACCACCTGCCAAATAAACCATCAAGAAGAAACCTGTCAAGAACATACACACACAGTCATCCACTAACTCTAAAAATGTTCATGTTTCAGGTTACTTGTGCTTAAATTGTCGAAGTAAATGGCTTCCTAAAGATAGATACTTACATGCTACTAGGAAAGTCAAGCTTGATGGAAATTCTACATCTGTAAAACAGGAGTGGATAGTTCGTAGACCTAATGCTTTAGATAGATCAAATGCTTCTAGGACTAGTCCATTTTGTTCTCAAACTTTGTAATAAGTATTTTGTTCTGTAATCCGTACCTTTACATTTGAACTCTGTTTGTGTGCTTACCTGATTTCAATAAATTCCATGATGGATTGTGTGTTTGATCGTATGTTTGTTTAATGTTTGTGTTTACCTTATGTTTTCGTTTGTTTTCTCTTTAATTTACTTGTTCTTCTAATAAATGTGATTGCATGATGAACCCCTAACCTTTTATGGACCCAGTCTAAGTGGGTACCTAAAACCTTATTTCCTAATTTTCCAGGAATTTCTTATCTGTGTCTGGTATGTCAATTCCGGATGCTCTAGACACATGACTGGTGATAAATCCTTGCTAAAGAACTTTGTTGAATGTTTCATGGGAACGGTTAGATTTGGAAATGATCATATAGCCCCCATTCTTGGCTATGGGGATATTGTTCAAAATGGCATCACCATCAAACGTGTGTCCTACGTTGAGGGTTTGGGCCATAATCTTTTCAGTGTTGGCCAATTTTGTGATAATGATCTGCAAGTCCTCTTTAGAAGATATGAGTGTAAAGTCCAAACCGAAGATGGTGTTGATATTCTTACTGGTTCACGAGATAACAACTTGTTCACCATTGATCTCAACAATATTCCAACTCCATCTTCAAATATTTGTCTTCTGTCTAAAGCTTCAGCTCAACAATCTTGGCTATGGCATCATCGTCTCTCTCATCTTAACTTCCATACAATTAATGCTCTTGTTGATAAACAACTCGTCGATGGTCTACCTGATTTCAAGTATGACACTAATCATGTTTGTTCTGCATGTTCAATTGGAAAACTCAAGAGAGCGTCACATAAACCAAAGAAGCATCTAAGCACGGATGCTCCTCTTCATCTCCTTCACATGGATTTATGTGGCCCTATGCGTGTTCAAAGTATTCATGCTAAGCGCTACATCCTTGTTATTGTTGATGATTACTCTCGCTATACTTGGGTCTATTTTCTTCGTGAAAAGAGTGAGGCTCCTCAAGTAATCATTGACTTCATCAAAAGGACACAAGTAAATCTTCAAACTTCTGTTCGTATTGTTCGTTCTGATAATGGTAGGTTGAAGTGCATGTTTGAGGTGATTTCTGTCTCCTTGTAAATATGTCCCTCTCATTTGTCTGTATTAGTTGACGTGCACGTTTGAGGTTACCAGTCTTTCAAATGGTTTTCACTGGTACTTTACAGTAGTGTCCCTCCAGTGTACCATCAGTATATGCTTCACTGGAATAATCCACCAGTGATACTGGAGTGTCTAGTCAACCTCCAGATGCACTGAATTGAGTCATAATATTTTTAAATACTTGGTCATTGTGCGTGCCACGTATGCAAAATCTTTGAAAAGATATTTATCTTATTATCCTACGTGGCATGTAATTTTTTTCCCCCAAAGAATTGATGGTATTTTTACCTTGGGAAGATAAAAAGTGCAAGTTGGTAATGTTTGTGGGCTGTAAACCGTCACACATTTATGTGTGATGTGATGTATTTAATGTGGATCTCAGAACCCGATCAAAATTATATTTGATAAATTCAAATTAACCGTTTGAGTTCCACATTCTCTCTCCTATATAAATACCCACTTTCATTTTCATTAGCATTTACTTCGAACATATTTACTCCCAAATTCTTCAAATTCCTTCATTTACTCTTCATTTAATTTCCAATCATAAATCTCTCTCTCATATTTATTTCATCAAATCTTCATAAACCCTAATTCAGTTTCTTTTTCATCTATCTATCATATTCAATGGCACCAAGACAATCTAATTCACCGAAAAATCTGCTCGCTGCTGAATATGCTCCCGTTCCAAATATTGTAAGGGCACCTCATATTACATTAGAGGCAAAGGCAATAAGTATAAACATGAATAACTAGATGGCCAAACTCTCACTTTCCAGTGTTCATAATGCCCAATCCATTATTGGGAGATTAAATACCTTTTTTCTCTCATGTCCTTTTTATGGTGCATTGACCCTAAATCCTGGGAAGATGTACCACGACTATCTTTGTGAATTCTGGTACACTGCAGTATATGATGATGAAACTTCATCAATTTCTTATTCTCTTAAGCAAGGTACCAGATCATTGGCTTTGACTATTGATACACTCAGGTCTATTCTTCAATTGAATATTTTGAACAGAATGAGATGCCCATTGAACTTCCTTCTGGCATAAATACAAGGGAAGTGTGCAGATTGATGGGGCACACAGACATACTGGATGAGCATGGCCAGCTATCCAGAAAGGGAACAATCTACATGAGCAGGCTGTCAGACTCATGGAGATTCTTTTTCACTCATTTGGTTGAATGTTTGGGAGGCAGTTCTGGAGGATTTGACCAGATAAATCAAACACATCTCCAGATTGCCTACTGCCTCTGGTTCGGATACAGAGTGGATTTTGCTCAAATTCTATTTGATGATCTGGTAGAGCGTCTTAAGGTGAAAGGTAGAAAAGCATTTGTACCTTATATTCGTTTCCTTTCACTTATTTTCAAAAGAGCTCTAGGCGACCAATATGATTATGAAACCACTCACTTTTCAGTATGTGAGTATATGCGTGATCTGACCAACCTTAGATCTCCACCAAATGAGGTAAATATCCCTCAGACCATGCTTAGTTTTCAAAGGGAAGAAAACGATGCATCATCATCTGATGAGGTTGAAGAGGCTCCAGGAGGGAACCAAGTTGGTGAAGGACCCTCTGGAGTCCTAAATGTTGAAATTGTGCAACCAGTGACCCAGGTGGCTCCTGCAAATGTTACTCGACCCAGAACGTCCAGACGTCTTATGAGGGCTGGAGTTCAGGTTAATCCAAATAGAGCAGAATCAAGCCATCCAGGTGATGTCATGAATATAGATGGGTCTCCGATTGTTCACATTGGGTTTTCTCTTGTTGATGACTTCATATGGAGTAATGTCAAACCTCTTTTGTTATGATAGATCTGTTTTGTGTAAAGCAGACAGTTGCAATGGCTTCAGCCCATAGATTTGGTGGTAATCTAGAATGAGCAAGCATAGTACGAGCAGCTTCAACAAGAGTTCGATTTCTTCTTTCAACGACTCCATTTTGTTGAGGTGTTCATGCAGCTGAAAATTGATGAGTGATACCGACAGAAGAGAAGTATGATTCAAGAGTAGCATTCTTGAATTCGGTACCATTATCAGAACGAACAATACGAACAGAAGTTTGAAGATTTACTTGTGTCCTTTTGATGAAGTCAATGATTACTTGAGGAGCCTCACTCTTTTCACGAAGAAAATAGACCCAAGTATAGCGAGAGTAATCATCAACAATAACAAGGATGTAGCGCTTAGCATGAATACTTTGAACACGCATAGGGCCACATAAATCCATGTGAAGGAGATGAAGAGGAGCATCCGTGCTTAGATGCTTCTTTGGTTTATGTGACGCTCTCTTGAGTTTTCCAATTGAACATGCAGAACAAACATGATTAGTGTCATACTTGAAATCAGGTAGACCATCGACGAGTTGTTTATCAACAAGAGCATTAATTGTATGGAGTTAAGATGAGAGAGACGACGATGCCATAGCCAAGATTGTTGAGCTGAAGCTTTAGACAGAAGACAAATATTTGAAGATGGAGTTGGAATATTGTTGAGATCAATGGTGAACAAGTTGTTATCTCGTGAACCAGTAAGAATATCAACACCATCTTCGGTTTGGACTTTACACTCATATCTTCTAAAGAGGACTTGCAGATCATTATCACAAAATTGGCCAACACTGAAAAGATTATGGCCCAAACCCTCAACGTAGGACACACGTTTGATGGTGATGCCATTTTGAACAATATCCCCATAGCCAAGAATGGGGGCTATATGATCATTTCCAAATCTAACCGTTCCCATGAAACGTTCAACAAAGTTCTTTAGCAAGGATTTATCACCAGTCATGTGTCTAGAGTATCCGGAATCGACATACCAGACACAGATAAGAAATTCCTGGAAAATTAGGAAATAAGGTTTTAGGTACCCACTTAGACTGGGTCCATAAAAGGTTAGGGGT
The DNA here is from genome assembly GCA_034093135.1 of Erigeron breviscapus. NCBI lineage: Eukaryota > Viridiplantae > Streptophyta > Magnoliopsida > Asterales > Asteraceae > Erigeron > Erigeron breviscapus. The sequence goes on from CM067169.1 coordinate 67,066,789, forward strand.
TCATCATGCAATCACATTTATTAGAAGAACAAGTAAATTAAAGAGAAAACAAACGAAAACATAAGGTAAACACAATCATTAAACAAACATACGATCAAACACACAATCCATCATGGAATTTATTGAAAGCAAGTAAGCACACAAACAGAGTTCAAATGTAAAGGTACGGATTACAGAACAAAATACTTATTACAAAGTTTGAGAACAAAATGGACTAGTCCTAGAAGCATTTGATCTATCTAAAGCATTAGGTCTACGAACTATCCACTCCTGTTTTACAGATGTAGAATTTCCATCAAGCTCGACTTTCCTAGTAGCATGTAAGTATCTATCTTTAGGAAGCCATTTACTTCGACAATTTAAGCACAAGTAACCTGAAACATGAACATTTTTAGAGTTAGTGGATGACTGTGTGTGTATGTTCTTGACAGGTTTCTTCTTGATGGTCTCTTTGGCAGGTGGTGTTTGCTATTTGTAAGTGGGAGAAAACCAACCATACTGATCTTGATATCTAACTATTCCTACAGCATCATCTCTAAAGACCTTTAAGACGTTCTTAGGTGTAACTGAAGATTGCTTAGGAGAGTTAGGATACCTATGATATCTAGGTTATGAAGAAGCATGATTACCAATTGGAGGTTGTTTCATCTTAGTGAGTTGAGGTTTTGGGGTAGGAGTCTTCTGTTCTATAGAAGTTTTGGGTGCTTTGTTGGTCTTTGGTCTTTGAAACTTCTCATGAAATGGGTTGTGCTTCGAAGAGTGTGATTTTGGAATCTTTTTCAATGAAAGTTTAACCTTTTCTTCCTTTTGAACAAATTATTTTTCAAAATCAGGATCATACACTCATAAAGGCTCTTCGTGATCCGGATTGGGTAAAAGCCATGCAAGAAGAACTATCTCAATTTGAATGCCTTGAAGTATGGAAACTTGTTCCTAATCCATACACTCATAAAGAACCGATCAAGACCAAATGGATTTTCAAAAATAAAAAGGATGACAATGGGGTTGTTGTTAGGAACAAAGCTAGACTGGTTGCAAAAGGATTTTCCCAACAAGATGGTGTAGATTATGATGAGACGTTTGCTCCTGTTGCTCGCATTGAGGCCATTCGAATCTTCCTGGCTTATGCGGCATTCAAAAACTTTACGGTTTATCAAATGGATGTCAAGTCTGCTTTTCTGAATGGTGTGCTGAAAGAAGAAGTTTATGTTGGTCAACCCGAGGGCTTTGTGGATCCTAAACGTCCAAATCATGTCTACAGGTTAGACAAGGCTTTGTATGGTCTGAAACAAGCCCCTCGTGCTTGGTATGATGCTCTGTCTGCCTATCTATTACAATCTGGATTCTGCAAAGGTACAATTGACACTACTTTGTTCATCAAACGTCAAGGTAGTGACATTCTTTTAATCCAAATCTATGTAGATGACATAATTTTCGGGTCCACTAATCCTAAGTACTGCAAAAACTTTTCTGCGTTAATGGTCAAACATTTTGAAATGAGTATGATGGGTGAATTAAACTTTTTCCTTGGTCTTCAAGTCAAACAAATGTCAAACGGTATTTTTATCTGTCAAAATAAATACATCTCTGACATGTTGAAAAAGTTTGATATGCTTAACTGTCAACTAATTGGTACTCCCATGGAATCTCGCACTAAAATTAATGCTGACCTTAATGGCAAACCTTACAATCAAAAACTTTATCGCAGTATGATAGGATCCCTCATGTACTTAACTGCTAGTTGCCCGGACATTATGTTTGCTACATTCATGTGCGCTAAATTTCAGGCAAACCCTATGGATAGTCATGCTCAAGCGGTTAAGCGTATTTTTCGGTATCTTAAGGGAACTATGAACCTTGGTTTATGGTATCCGAAATATACCGGTTTCAAACTAACCGCCTACTCAGATGCTGACCATGCAGGGTGTAAGTTGGATCACAAAAGTACTTCAGGTAGTGTGCAGTTCCTTGGAGACAAGTTGGTTGGTTGGTCCTCAAAGAAACAAAATTGTGTTTCCACATCCACTGCTGAAGCTGAGTATGTAGCAGCTGCTAGTTGCTGCTCTCAAGTTCTGTGGATGAAGACTCAACTCTCTAACTATGGTTTCAAGTATGTCAGAATTCCCATCTACTGTGACTCCAAAATTGCCATTGCAATCTCTTGCAATCCTGTTCAGCATTCTAAAACAAAGCATATCGATGTAAGGTATCACTTCATCAAAGATCATGTTGAAAAAGGTAATATCGAACTTTACTTTGTCCCAACTGACTACCAACTTGCAGACCTCTTCACAAAACCTTTGGATGAACAAAAAGGTTTAACTTCTTGAAAACCAAGTTGGGTATGCTTGATCTACAACCTTAAATGCTTATGTGCCATGTATTCTATGTTTATTTTCTTGGTCAAACAATTGATGCGTGCTTATATGCTCTTACATGCAATGTTTGAGGGGGAGAACAAGGGTAGAATGCATGTGTATAGGGGGAGTTTGTAGAATTTATCTGAGTCTGCATGTTCCTAGGGGGAGTTTGTATATATCATGTCTTCCTTTTTCCTTATATTTGTCATTTGAGAATTTTCTTTCCTTGCTTAAACTTTTCCACGTCATTAAAACCTTTTTCCTTCTAAATTTTTCTAAGTCCCTAAAATACTTTTCCAAAAAAAAAAAAAAACCGGATTTGACCCGAAAACCGGATGTCATACTCGGTTCTGACCTCTATAAATACCCGGTTCTGACCTCCATTTTGACTTCCTTCAAAAAAATTCTAAGTATTTTAAATCTTCATTAAAACCGGCTTTCTCTCATTCAAAACCGGCTTTCCTACCGGCTTTCTTTTTTCTAAAACCTTTCCAAAACGAAAACCGGATTTGCAACATAATTTCTTCATTCCAATATCGAAAACCGGATTTAGTTCATAAATTCATTCATTACCGGCTTTCAGGTATATTCTTCACTAATACCGGCTTTCATTTATTTATTCACTATTTCCGGCTTTCATAATTCTTATTTAATATCGGCTCTCATAATTCTTTTCTAAAACCGGCTTTCATTAATTTCTTTACTATTACCGGTTTTCATTCCTTAACAATATTTTGTGATTATCTTTCCAGGGGTGATTTACTTGTGTGTTTGTGATTTGTTTTCCTTATTTGTCATTCATTCTAGCAGGTATAATCTCATTTACGATTATGTCATTTCATCATACTTCATTCATATTTATATGCTTTAATTTGATCATGATCGTATGTGCTTTAATTGCTTTCATTTGTAATTCTTCCTTGCTTGAATATATGATTGCATGTATTTCTTGTCTGTGCTTGATTGTTTTCATGGTTGCCTGTTCAAAACAAGTGCATCGATACTTGGTGTTATACTAAGTATCTTGATGCTTTGTTAATACCGGCTTTCAAAAACCGGTATTAGTTATCTTTTACTCATTTTTTAACAAAAGGTACTCTGCCAAAGTTTTTCTTCACTAATACCGGTTTTCCCCTTGAATACCGGTATTACAACTAAAATTCTTCCTTCTCTATGAAAACCGGTTTTTCATATCATTTTATCTGAAAACCGGATTTACATAACATTTACTAAAAACCGGTTTTACTCCACAGTTTTTCTCAAATTCTTTTATAAAATCGGTTTTCAACCATTTTAAGAAATTTTTCATATTTCTTCAAACCTTAAAATCTCATTTTCATTCAGGTTTGATGTTTAATGAAATTTTTCTTATACCAATTTTGTGAGCCAAATTCTCTTTCTTGAACAAATTCCATGTTCATCGATTTGTCTGGCTTCACAAACATTTGTCCCTGTATTTCTTTAAAATCTGTGTTTATTTTTTCTTTCGTTCTTAATTTCTTGCAAATAATTTCAGTGAGATGCACATCATTGAACGCCTTGATGTACTGCTTGTGTCGTCTCACTTGGAAAAACTTTGCACGACTTTTTGAACATTCTCTTATACAAAATTCATTTTTTTATGCTAAACTTTGATCAAACTCTATCTCTCAGTTTACTTAGGATGCAAGGTATCGAACGCCTTGATGTACTACCTTTGTTGTCCTCTGGAAAATGAGTTTTAGAACACTTTTTGATGTGTCTTTAATTTCTTAAAAATCTTTTCAATCTTACATTGGTTTTCCCTAAGAAGCAAGGTATCGAACGCCTTGTTGTACTGCCTTCACATCTTCTGTGAAAAACGGTGTACGATTAAATCCTTTTTGAGTAAATTAACCTTGGAAACAATGTTTCCCATTCGTCTTCTTCTTAACCGCAGAATGAATTTCCTCAAAGATGGTGCGACAGAAAAATATGCCAAACAACTATCAGTTGATAATACCATTTTCCTGTCATCATGAATCATACCGGTCATGCTTACATACCATCCACTATTTCATGTCTTTACTGTAACTGCACCGGGTATCGAAGAAGAGTTGTTATATCAACTCTGGCGTACTATCGAATATGTCACGCCAAGAGGAAGAACGAGCATACCATATTTCCAATTTGAGCTCCTCACTACTGATGGATCAACTCAAGCTTTCACGTTCACGCTTGAAGATTTCCGTAGAGCAATTGGTTTTCCTACGGCTACTTCTCGCGAGGGAGCCACCGAATTTGTAGATCCACCACCTATTCGTGAAATGCTTCAACGGGTTAGAGAACTTGGCTATAACGGTCCTCTCAATACTATAGGTGAATTCAAGAAGAAGAATCTTCACAGACTGTGGTACACTTTATGCTCGATCATCAACTATTGTCTCTCGCCTTCAAGAAAAGGTCAAGAAGCAATAACCTCTCAAACTTTGACATACTTGTTTGCTATCGCCTTCGATGTACATATCGACTTTGCAGCAATTGCTTTGGATCATCTTAGACTAAATGTCAAAGGGAAGTATAATGCCACCAAGAAATATATTCCTTTCATCCGTTTCCTGACAATCATCCTTCAGGGAACACTTAACACGCATGACAACATACAACGATTCCCTGGCTCCCACAGAATTCGATTTCCTCTCTATTCAACTGTATATGGCAACTCTGGTATAGAAAACATTCCTTTTATGCCAATTCCTGCTTCGCTTCTTCGCTTGGTGCCCCATGGGGATAGTGACCTCATGAATTATAGAGTGTTTTTAGACGGGGGTATGGCAGCTCAACGCCGACAGCCGCCTACCGCTCCCCCGCATAGGTCGCCTGGTGAGGGTCGTAGGTCTAGGAAAAGAAATGAGGGGTTAGCAGGAGAAGAGGCACCAAGCTCATCTGCACAATCTTCTTCGACTTCCGCTCCACCAAGAAAGAAACACAAGTCCCATCACAAGTCAAAGTCTAAATCCAAATCGAAATCAAAAACACTTCTTCGTGATGAACCATCACCTCCTCCTGAACAATCCTTCACCATTCCTTCTCCTTTCACTTCATCCTCCACTTCTTCCGAATCTCAAACATCTTCTTCAATTCAACATAAATCAAAGAAAATCCGAAAGTTCAAGATCAAACATTCCAAAACTCTTCCACCGATTGAGGAAGAGGTTAACATAGAATCTCCGGAGAGACAAGGTGGTTTGGAGGGAGTGGTTGAAAAACATAATGGAGAGAATGAGCGGTCCAGGGCTAGGAACAGGGCATAAAGAAAACGTTGGCCCTTCGATAGTTGAACCATTAATTCGCTGGGATGACAACCCTAGGATAGAAGCCGAGGACTCCCCACCCTCGCATATTTCACCTCCTCACCGCTCTGGATCCTCTTTACAGGATCCAGATGCATTTTTGCACAGGAACCAGCCGCATCCACTATCGATTCCTCATTCGGAGGAAGCCGATATTGAAGCAGCGGAGACTCTTGCCTCTCTCCCAACCTTTCTTGATCACACTATTGAGTCTAGATCGCCACTTAGGCCACTTGATAATGTGCACGCACGTCCTTTGGACGTTGCAAGAACATACAGAGAATTGGTTCGTGAACCTTTTCCAGGACCGTATGGAAGACCTGTCGGTGCCATCATCGAGCAAGCACTGAATACAGGCGCTGAGGGGAGAAGTTTCGAGAAAGTTAGGCTCGCCTGGCTTCCTGCTAGCCCAACTCCCAGTTCAACGGGCAATCCAAAGGATCCCGGAAGTCCCACCAACCGTGAGATTATTTGGTTCATTCGAGCCAAACCAATTCGTCACGCAAAAACTGATGTTGAAGCCTTGCTTCGTCAACCATCAGGATGTCATGTTGGTCCTCAACCTTCAGGCCGCACTGTAAACCCTCTGGAGCCTACAGTTGCGACAACGACATCTACGTCGGTCGTACCTCCTTCTTCCATTGAACCTTCACTAACCGAAGCGCTCCATCAAGATAAAGGAAAAGCCATTGCCGCTCCTGAACCCTCTGAAAGCGATAAATCTGATAGTCCTCCTGCAGCCACTGAACGCCTGAACATTCCATATGATCCGGAAGAGCGTGCAGACATCATGGCTCTTGCTACTGCAGGTCTTCTCCACACAAAAAGAATCCAAACTCAACCTCCACCAATCATCTCTCATAACTCACCGTCGCCGTCTCACTCATCTTCTTCATCATCATCATCTGATAATAATTCTAAATCTGGATCCGCACATGCTTCTACTCCTAGACATACTCGTCTAGAGGAAATTTATAATGATTTATATGCCCATCTAATCTCCCTCGATGATCAAACTGATTCATTTGACAAAGCTATTCTTGCAACCCTCCAAGCTCGATATGATCAACAAAACAAGATAAATCTTTTAAAACAGCAAGCAGAACAGGACAAGTTTGTTGCCGATGCAGCACTTGAAGCGGCTCAGAAAAGAATTGTTGAACTTGAAGCCACATGCAGGCAAGCCGTTGTTATACACCAAATACGTGATGATTCTGATGATCAGGATCATCACGAGGCGGAGAATATGGATGAGGATGTGGCTAATGTAAGAGCCAGTGCTGCTACTGAGGTTATAGATGACACAGATGTAGGTGATAATGCACAATCACGAGATCCTCCTCAAGATGTTGATATTGTAGAGCACGTTGTTGATAATGTTGTTGTTGATAATGTTGAGCACACAGAAGAAGTTTGTATTGATGAATCAGTGGTTCGAGCCAGTGCTGTTACCGATGTTGTTGTTGGCTCAGATTTTTGTGATGATGCTCATTTTCAAGGATTACTTCGTGATCCCTTGATTATTGGTGAAGATTTTGGTGAAATAGATTTTCCTGAGAACGATCCAAGAGATAATGATCCTAATGGTGATAATGATTCCTCTGATGATGATGATATTCCCCCGGGCTTTGATACCTATCAATCTATTCCTTAACCAAACCCCGCTCTCAACCAAATGAACCTTCATAACCTAATTCACCACCTTATTAACCCACATCTCCAAAACATCACCAGAGCTCCAATTGTTCGAATAAATGATGGTGGTTTCAAAAAGAATGTAGAAAGGAGGATTGACTATCTCAGAATTCCAACCGGACTCTTCAAATCCACAAAATTCCTTGAAGAAAAAGCATATGAGATCTTCTCAAAGGAACAAGAGTTGGTAAAGATAGACGTTGATGAAATACGGGCTAGAAGGGCTTATGATCTTGATCACCAAAGGGCAAAATACTTAAAGGATCTCATAGAAGCCAAGTGTCATAAAGCCAACAAAGTATGGAAGAACCAGTTCAAATTGAAGATTGTAGAAATCGTCAGCATTCATTTCAAGGAATGGTGTGATCCCGTGTTTGCAAGAACCCCTGGCTTAATCTGGTTAATAGTGAGACGTGAAGATAATCGTCGGTATATGTTTGGAGAAGCCAGGTTCAATCTGCTATCTGCTGATGATCTCATTTTTCTCCTCCATCACTTTGCAAGCAAACTTATTCAGCCTGATCCAGAGAATCAAGAAGCCTACTATGCTGTGAAGAGATATTTGGATAGTCTTATTTTGAGTCAAACTCAAAAAGACTTCCATTTGGCAGATGAAAAGAAAAGAAAGAAAGTGAACCTCACCATGCCCAACCAAAGGATTCAAGGAATCAACCTCGAAAACTTTAACACTGGAGCCGTGTTTGATAATCCCCGAGGGTTTGTATTTGCTAGTGATCAAGGGCATAAGATTTTTATAAGACTCGACGAACTCTCCAAGTATTCAGATGGCATACTGATGCAATGTCTGGCTGTATTTGAAAGTCTAGCTGAGTTCGAAGAGTCAGTAAAGGAAAAGAAGAGGTTGATGAGAGTGATTAAGAAGATCAAATCAAGATTGGATCATAGAGAAAGAACGAGACAGATCATTGAGGCTAGGCTTCCAAAGGAAAGAAAAGGTGTAATTCATGTTCCAGAAGGTACTTGGGTCAGATATTCTCCTAATAATGAACAAGGTCCTCATAACATGCCCCTAGTTGATTTTGCTGACAACATCATTGAACCACCAAATCGCCTAGAAGATCCAAAGTACCATTTTGTGCCAAAGAAGTTCTGGAAGGAGAATTACCATAAGTATAGAAAGCGAGCCTTCAAATCACAATCAGTTTGACAAGATAAGCCTGAATCATCAATGAGAAAAAGGAATCGTAGGCAGAAAAAGAGAAAGAGATCAAGACGATGACCATCTACAAAACTGCACTAAAGGAGGAGATTGTTAGCTTTAATTATTTTGTTAGTGCAAGTTTTGTAATTATGTAATAGAATAGTCCTTGATCTAATGTATTAAGTATGGAAGGTTTATGTTGTAATTAGACAAGGACTTATTTGTTATTAAGGAGGGGGTTTAGTGCAAATAATATGCCTATATAAACCCCTCTCCACAACCATTGTAAGGTTACCACTTTTAATCATATTTCCTTACTTTCCCATTTTCTCTCTACTTTCTCTCTCACACACTTAAGCCTTATAATCATATATCACGATTTAGCATTGTTTACACTAATATATGAGGCAACACATTCCTTCAGGATTTTGGCTAAAAATCACATGAGGTATATCGTAAGTTAAGGGTTATGCATATGCCACATCTGTGAAAAGGCAACATGGTCATAGTTACCGACATGTCAATTGACACGTCTTCATTTTTGATGGGGTGATTGGGTCGAATTACCTTGAATAAGTTTATTTCTTTGAATTTTGAGGATTTTTATTAACTTTATCGAATCTAAATCATTTTTCACGAGAGAATGAAAAGTCTGTTACCCAAAATAAAAATCAGACCACAGTCTTTGTATACAACTCAAGGTATAGCAATATAGGACTCACTATGTGTCACGTAAAAAAAGTCTTTTGCAAGGCATAACATTTAAATAAGGGTAAAATACATGTGTTATATTGGAAATTCTGAATTCAGTCATCGTTCTTATATGGTCTAACTTAATGGCCCAACTGTTAACTCATACGAACCCATTCCATAATAGGCTTGCATCAAGCCATAAGCAAGGTGTAGAACTCACTCCAAAAAGCTAGCTCAAAGGAGAAGGGGACACCTAGACTTATAAACCACTAACCAATCCCATACTTGGCCGATGTGAAATTGTAACATTAACTCAAGGGAATATCTTTTATTCTGAACTTTGTTTTATGCTGTTATACAGAAGCTCAGTTTTCTAAATTACTACCATGCTAATCACATATCCTCAAGTGAACATTAAGGAGAGTCTATATGATGCAGCATGTTACGTTCAACAGGAATCATATAGAAATTCAGATTTATGCAGAATTACCCATACACTTCAAGGGCTCTTCTGTACTCCGACATGCTAGGTGGCAGATAGTCCTTTACAAAATCATGTTTGTGTGATCGTCTATACATTGATTTGCTTTTAATTACCGTCAACAAATTAATACCATCTTCCTGATAAAAACAAAAATGTGTTGAAATAATTTAATGTGTACCGCATAACAATAAAAAAGGCATAATTTGCAATCAAAATATATCAAAAGCAGATAAAAGAGGCAAATTTTGTTTGAAGTACCAGCAAAAGGGTGTGGCCATTGTGTTTGTAGTAGCATATTTTGCAATTCTGTAACTCTTTTGAAAGCCTTTGAGCCTCATCTCTACTTGGAAGCATGTTATCCTTGCCACTAAATTGTATATACACAAATTAGGATACAAACCGTTAGACACATGTAAGCCTCGTTACAACAACATAGATGTGCCTCCTTTATGTTCACTCGGATTCAGTATAAACTAAAGAAAAGAAAAAGAAGATACACTAAGCATACTGCGAAGAAGATCTCAAACGGAATGCAACAATTGTCTCTTGAACAAATATAATTATAAACTACGGAGCATACACTGCTTAAATCTAATATGGGAAATTTTTGTTTCGAAAGGAACTAACCTTGCAAGCACTAGCACTTCAGCTTTAACAGCATGGAAATGTGAATTAGCACATGCAGCAGCAGACTTAAGTAACTTAAGCTTCCAGCTAAGTGTTGCTTTTGGAATAATATCAGATAGTTCCTAATATCAATAGTAGAAAACCAATAAAAGCTCAGAAGTTCTTCAACTTAATGAAAACACATGGGGCAAGAGGCCAGAATCTCTACCTGAATTCGAGGAAACAAAGACGCGAAATTGTTAGATAGTTTCTCAATATTTGGAAAACGCGAGCTTTCAGCATTGACCATTGCCATTTTTACAGAATCACCTAATAAGATAACTATGCTAAGAAGAAAAGGGATTGTTGTAATATATAAATTTAAGCTTTTAACATGTTTTTCATCAAGATTTGCATAGAAATTAAAGGATAAAAGGTGAGATTGATAGATTTATCTAATAAGTCATATGTATAAAAATGGGTGGAAGGCTTTTTACAAAGGAGGTGGGAAGGGGTATTTATACTACTAGTCTATTTTCACTATGACCCCTTCCACACTTGGATAATTACAATTCAACAACATTATTTTATAGCTAACAATCTCCCCCTTGGTGTTGAATTGTAAAAGTTGCATCGTCTTCGGTCTTTAAATCTTTGTGGGCCCTTTATGTTGAGGATCTTTGTTGTTGAGTGACCTTGAAGCTTTCCCTTTGTCTTCATCGTCATCAATCAACTTTGACTTGTTGGATCCTTAAGCATTCTGTGAAGGCGACGACTCGAGTTTCTTGTAAAATGCGGAAGCTTGGTATAAAGTGTGGAAGCTTGGCTTCGTATAAAGTGCGGAAGCTTAGCTTGGCTTTGAGTGTAGATTTGTCATTTAGCTCCCCCTCAAGTTGAGCATAATCTTCAGAACAAAGAATCGAACTTATGCATTTTGCTCCCCCTCAGATGGGCAATTCATTGTCCTCCCCCTCAAAAGGATAATCAATCTTTTAAACTTTTCTCCCCCTCATGATGAACAGGTGAAACGTGTTCATCATGCAGCAATGATCGATAGCACACATGGTGAATGAAAAGGTTTAATTATGAAGTAACGTCTCAGCATGTTTTGAACGGGTTGTACACAGAAATATGCACAAGCCATTTGACATCAACTTACTTTAAAGCAATCCTTGGAACCCATTTGAGAACGGGTCCAAGAGACTTAGATACTTTTGAAAATTCTTTGAAGTTGTGTCAATTCGATTCAAGAACATTGAATTCCACCTTGATTTGAAACTTGATGATTCATTTTGAAGTAGCTTTTGTGGAATCAATGGTGATTTGAGGGCAAGTGTAGGAGTTTGAGGTTTGGACTTTGGTGGCATATGTGAAAACCAACCATATTGATCTCTAAATCGAACTGTTTTGGTGGTAGAATCCTTAAAAATTTGACAAGTGTTGAATCGAGGAACTGTAGGAGTCTTAGGGAAATTAGGAACGGATTTAGGAAAGGTTGGTTTGAACTTTTGAAGTGGTGGGGGAGATCTCTTTGGTGGTTCGATGGTGGTTGATTTGGTCTTTTGTGGTGGCTGTAGAGGTTTTGGTGCAAGATTGAAAAGTTCTGAAAGTGAATATCTGATAGGTTTCGACTCACTTGATTGAACTTTGGGTTTGGTGGGAAAAGAGTTGTTTTTTGATTGTATGAGTTGATTGGGAGAAAGTGAATCGGGAATAAGGGGCGATGATTAATTCAGTTGAGTTGAGACGGTTGCAAGTTGTGTTTCTAATGACCGTGAATAGTCTTGAAGTTGTTCGATTATCTTCATTAATTTCCTCTCTTTACTCACAAACAAAATGGACTTGTTTTGCAATTCGTTGCGAAGTTGAGATATCTTTTCAAGCGAAACAAGTTCATTTGACCGACTCTCATTGATTTCAACAGTGATTTGAAAGTGAGCTTCTCTAAGTTGATCACATAACTTCGTAATATTTGTTTGCAGAAGATCATTTGCCGACTTGAGCTCTTTATTTTTCAATTTGAGTTTCTCATTCTCAAGCTCAATTAAATGGAATTTGTTAAAAGCATGTTGTTTGGTTGAGTAAATCTTTGCAATGCAAGGAGTGGTATGAGGTCGACTCAATGTAGTTAAACAACATGAACATATCATATCTTCATGACGTTTCTCTTGATCCAAAGTAGGTTTTGTAACCATGGATGAAAAAAGCTCTCTCAAAATGGGATCATTTGTAAAAATGTCTTGTGATGTATGAGTCGTCATCTTGGAATCAAAGGATTTAATGGCAGCCCAATTAAAGAGTCCAAATGAAGAGATATACTTAGCCCAACAACTAATACCTAGTAATAGTCCTTAGCCCAATCACAATAATCAGTCCAAGATTGAATACAGTTAAGCCCAACTACAAATTACTAGCCCAAAGCTAAATTCAACATCAAAAAGAAATATGAATGAAATTCTCAAATAAAATAAAATAAAATATGACAACTTTGATCAGGAAGGTGATCACGTGAATGCTTAAACCCCACTAGACACAAATTTAAATTCAATACTCACGTGAAGATATATAAAAAAAATAAAAATGGAAGCCAGCTAATACCCACTTTAAAGATTTGACCATTCACACTTTGACAGCACAAATTCAAATGTGACAATTCACTTTTGCTATATAATCACGCGTGACACACTTTAACTTGTCACTCACAATTACCAATACATGTTATCTCTGTCACACTTACACGCGGAGACCAATAATGCAATAGATCACGCGTGTTTTGTTTCCAACAAGGCTTAGATTTTAAAAAATGGGTTTTTTTTTTTTAGTTTTGAAGAACTAATACCGGTCAAAAGCCGGTATTAGTAAAGAATTAATGAAATGTGAAGGAAAACCGGTATTAGTGAAGGTTTAATGAAATGGGAAGGAAAACCGGTATTAGTGAAGAATTAAAGAAATTGAAAATGAAGAACAAATACCGGTTTTCGATTTTCAAGTACAAATACAAGAAGTAATACCGGTTTTGGTAAAATATTAACTATTACCGGTTTTCAAGAAGACAAACGGGCAGAGTTTCGACTTGGAATATGAGGAATATAAGAACAAATACCGGTTTTGGTGTAAACCAGGTACCTTTTTGAATATAATAACGAAACAAAAATTTTCAACTTGAATGAAACCCGGTAGGAAAACTGGTAGGAATACCGGTATTACAACTAAAATTCAAAGAAAAAATGAAAACCGGTATTACAAAGGAAATTACAGAAACTTGCAAAAATGAAGGAAAAAGGTCCGGATTTTGCGCCTTGTGCTCTGATACCAATTGATAACTAATGCTAAATCGTGAAATTGAGCTTTAGTGTATGTTAATGGTGGTTTAACTATGTGAAAGTGTGTGTGGGTGATGGAAGGAGAAGTTAGAGAGAGAAAGTAAGTTAGAGAGAAGTTGGTATGGAATTAATGATTAAAGGCTTGGGAAATACAAAGGGTGGAGGGGTTTATATAGGGGAGTAAGTTACACTTAACCACCCTCCCTATTTACATTGAGGTCCTTCTCTAATTACACACTAACCCATCATGCATTTAATTAAAAGGTTTAAACTATTACATAGTTACAAAACACGCACTAACTAATTAATTTAATGCTAACAATTGTCACGGTAAGTGAATCAGGGATGAGCTCCAAGACGGGAAGTACAAGCTGCAGGTGTGTCCGGTCAAATGAAGTTGCTGAAATAGATAATGGACATAATTGTTATCGTTACTTGATACATGAATGGATAACCAAAATAGGTACTTATCTACAGAGTACTTGTTTTAAGATTAACCTGGATTTGACAGTATAACTACTAGATCGATTGTAGGGTTATGTGCAGCAACTGCAAGAGCTAAACAACCTCCAAAAGAATCTCCAACAAGATATATTGGCCTACTGGGAAATAAAGCATGCTCATACCTCAAGGTTTCCCCCACAAATGTCACTATATCTTCATATACAAAGTAAATGATATAAATAATCCATTGTGCCAATTCAAATTGTTGCAATTGAAATCGTTGTTTTTATATATACAGAAAAACATTGAACCTTCAAATGGTGTTCGATCATAAACGGGGATGTGCAAACATCTAACTTCAAAAACCCTGCAATCACAATATTTCTTTATCACACATGAGAAATGAATACATATAAGATATGTCTCTAATCATAATTAGCTGCCATATGACAAATATTAAGGAAGTACTCCACTCACTTTCTTAAAGCCTTTTGGTGCAAAATGAGACCCAAGCCAAGACCATCCATGCCTATATAAATCACCAAGTTACAATGTATCAGAAGTGGTTACATACATTGAACTTCAAATTCAAAGTTTCAATACACACAATACACAAACTGAAAGTTGACACAGTAGCAGAACGTGACAAGTTAGATTCATCTATCCGTATACATATTTCAACAAGCTAAAAACCTACAAATAGAATTGTATGCACAACACAAAAATGAAAATAACCTGGCAAAAACAAAAGAACCGGCGAATCAAGCAAAGGACTGTCATTCCCATCCGAAATGACAGGACAAAACCACCTAGGCAGTCCACCGTCGGGTTTAATAATATCTTTAGCTAAATCCATATAATCTTTTACACTTTGAGTCCCATAGCCATCATCCCAAAAAGGTTCAAGCTGTTTTTTTTTCATTCGACACACTAATTTTGTCATCATCGTTTTTTTTTTTTTTTTTTTTTTTTTTTAGTTTTGAAGAACTAATACCGGTCAAAAGCCGGTATTAGTAAAGAATTAATGAAATGTGAAGGAAAACCGGTATTAGTGAAGGTTTAATGAAATGGGAAGGAAAACCGGTATTAGTGAAGAATTAAATGGGAAGGAAAACCGGTATTAGTGAAG
>CM067169.1:67082995-67110764 GCA_034093135.1 Erigeron breviscapus
GATCCTCTGAAACTTCAGATTTGAGAAGCAAACTTCAAACTCTCTGTATCTTCATAACAATCAACTAATGCACCATTGCTTGTTGTAGTTCTCCCCCTCAACAATAAATCTCTCCGAATTAAGCATATCTCGAGTCCCTGCTCGCCTTGCCTAACCGGCATGTAATAGAGAGGTAAAATTTCCAACAATCAATCCTGAACTAGTTGACTCCCATGAAAACCAGAAACTTTGAAACTTGAATCACAAACTTCAGGAACATGGAACCTATTTCAAAAGCAATTCTTTGTCTCCAAAAATGTTTCTTCTGATTATGATCAACATCTTCAGACAAAACATATAAAATACAGTGCATGTCAGTAAGCTATTAACAAAACACATAAACAAGATAAAAATGATAATGTTATTCTTCACTATTTCATCACTATAATATACGATAGTAACGACTTAATCTAGAACTACATTCTTCATTTTCTTCTCCAAATTTGCTGTTCTTCACTATCATAAGTCATAAACATATGACATTATCTTAGTCTAGAACTACAAATCTTCAAGAACTTGAACCTAAAAATCCCTGTTTTATCGTTCAATAATCAAAACCTTATACTTCTTATTGAAATCTTAAGGTTTTTTTAAAATAAGGACCTATAAACTCATTGTTTATCCGTCAACTTAAAAAAATAAGATTTAGTTTGGTTCAAAAGTAAGAATCTTAAGATCCATGTCTTATCATTCTACACATACTTATCAAAATCTAGAATCTTAAGATCTCGGTCTTATCATTCTATGGATAACCTAAACTAAGGTCTTCCAACAAAATATCCTTCATTATGCAAACTTATATAGATTCCGTTTCTAAAGTCACTTGTCTTTAACTCTGTAAAAACATCTAACTGAAACCTAATCTCTTATATTTTTGCAAATGAAATTTGATAATGCAAAATCCTAAACCATATGAAATACACCTATGATTGCCTCATCAAACTAGTATTCATCTTGGTTAAACAATTATAAATACTCCTATGAGTCTTATCAAACTAGTATTTATCTTTGTTCCGGATATATTTGCATGATCCATATCTTACTTCCATGGTGAGATCTTGCTCGACAACCTACAAAAACGAATATTTGTTCGTTGTCCTGCACATCTCAACAAACACATCAAATCTTCTCAAAGTAATAACATACAATCTGAAGAAATGAATACAAAGCAAGATAAAATGAATATACTTAACAGTTTTTTATTAACCTAAGTCATATTAAGGTCTATAATTCACTGTTGAGCACTTTCAAAATTTTGCACATAGTTTATCAAAATTATTTAGAATCTCTGTTCCAAATCTTTTTGATTAAAAAAAATCTTTCAAAGATCAAATTCAAAACTATGAACAACTCTGTGTCCATTCTAATGAAAATCTTCTTTCTAAGATATAAAATGATTCTTTTAAAGATAAAGTTCAAAACTATGAACATCTATGTGTTCATTCTTAAGAAATAAAAATTTAAACATTTCACGAAAAACATAACACACACACACACACATACACTAAACATAAACGAATAATACATAGTTACAAGAGCTAAAGTTACTGCTGATTAGATCAGATTAGCATGTTACATAAGCCTACTAGTGAGAAATAATTCTCTTATTATTAGTTATGAACAGTGATCCATCAACGATTACCAATATGTTTGTCCTCTTAAACACTCGGTACTTCCAGTCTCCTTTTTGGTTTGTGACACTTTCGACATACCCTGGCCAAGGATAGTCACCATGTAACCCGAGTAGCCTAATATGTCACTTAATCATGTTTGCGATCTTATGTGCCCCATATTCAGATACACTCTCACAATCGACACAAGCACTAAGATTAAGACATTTGGTGAATAAAGTGAGAAAGTCTTTAAGAATCAAGTCAGCGGTGACAGGTCAGTGATTCCTCACGCGCAAAGCGACTTAACTTGACTCACATACGGAAATATACTCAACATTGCATAATGCCAAGTACTTGCATACTTGTGACATTATTTTTAAGCACTTATGAAAACCCGTGACTTTCGATGAGACCCGTGTAGCGAACTTTCTGACAACCTATCCCAAGTTGGAAGCTTTAGGTAGGCTAGGTATACAAAGACACCCCAAGGACTTACTTGTTCGAATCTCAAAGGCCACATTAGCTTCATATTTTCAACAGATTTATAGTTTTATTAGATATTTGCATATCTTGTCACAAATATACATCCGAAAAAGCAATACATACACTTATATGTACCCGAGACCTTCTATATAAAGACCAAATATACATAATTACAATGCAAGATCTTTCATAAGATTTAAAGGACTTGTCTATTTTAAGAACAAGCATTCTCAGCCATATATCTGAATACGTTTCCCATAAGAACATTGTATACATTTAAGTTCAGATTATAAGGAAACCTTGGTACTTTGTGCCTATCGATACATCATATAATGGTATCATTGAACTGATCATTTTTAAAGTACAATTAAGTAGGCTTAAAAGCTAAAGTATTGTCACGTCTAATCATCTTGATGCAGTGACCTTACTCCTTTTATTATATTTTCTTTTTCGTTTCTGATTTTTCTCATTTTTATTTTGTTTTTCTGACACTATATGACACACATACATTACGACACAAACACTGACTCATTTTACAAAGTTCCTTTTTGAGAGACACTGTCACTATAGATTTCTCATTCCAATCAATTGGACTAACAACTCAAAACGAGTTCGGTCGAAAGCCTTAGTGAACAGATCAGCTAAATTAAAGTCACTCGGCACTTTTTCTAGGACTATTAGTTTCTTTTCAGCACAATCACGAATAAAATGAAACCTTATGTCTATGTGCTTAGTCCTACTGTGCTTAATAGGATTATTGGTTATGGATATGGTGGATTAACAATCTGTCTTTATGAGAGTACAAAGAAAAGAAAACTAACCGTGATAGCCCGAGCCGGTGAATGAGTATTCACTTGCTGTTATGTAATTTGATCTCTCCCCTAAGACAAACATCCACTGATGTCTACTTCCTCAAGAACACCAATTTCTTCATCCATGTGATTAAACTAGTGCACTTCTGGAACTAACATATAACATAACCAACAACCTCAAGATGTGCCATCAAGCTCGTCTCAGCTTCGGCGACATCTTCGTTCTCAGCTCTTACTGGTTCTGATGATTCAGGTTCCTCTTCTACCCTCTGATGAACACTACCATGATCATTAGCACATACCATAGGATCAAATGAATTATCAGCAAGATCGTTCATTTCTTCATCAAGGTCGTGAATTATTGCCATGAATGCATGATTCTGAACATCGGTACTAGTCGAACCCCAATTATATGTACCATCAGATTGAACAACTAAAGCTCTCGAGTTGTCCGTATCTCCTGAGCTTCTGTTCCCAGTATTAGCATATTGATGTCCGGAATTCTGACTCACTATAGAACCACTTTGATTGAAGTTCTGACGGCCTGTAGCTGAATTGTTGTCCCGTCTTGGCCTCTGACACTTTCTTGCAAAATGTCCAAAACCATCACAGTTATAACACTTCACCTTGGTCTTGTCAAATCCTACTTTGCCATTCACAACCTTCCTTCCAGTTCTATCTGTGAAACGCTGAACTCTCAATGTTAACATAACTAATTGCCAGTTCAGATCCATTTCTTCCAAGTCATCTGGATCAACTTGCTTGTAATCCTCCCTAACCAAATCAGGATCAGTTAGTTTTCCTCCAATTAACTTCTCATGAGCAGACACAAAGGAAGCAAGCATTCCCAAATGTCCCTCAGCAGATCTTATGCTCATCGGCATCCCTGTGTAACCCGAGCTTAGAGAACTACTACTCTGAACCCCATTATGCACTATCATGGCCGATTCTGGAGAAGTTACATACATCAAGTTGCTGTCAGAATCCATTGACATCTTCATCTTGTTATTCTCTCCACTATAGAAGACAGTAATCCTTCCACTTGGAGATTTTCCAGAAGCAATACTAGGCTTATCAAGTTTGAGCGGTGAATTGGCCTTTCTGGTTTCACGATCCATCAGAATTAATTGATTCAGCAAAGCTTGATAGTTTGCGGGTAACTGAGACGTCATTTTCTTCGAGCTAGTAAAGTTCACGAACTGTTCAAAAATAAACGAGGTCGTAAAAGTTTACGAGGTCGCAAAGAAAAATGAGGTCGCAATTAGTTACTCGAGGTCGTAATTGAACTGGTGAGGTCTTAAAGAGCTCACGAGGTCGCAAACGAAATACGAGGTCGCAATTGAACTGGCGAGGTCGTAATTAGCTACCCAGGTCGTAAATAGAGCTGGATGAGGTAATACGAGCCCGCGGGGTCGCAAACGATGCTGAAACCTTTAATGCTCTTGAATTCGAAACCCTAATACCCAAAACACCTTCGACTGCTGTAATTGTCATACTACTACTCTCTCCTTTCTGCAAATTTGATGAGATCTTCTTATGCCAAGATAGGGTATAGAAGGTACTCCTGATTTCCCTCCAAATTTTTGCCGCCAAAATATGTTCTCATGAAACTTTGAATTCCATGTAAACTTTGGATAACATGATCATAAGAAAATTTTGATGATTCCTAAAAATTTTCGCCAAATCCGCGTCGACAACGGATGAAAATTGACCTAAAATTTTTCGAACGCTACCAAACTTCAAATCTTCATGTTTCATCCCATTCTAAGACTCTGGGCAAAAATTATTTTTCCCGCCAAAAGACTTTTTTTTTTCTTTTCACAACAACATAAGAGTCTTCTCTCGGGAACTTACCCTATGTTTCTTCAGATAACCTTTTTCAACTCTGTGATTAAAGTCTTCTGATTAAACAACTTGAAACGCATAAGAACTCCTCTTTAATGTGTGGACTAGAACTGCTGCTGCTTGTATATGCGAGGTCGCAATTTCTGAGCAATTGCGAGGTCGCAACTTACTTGTTCTTTACAAGGTCGCAATTTAAGAACCAATTGCGAGGTCGTAATTCTACCAGGTAGCAAAACTTCCTGATCAGCATCTTATTCGAATGACAGTAGCTTTTCTTTTCCAGAAACCCTAATTCGTCCCCAACCTTAAAAGCCACGAATCTGGGTCTGCCTCAACATGCAAAACTAATCAGATCTTGTTTTCATCGTTACAAGGCTTTAACACAATAAAGCGTGTAAGGAGGAAAACACAATATGATATAGTTTCACACGATCAGAGATCAAAAATAAAGATTTCAGTCGTAAACTCCATGAAAAAATCACGGCTAGACGACCAGATCTCAATACTAATGTTTTCGGTCGAGAACTCCTTGAAAGAATCACGGCTAGACGACCCTAAACAGATGATGTCAATCACCAACAAGCTATAACCTTCCGGTATTAAACCAAGAGGCTTTGATACCAATTGTAAGTCCCCTGGTACGGATCGTCAATAGCTTGATCCAGTTATCTTGAGGTGCGGAATCCCTCACAATAACTTGGTGATCAACAAAAAGCCCCTAGATCATCTGCGGCCTCGCAGATCTTCTTCGGGCTAGCGGAACAACCTTTGACGACTATAACCTGCAATACCTACTTGATATTTCGACAAATGTTCAACCCTAAACTCTGTTAGGGTTCGGTTTATATAGGTAACACCTGACATGGGCTTCAGCACATCGGCCTCGTAAACCCAGCCCAACCCGTCACTAATGCGAGGTCGCATTCTGTGATTGGCCTCGTATTTGACCCTGCAAATACGGGGTCGTATTACCTATTTGATTAACCTCGTATTTAACCCTGTAAATACGGGGTCGCATTTCCTCTGTGAATTGCGAACTCGCAATTCACACTTAGCAGATTTACTATACATTCAATACTTCAACTTAATCTAGTATTCTATGCATAATACTAAGTTCATTAATGACAATCACATTACAAAGACATATAACAATATAAGCCCAAACAATCTAGACTGCTATTGACATAGACGTGCACTTACACATCTTGCTCACCAGTTTCTGCTTAACAACTTGTACAGTTTATACCTGCTCAACATCCTGTAAACATTTTCCATCTGCTCAACAATCGGAGACCCATCTATATTCATGACATCACCTGGATGGCTTGATTCTGCTCTATTTGGATTAACCTGAACTCCAGCCCTCATAAGACGTCTGGACGTTCTGGGTCGAGTAACATTTGCAGGAGCCACCTGGGTCACTGGTTGCACAATTTCAACATTTAGGACTCCAGAGGGTCCTTCACCAACTTGGTTCCCTCCTGGAGCCTCTTCAACCTCATCAGATGATGATGCATCGTTTTCTTCCCTTTGAAAACTAAGCATGGTCTGAGGGATATTTACCTCATTTGGTGGAGATCTAAGGTTGGTCAGATCACGCATATACTCACATACTGAAAAGTGAGTGGTTTCATAATCATATTGGTCGCCTAGAGCTCTTTTGAAAATAAGTGAAGGGAAATGAATATAAGGTACAAATGCTTTTCTACCTTTCACCTTAAGACGCTCTACCATATCATCAAATAGAATTTGAGCAAAATCCACTCTGTATCCGAACCAGAGGCAGTAGGCAATCTGGAGATGTGTTTGATTTATCTGGTCAAATCCTCCAGAACTGCCTCCCAAACATTCAACCAAATGAGTGAAAAAGAATCTCCATGAGTCTGACAGCCTACTCATGTAGATTGTTCCCTTTCTGGATAGCTGGCCATGCTCATCCAGTATGTCTATGTGCCCCATCAATCTGCACACTTCCCTTATATTTATGCCAGAGGGAAGTTCAATGGGCATCTCATTCTGTTCAAAATAGTTCAATTGAAGAATAGACCTGAGTGTATCAACAGTCAAAGCCAAGGATCTGGTACCTTGCTTAAGAGAATAAGAAATTGATGAAGTTTCATCATCATATACTGCAGTGTACCAGAATTCACAAAAATAGTCGTGGTACATCTTCCCAGGATTTAGGGTCAATGCACCATAAAGAGGACATGAGAGAAAAAAGGTATTTAATCTCCCAATAATGGATTGGGCATTATGAACACTGGAAAGTGAGAGTTTGGCCATCTAGTTATTCATGTTTATACTTATTGCCTTTGCCTCTAATGTAATATGAGGTGCCCTTACAATATTTGGAACGGGAGCATATTCAGCAGCGAGCAGATTTTTCGGTGAATTAGATTGTCTTGGTGCCATTGAATATGATAGATAGATGAAAAAGAAACTGAATTAGGGTTTATGAAGATTTGATGAAATAAATATGAGAGAGAGATTTATGATTGGAAATTGAATGAAGAGTAAATGAAGGAATTTGAAGAATTTGGGAGTAAATATGTTTGAAGTAAATGCTAATGAAAATGAAAGTGGGTATTTATATAGGAGAGAGAATGTGGAACTCAAACGGTTAATTTGAATTTATCAAATATAATTTTGATCGGGTTCTGAGATCCGCATTAAATACATCACATCACACATAAATGTGTGACGGTTTACAGCCCATAAACATTACCAACTTGCACTTTTTGTCTTCCCAAGGTAAAAATACCATCATTTCTTTGGGGGAAAAAAATTACATGCCACGTAGGATAATAAGATAAATATCTTTTCAAAGATTTTGCATACGTGGCACGCACAATGACCAAGTATTTAAAAATATTATGACTCAATTCAGTGCATCTGGAGGTTGACTAGACACTCCAGTATCACTGGTGGATTATTCTAGTGAAGCATGTACTGATGGTACACTGGAGGGACACTACAGTAAAGTACCAGTGAAAACCATTTGAAAGACTGGTAACCTCAAACGTGCACGTCAACTAATACAGACAAATGAGAGGGACACATTTACAAGGAGACAGAAATCACCTCAAACATGCACTTCAACCTACCATTATCAGAACGAACAATACGAACAGAAGTTTGAAGATTTACTTGTGTCCTTTTGATGAAGTCAATGATTACTTGAGGAGCCTCACTCTTTTCACGAAGAAAATAGACCCAAGTATAGCGAGAGTAATCATCAACAATAACAAGGATGTAGCGCTTAGCATGAATACTTTGAACACGCATAGGGCCACATAAATCCATGTGAAGGAGATGAAGAGGAGCATCAGTGCTTAAATGCTTCTTTGGTTTATGTGACGCTCTCTTGAGTTTTCCAATTGAACATGCAGAACAAACATGATTAGTGTCATACTTGAAATCAGGTAGACCATCGACGAGTTGTTTATCAACAAGAGCATTAATTGTATGGAAGTTGAGATGAGAGAGACGACGATGCCATAGCCAAGATTGTTGAGCTGAAGCTTTAGACAGAAGACAAATATTTGAAGATGGAGTTGGAATATTGTTGAGATCAATGGTGAACAAGTTGTTATCTCGTGAACCAGTAAGAATATCAACACCATCTTCGGTTTGGACTTTACACTCATATCTTCTAAAGAGGACTTGCAGATCATTATCACAAAATTAGCCAACACTGAAAAGATTATGGCCCAAACCCTCAACGTAGGACACACGTTTGATGGTGATGCCATTTTGAACAATATCCCCATAGCCAAGAATGGGGGCTATATGATCATTTCCAAATCTAATCGTTCCCATGAAACGTTCAACAAAGTTCTTTAGCAAGGATTTGTCACCAGTCATGTGTCTAGAGCATCCGGAATCGACATACCAGACACAGATAAGAAATTCCTGGAAAATTAGGAAATAAGGTTTTAGGTACCCACTTAGACTGGGTCCATAAAAGGTTAGGGGTTCATCATGCAATCACATTTATTAGAAGAACAAGTAAATTAAAGAGAAAACAAACGAAAACATAAGGTAAACACAAACATTAAACAAACATACGATCAAACACACAATCCATCATGGAATTTATTGAAAGCAAGTAACACACAAACAGAGTTCAAATGTAAAGGTACGGATTACAGAACAAAATACTTATTACAAATTTTGAGAACAAAATGGACTAGTCCTAGAAGCATTTGATCTATCTAAAGCATTAGGTCTACGAACTATCCACTCCTGTTTTACAGATGTAGAATTTCCATCAAGCTTGACTTTCCTAGTAGCATGTAAGTATCTATCTTTAGGAAGCCATTTACTTCGACAATTTAAGCACAAGTAACCTGAAACATGAACATTTTTAGAATTAGTGGATGACTGTGTGTGTATGTTCTTGACAGGTTTCTTCTTAATAGTCTCTTTGGCAGGTGGTGTTTGCTTTTTGTAAGTGGGAGAAAACCAACCATACTGATCTTGATATCTAACTATTCCTACAGCATCATCTCTAAAGACCTTTAAGACGTTCTTAGGTGTAACTGAAGATTGCTTAGGAGAGTTAGGATACCTATGATATCTAGGTTGTGAAGAAGCATGATTACCAATTGGAGGTTGTTTCATCTTAGTGAGTTGAGGTTTTGGGGTAGGAGTCTGCTGTTCTGTAGAAGTTTTGGGTGCTTTGTTGGTCTTTGGTCTTTTAAACTTCTTATGAAATGGGTTGTGCTTCGAAGAGTGTGATTTTGGAATCCTTTTCAATGAAAGTTTAACCTTTTCTTCCTTTTGAACAAATTATTTTTCAAAATCAGGATCATATGAATGATCTTCTTCTAAAAAGTTGTTTAGATTAGGAAGATTTGAGAAATCCATTTTGGCATATGTAACTTTAGATTTGGATTCCAAACTCACACTTGGGACATTTGGTTTAGGATGACAAGGACTTTCTTTGGATGAGTTTGAAACATTTGTTTCATTTGAAAACTTTGAGTAACTTATTTCTCTTGGTTTGACCGGACAGTGACTTCCCTTGAGTAAATTTGAAGCTTTTTCAATGTTATTATCTACAAAAGCTTGAAGAACAATATTCTTGTACTCCATTTCCATCTTAATTTTATTAAGTTCAGCGAGTAATTTCAATCTTTGTTCTCTTTCTTTTTCAAACTTTTTCGATAAAGTATCAAATTCATTCAAGTAAGTTTGGGTTTCCTCAGAAAACTTGTAGGGTTCAGTATCAAAAATGTTTGGAAAGAAATAATCTATTTCAACTGCGTGTTCACAATCAGTTTGAACAGCAACGTGAACACCTTCAAAACTTTTCTTTTTGATACACCGTTCCTTTTCTAAATCAAGTTTTAATGCATCAATCTCATCCAAGTAAATCTGGGGGTCAATTGGGATCTCATTGGTAGGAATGTCAAGGTCTGTTTGAATTGAAACATTATATGTCTTAACAGAATCCCATTCAGTTTGCACAGCAGCATCAACAAGATCACATGTAGAAATATAGGAAAAAGAAGAAGAAGACATCATGTCTTCACAAGCAGAGCAGTTAGGTTCAACACAATCATAGACAACACCAATTGGTGTGGTAGGAACAACTGGCACAATCTTGTGACAGTGATTTTGAGGCATTAGATTATCTAGCAAAAGTTGTTTTTCATCAAGGGTTCTTTTTAGATCTTCAATTTGTTTTTCCAAAACACTTTGTGGAAAGTATGGTCGAACTGAAGCAGGTTTTGGAACAGAACTTTCTTCCACTTGTTTAGACTCATTAGAATAAACCACAAGTTGTTGGTCACTCGAATTTTCATCAAGTTCAACAATTGTAACAGAGTGAGTTTTTCTTTTAGGAACAAGAGGAAGATTGAAAAGATCATTTGACTCATTGATTTTGTCATAGTTACATTTAATTGCACACTTTGCTAGACAATCCTCTGTCTCATAATCACCATTACTTGGTCGAACATACTGCATGGTCATGCCATATCTCATTAAGTTGGCGTCATATAAATGTGGAACTTCTGTTGTGCTTTGAGCAAATTCTTTGGATTTTCAAAACCCAACCCTTGAGTAAACCCATCGGCAAAATCTCTTGGCTTGTTCAAAAAGATTTGTTTATTCGATCGATCGATCTTGTAAACTTTCACTTGATAAAACTTGATTTCATCTTTAAGTTCATCAATTTTCTTATCCAGTTTTTGGTTATATGAATCTTTTATGCAACAAGCATAATTTAAATTGGAGATTTTGTCTTCTAATTCTTTTAAAGCAGGGTTGGACTCTTCAATTTTAATTTTCAAGGACTCAAGATCTTCAGCCAAAGCATTTGCTCAAACATTTCATTGGACTTTGCAATTTGCATCTGGTGAAGTTTATTGTTTGTAGGTTTCTTTGTGAAGAACTTTTTCTTGAAGGATCTGGTGAAGTAGGCTAAGTCTCTGGACATCTCCTTTTCCTTTTCATCCATTTCAGGATCACTGGGATCACTTGATTCATCATCATCAACAAGTTCAACGACACTTTTTCTTGAAGATCTGGACAAATTTCTGTCAACAACTAAGGCAAGAGGATCGGATGAAGAGCTTCCTTCATTTTGCGTTTGTTGTTTTTTAACCGCTCTGAGATTCACTTTCAACTTCTCATAAAGAGTGTGGATGTTGAGTTTGCCAAATCCATCATGTTGATTGAGTTGATTACCATAGACTTGCCATTCATCATGAAGGTGTCTGAGGAATTTGATGTTAAGTTCCATGTCTGTCTTCTTCACTTCATTCTTTCGTAGTTCATTGATGACATTGCAGTAACGTATGTACACTTCCTCCAAAGATTCACCCTTCTCTTGCTTGAACGTCTCATATAGATCAAGGACATTGGACAATCGAATAGTCGAAGACACCTCAGAACCTTGGAATTGTTTCTCTAGTTCATCCCAAATCTCTTTTCCAGTTTCATAGGAATCAACATTACAGTAGATATCGTTAGGAAGTGCCATGTAGAGATGAGATCTTGAGAGATTGTCAGCTTGAGTACGGTTCTTCTGAGCAGTGCTCCAACTTTCTTTGGGAAGAAGTTCCTTAGTGACTGGGTTTTTGTGAACTGCAGGGCCTTCATCATAAGAAGCTTTGATGTCATCACCAAGAGGTTGTCTTGCGATCCAATCTAAAAACCTCTTTTTCCATTGAGGATATGACCCGCGATACAAAATAATTAAAGCTAACAATTAGTTACGAGAGAAAGTACCCGCGCGTTGCGGCGGTGAGATGGTGGGGGTGATAGGCCATAGAGTGTGATAAGTCATAGGAGGTGATAGGTCATAGAGTGTGATAGCCAAATGCCTTAGCCGTACGGGCTCCGCCCTCGGATTTAAAAATTCGCCGAAAGTATATCGAATGACCTTTCTAATGAAAGAGCATAAAATTTTAAGAACACCCATATAATTTTTGTAATTTATCGATGTACGGTTTTAGAGATAAAAGATTTTGAATGAATTAGAGGCATAAAATGATTTATGAAGGAGAGAAAAAAAAATGAGTGGTTAAGATTTTGATGAGAGAGATGAAAATGAGTGGTTGAAAAGTTGAAAGTTGAAAAAATTTGGCGGGAACAAATGCTTTATAATGTAGTAGAGATAGAGATAGATACCATAATTTGTTGTTTTCTATAGATGAATTTTACTGATACAGATGGTGGAATTCAGGTGGTTCTATGTTGCAACCAGTCCTGTGATGTTTTCAACTTTAGAAGACGGAAGCATAGTGAGAGGCCTTTCTGGGGTTCCAGATGATGGTCCTGTATTATTAGTTGGTTATCACAATCTTTTGGGATTAGAACTTGCGCCACTTATTTTAGAATTTTTAAGAGAGAAAAATGTCATAGTTCGTGGCTTGGCACACTCCGAACTATTTACTAATAGTTCTACAAGCAACGAATTTTCATATCTTGATATTATGAAAGTATTTGGTCCCGTCACTCCGAGCAACTTCTTCAAGTTATTTTCATCAAAATCTTTCTCATTACTTTATCCTGGGAGTGCACGTGAGGCTCTTCATCGTAAGGTTTGTAACTAAGTCCATCAATATTGTGATATGGTGTTCTACTGTATTTTTAAAAATGTAACTATTATTGTTTTGCCATGAATTTACTAGGGTGAAGGATACAAGTTGTTTTGGCCTGATCAACCTGAATTTGTTAGAATGGCAGCTAAGTTTGGTGCTACTATCATACCATTTGGAGCTGTTGGAGAAGATGATTTGGCCAATGTAAGAATGCAGTAATGTATATATACCTATATATACAAAGATAATATAGAATTCTATAAGTAACATACATTATTCATGTCTGACAAACTATGTCTTTCTCATTTTGTTATTCATGGTTACCTTGATTCTTGCAGTTAGTTCTTGATTATGACGACGTAATGAAAATCCCTGTGCTAAACGATTACGTAAGGAAGCAAAACGAAGAGGGTATTAGATTAAGGTAAATTGTTTCTAAAATGCATTCTGTATCTTTAAAGGTCACTTTGAATATATCAACTTCTTAATAAATAGGATTCTGTTACATTTAATAGTTTACCAACTTACTTGACAATTTTCAAAGGAAAAAAGGTAATCTTATTGAAGGTTTCACTCAGTGGTGTAATTAGTGTGTTCTGGTTACAGGACCGAAATGGAAGGAGAAGTTGCTAACCAGGATTTTTACTTACCGGGTCTTCTCCCAAAGGTACCAGGCCGATTCTATTACAAATTTGGGAAGCCTATAAGAACAGAAGGACGGGAAAAGATGTTGAAAGATAGAGAAAACGCGAAAGAGGTATACATGGAAATCAAGTCTGGGGTTGAAAATAGTTTGGCTTATTTAATAAAGAAGCGAGAGGAGGATCCTTATCGAGGAGTTGTGAATAGGGTCGTGAACCAGCCTTTTTCGACCCCAGTACACCAAGTTCCATCATTTGAACCTTGATAATGTACATTTCGATTAATAGTTATAAAACAGCAATGATCATATATTGCTGATTATTTAGTGATTTAAGTTTATGTAAATCATCATATAAATACACAAGTTAATATAGTAATTACAGCTTAGCTCAAGGGTTATAAAACCAGCTATGCTCATACATATTCCTCCAAGCATATATGTATGTTTTATACTGTCCCATCTTAGTGTGACAATATTGAAAATTTACATTATATAATACGAGTATTAGTATGACAGAAAAAGTAAAACAATATGTTAATTTTGACATTTTATGGAGTATTTACAAATGTGATTCAATTCGATGGGTAATCAAATTTTGCACTTATGGCATTTAGATAGTTATATAACTTATTTATTTATATCTAGCGTAATGCATTGACTTATCAATCAAAATGTCACGGGTTAAAGTCTCATGGTAGAAAAATGTGTGAATCATTGTATGTGGTGTTGATATGTGTCTTTCTGAAAAAGTATAGTTCAAGTCCTTATGGTGGACAAATGTGTGAATAATTATATGAGACGATATATGTCTTTTTAGAAAGATATAAGATTAGAAAACTATGAGAATTCAAATTAAGAAATCAACATACTCATGTGAATGTGATTGTAACGCATGTCACAATGAAAGGATGTGATTGTAAACCTGTACTAAATCGTAAATAGTGTTTATGTGTGTGAGAGAGAGAGTTAGAGAGAGAAAGGGAGAAAGGGAATTCTATTATCAAAAGTTAATTTACAAATGGGAGGTGAGGGGTTTATATAGGCTTGACATTTGCACTATAACCCCTCACTAATTACACACTAGTCCTTGTCTAATTACATTAACAATCCTTCCATACTAAACAAGATTAATCAAAAGGACAATTCTATTTCATTGTTACAAACACGCACTAACTATATATTTTAAAGCTAACAATCTCCCCCTTTAGTGCTGTTTGTGAACGATCACTTTCTTGATCTCTTTCTCTTTCTCTGTCTTCGATTCCTTTTCTTTGTGGATGATTCAGGCTTATCAGGTTGAACTGATTGAGATTTGAATGCTCGCTTTCTGTACTTGTGATAATTCTCCTTCCAGAACCTTTTTGGAACAAAATGGTACTTTGGATCTTCAGGGCGATTAGGTGGTTCAATGATGTTGTCAGCAAAATCAACAGGAGGCATGTTATGAGGACCTTGTTCATTATTAGGAGAATATCTGACCCAAGTACCTTCTGGTACATGAATTACTCCTTTTCTTTCCTTTGGAAGCCTAGACTCAATGATTTGTCTTGTTCTATCTCTGTGATCCAATCTTGCTTTGATCCTTTTAATCACTTTCATCAACATTTTCTTTTCCTTTACTGACTCTTTGAACTCAGCAAGACTTTCAAATACAGCCAAACATTGCATCAGTGTGCCATCAGAGTACTTGGAGAGTTCGTCGAGTCTTATAAAGATCTTATGCCCTTGATCACTTTCAAATACAAACCCTCGTGGATTATCAAATACAGCTCCAGTGTTAAAGTTCTCGAGGTTGATTCCTTGAATTCTTTGGTTAGGCAAGGTGAGGTTCACTTTCTTTCTTTTCTTTTCCACTGCCAATTGGAAGTCTTTTTGAGTTTGACTCAAAACAAGACTATCCAAATATCTCTTAACAGCATAGTAGGCTTCATGATTCTCTGGATCAGGATGAATAAGTCTGCTAGCAAAGTGATGGAGGAGAAAAATGAGATCATCAGCAGACATCAGATTGAACCTGGCTTCTCCAAACATATACCGACGGTTATCATCACGTCTCACTATTAACCAGATCAAGCCAGGGGGTCTTGCAAACCCGGGATTACGCCATTCCTTGAAATGAATGCTGACAACCTCTACAATCTTCAATTTGAACTGATTCTTCCATACTTTGTTAGCTTTATGGCTTTTGGCTTCTACGAGATCCTTTAAGTATTTTGCCCTTTGGTGATCAACATCATAAGCTCTCCTTGCCCGTAATTCATCAACATCGATTTTTACCAACTCTTGTTCCTTTGAGAAGATCTCATAAGCTTTTTCTTCAAGGAATTTAGTGGATTTGAAGAGTCTGGTTGGTATTCTGAGATAATCAATCTTTCTTTCAACATTCTTTCTGAAACCACCATCATTTATTCGAACAATAGGAGCTCTGGTGATATTTTGGAGATGAGGGTTGTTAAGGTGGTGGATTAGGTTATGAAGGTTCATTTGGTTGAGAACAGGGTTTGGTTGAGGAATAGATTGGTAGGTATCAAATCCTGGGGGAACATCATCATCATCAGAGGAATCATTAACGTCTCTTGGATCATTATCTCTAGGATCATACTCAGGGAATTCTGTTTCACCAAAATCTTCGCCAATAATCAAGGGATCACGAAGTAATCCTTGAAAGTGCGCATCATCACGAAAATCTGAGCCAAAAACAACATCAGTAACGGAACTGGCTCGAATCAAAGATTCATTAATACGAACTAATTCTGTGTGTTCATCATTATCAACCACAACATTATCAACCACGTTCTCTACAATATCAACATCTTGAGGAGGATCTCTTGATTGAGCATTATCAGCAACATTTGTGTCATCTATAACCTCAGTAGCAGCACTGGCTCTTACATTGGCCACATCTTCATCCATATTCTCCCCCTCGTGTTGATCCTGATCATCAGAATCATCACGTCTTCGCATAACAACAGCTTGCTTGCATGTGGCCTCAAGTTCAATAATTCTTTTCTGAGCCGCTTCAAGTGCTGCATTGGCAATAAACTTATCTTGTTCTGCTTGCTGCTTTAAAAGATTTAGCATGTTTTGGTGATCATAGCGAGCTTGGAGGGTTGCAAGGATAGCTTTGTCAAACGAATCAGTTTGATCATCGAGGGAGATGAGATGGGCATATAAATCATTATAAATTTCCGCCAGGCGAGTATGTCTAGGAGAAGGAGCATGTGCGGATCCAGATTTAGAATTTTTATCGGATGATGATGATGAGGAAGATGAGTGAGAAGGCGATGGTGAGTTACGAGGGATGATAGGTGGCGGTTGAATGTGTGTTCTTTTTGTGTGTAGAAGTCCTGCAGCGTCAAGAGCTATTATGTCTGCACGCTCTTCTAGATCATATGGAATGTTTAGGCATTCAGCGGCTGCAGGAGGACTATCAGACTTATCGCTATCAGATGGTTCAGGAGCGGCAATGGCTTTGCCTTTATCTTTTTGGAGCGCTTCGGTTAGTGGTGGTTCAATTGAGATAGGAGGTATGACCGACGTAGATGTCGTTGTCGCAACTGTAGGCTCTAGAGGGTTTACAATGCGGCCTGAAGGTTCTGAACCAACAGGGCTTCCTAATGGTTTATGAAGCGAAAGCTCTACATTGGTTGTTGCAGAACGAATTGGCTTTGCGCGAACGCACAGCACAATGATCCGGTTGGTGGGACTTCCGGGATCCTCTGGATTTCCCGTTGAACTGGAAGTTGGGCTAGGAGGAAGCCAGGCGAGCCTAACCTCCTCAAAGCTTCTCTCCGCAGCTCCTGTATTCAGTGCTTGCTCGATGATGGCATCGACAGGTCTTCCATACGGTCCTGGAAAAGGTTCACGAACCAATTCTTTGTATGTTCTGGCAACGTCCAAAGAACGTGCGTGCTCACGATCAAGTTGCCTAATTGGCGATCTAGACTCAATTGTGTGATCAAGGAAAGTCGGGAGAGAGGCAAGAGTCTCCGCTGCTTCAATATCGGCTTCCTCCGAATGAGGAATCGATAGTGGATGCGGTTGGTGCCTGTGCAATGATGCATCTGAATCCTGTGGAGAGGATCTAGAGCGGCAAGGAGGTGAAATATGCGAGGGTGGGGAGTCCTCGGCTTCTATCCTGGGGGTGTCATCCCAGCGAATAAGTGTTCAACTATCGAAGGGCCAACGTTTTCTTTATGCCCTGTACCTAGCCCGGACCGCTCATTCTCTCCATTTTGTTTTTCAACCCCTCCCTCCAAACCACCTTGTCTCTCCGGAGATTCTAATGTAACCTCTTCCTCAATCGGTGGAAGAGATTTGGAATATTTGAATTTGACTTTGCGAATTTTCTTTGATTTATGTTGAGTTGAAGATGTTTGAGATTCGGATGAAGATGAAGTGAAAGGAGTAAGAATGTTGAAGGATTGATCATGTGGAGGTGATGGTTCATCACGGAGAAGTGTTTTTGTTTTTGATTTAGACTTTGATTTGTGATGGGATTTTTGTTTCTTTTTCGGTGGAGCGGAAGTTGATGAGGATTGTGCAGATGAGCTTGGTGCCTCTTCTCCTACTAACCCCTCTTTTCTTTTCCTAGACCTATTACCCTCACCAGGCGACCTATGCGGGGGAGCGGTAGGCGGCTCTCGGCGTTGAGCAGCCATACCCCCGGCTAAAAACACTCTGTAATTCATGAGGTCACTATCCTCATGGGGCACCAAGCGAAGAAGCGAAGCTGGAATTGGCATAAACGGAATATTTTCAACACCAGAGTTTCCATAAACAGTTTGATAGCGAGGGAAGCGAATTCGGTGGGAGTGAGGAAATCTTTGAATGTTGTCATGAGTGTTCAATGTTCCCTGAAGAATGATTGTCAGGAAACGGATGAAAGGAATATACTTCTTCGTTGCATTATACTTTCCTTTGACATTCAGTCTAAGATGATCCCACGCAACTGCTGCAAAGTCGACATGAACATCGTAGGCTATTGCAAACAAGTATGTCAGAGTTTGGGAGGTTATCGCCTCCTGGCCTTTTCTTGAAGGTGATAGACAATAATTGATGATTGAGCATAACGGATACCACAATCTGTGAAGATTCTTCTTTTTGAATTCACCTATAGTGTTGAGAGGACCGTTATATCCAAGCTCTCTAACCCGTTCAAGCATTTCACGAACAGGAGGTGGATCAACAAATTATGTGGCTCCCTTGCGAGAAGTTGTTGTGGGAAAACCTATTACTCTTCGGAAATCTTCAAGCGTAAATGTGAAAGCTTGAGTTGATCCATCAGTTGTTAGGAGCTCAAATTGAAAGTATGGTGTGCTCGATCTTCCTCTCGGTGCGATATATTCAATGGTACGCCACAGTTGAAATAGCAGTTCTTCTTCTATACCCGGAGCAGTTACAGTCAAGACATGATATAGAGGATGGTATGTAAGCATAACCGGTATGATCCCATGATGACATGAAAAGGGTATAATCAACTGATAGTTGTTAGGCATATTTTCTGTCGCACCATCTTGGAGGAAATTCATTCTGCGGTTAAGAAGAAGACGAATAGGAAACATTGTTTCCAAGGTTAATTTACTCAAAAAGATTTAATCGTACACTGTTTTTCACAGAAGATGCGAAGGCAGTACAACAAGGCGTTCGATACCTTGCTTCTTAGGGAAAACCAATGTAAGATTGAAAAGATTTTTAAGAAATTAAAGACACATCAAAAAAAAAAGTTCTAACACTCAGTTTCCAAAAGACAACAAAGGTAGTACATCAAGGCGTTCGATACCTTGCATCCCAAGTAAACTGAGAGGTAGATTTTGGAAAAATTAAGCACAATTTTACAGAAATATAGGGACAATGTTTGTGAAGCCAGACAAATCAATGAACATGGAGTTTTGTTCAAGAAGGAGGATTTGACTCACAAAGTTGGTATAAGAAAAGTTTCATTAAAGATCAAACCTGAATGAAAATGAGATTTTGATGGTTGAACAAATATGAAAATTTTCTTAAAAAAAATTTGAAAACCGGTTTTATTAAAGAATTTCAGAAAAATGTGTAGTAGAACCGGTTTTCAGAAAAATGTTATGTAAATCCGGTTTTCAGAAAATGTTATGAAAAACCGGTTTTATTAAAGAATTTCAGAAAAATGTGTA
Organism: Erigeron breviscapus; assembly: GCA_034093135.1. Taxonomy (NCBI): domain Eukaryota; kingdom Viridiplantae; phylum Streptophyta; class Magnoliopsida; order Asterales; family Asteraceae; genus Erigeron; species Erigeron breviscapus. The sequence goes on from CM067169.1 coordinate 67,102,634, forward strand.
GTAGAACCGGTTTTCAGAAAAATGTTATGTAAATCCGGTTTTCAGAAAATGTTATGAAAAACCGGTTTTCAGAAAAATGTTATGTAAACCGGTTTTCAGAAAAATGTTATGTAAACCGGTTTTCAGAAAAATGTTATGTAGAACCGGTTTTCAGAAAAATGTTATGTAAACCGGTTTTCAGAAAAATGTTATGTAAACCGGTTTTCAGAAAAATGTTATGTAAACCGGTTTTCAGAAAAATGTTATGTAAACCGGTTTTCAGAAAAATGTTATGTAAACCGGTTTTCAGAAAAATGTTATGTAAACCGGTTTTCAGAAAAATGTTATGTAAACCGGTTTTCAGAAAAATGTTATGTAAACCGGTTTTCAGAAAAATGTTATGTAAACCGGTTTTCAGAAAAATGTTATGTAGAACCGGTTTTCAGAAAAATGTTATGTAAACCGGTTTTCAGAAAAATGTTATGTAAAAACCGGTTTTCAGAAAAATGTTATGTAAACCGGTTTTCAGAAAAATGTTATGTAAACCGGTTTTCAGAAAAATGTTATGTAGAACCGGTTTTCAGAAAAATGTTATGTAAACCGGTTTTCAGAAAAATGTTATGTAAACCGGTTTTCAGAAAAATGTTATGTAAACCGGTTTTCAGAAAAATGTTATGTAAACCGGTTTTCAGAAAAATGTTATGTAGAACCGGTTTTCAGAAAAATGTTATGTAAACCGGTTTTCAGAAAAATGTTATGTAAAAACCGGTTTTCAGAAAAATGTTATGTAAACCGGTTTTCAGAAAAATGTTATGTAAACCGGTTTTCAGAAAAATGTTATGTAGAACCGGTTTTCAGAAAAATGTTATGTAAACCGGTTTTCAGAAAAATGTTATGTAAAAACCGGTTTTCAGAAAAATGTTATGTAAACCGGTTTTCAGAAAAATGTTATGTAAACCGGTTTTCAGAAAAATGTTATGTAGAACCGGTTTTCAGAAAAATGTTATGTAAACCGGTTTTCAGAAAAATGTTATGTAAACCGGTTTTCAGAAAAATGTTATGTAAACCGGTTTTCAGAAAAATGTTATGTAGAACCGGTTTTCAGAAAAATGTTATGTAAATCCGGTTTTCAGAAAAAGTTATGAAAAGCTAGTTGAGAATCTTAGAGAATTTTTCTTACAAAATGCATGTAAGAATTGATACACTCTATGTTGTGTGTTGTGTGTTGTGTGTTGTTTTGCATGAAGTACAAGTGTTATAAGTAGAAGACCTCACATGAGGATTTTACAAACATTTTGTGGCAAATTTTATAAACCCATTTACTTGTACATTTTGTATATAAAATGCAACATAACTTGTTACATATCTTATGTAACATATTACATATTATATACAACATACATAAATGTTTATTTTACCAAATAAACATATTCACATTTCTCTCAAAATAAATCATCCATATAATTTATTTACATATCTCAAGTGCAATTATTTAGAAACCCACTTTCTAAATGTTTCAAGTATTGATATTTATTTAAAGATCAAATCATATAAATAAATACCATAAGTGTTTGTCTAGCTTGTTATTGGGTATGACCCGACTTGGATCATCACGTACTAGCCACGTCAATTTAATATGTGTCTTGGGCAGACGAATTCCAACAATCTCCCACTTGCACAAGATTCATAGAAGATTGACGCAAGCAGCAAATACCGCCTAACAACGGTTTGCTACCCCTAATACGTATGACGAAGTGCCATTCAATAACATCATCCTCTTCAAGTCCCTTACTTGAAATGATTTAGGTGAATCGATCATTTATCCTTTTGTCACAGATGTCATGTTAAATCCTAGAGACACAGAGTGATCATTCTCTATTGATTTAACTTTGTAACAGGCCTTAGACATCTAACTCTCAACGAATAAGAGGGACAAATTCCATCTCGACTACATACGTCTTTCACAATCACCTTATATCATACCTGAGCTTAGTCTTATGTACTGCCATGTTTCAGAACAGCGAAGAGCTAAGTCAAAGTATAATATTCAGTGAATATCAAGACCCAATATGTATCTCAGGTCTGAGGATACAATGATATTCGCCTTTTAACTCAAGATTACTTATGATCAATCACAGAGATTCCATGTAGTAATGCTTGATTGCAGGTCAGTCCAATATTTGTATCCCACAATATCTATGAACCTTGGTAGCAACACTTTGCTCTATATTCAAAACCTTTTGAATATCTACCAATCCAAGTTCATAATAATCTTACATTCATATTTGTTCCACAAATATGATCGACTACGGACATTTAGAATAATTAACTTATTCATGGATTTAAACATGCAAAATGGAACATAACACAATTTAAATATGCAAAATACCAATATTCATATAAATGTGTTAATAACTACAAGTGTTCCGATATCCAAATACTTAAAATAGATCAAATCCAATCACTAGAATATCGAAGTCCCATGGCACAAGTATGTCTCTCATGCTTGGGCCTTTCAAGGAGCTTCGTGAGTGGATCCGCAACATTTTGATCAGTGTGAACTTTGTGAATACATATCTTTCCCTTTTCAACTTCATCCCTTATGTAGTTGAATCTCCGCTCAATGTGCCTAGTCTTTTGATGTGCACGAGGTTCTTTGATTTGAGCAATCGCGCCCTCGTTATCACAAAGAATTTCTAGGGGTTCTTGAATGGAAGGAACAACCCCTAGATCGGCAATGAATTTCTTCAACCATGCAGCTTCTTGTGCTGCTAAAGAAGCGGCGATGTATTCAGATTCTGTAGTGGACAACGCAACCACATCCTGCTTTGAGCTTTTCCATGAAACAGCTCCTCCATTTAGAATGAAGATATACCCCGATTGTGATCGAGAATCATCTCGATCAGTTTGGAAACTCGCATCCGTGTAACCCTTTACAACGAGTTCCTCCTCACCAGATCCATATATTAAGAACATATCTTTAGTGTTTCTAAGATATTTCAATATATATTTGACAGCCATCCAATGACTATCTCCTGGATTTTGCTGGTATCTACTTGTCATGCTTAAAGCGCATGACACGTCCGGTCTCGTGCATATCATAGCATACATGATGGATCCTATAGCAGATGCATATGGGATTCCACTCATTCTCTCTTGCTCAACTTTTGAGCTAGGAGATTGAGAAGTACTCAATATAGTTCCTCTTTGAATGGGTACCAAACCTTTCTTAGAGTTTTCCATCTTGAACCTTTTCAAGATTTTGTCTATGTATGCACTTTGATTCAAACCTATTAAGCGCCTTGATCTATCCCTATAGATCCTTATTCCCAAAATATAGGCGGCTTCACCAAGATCCTTAATGGAAAAGCAACTTCCAAGCCAGGCTTTTACACCTTCCAAGGTTGGAATGTCATTTCCAAATAGTAGAATGTCATCGACATATAATACTAGAAAAGTAATGATGCTCCCACTAGCCTTCTTATACACACAAGCTTCATCAGCGTTTTTGATGAAGCCAAATTTCTTGACTTCTTCATCAAAACGACGATCCAGCTTCTTGTGCTGCTAAAGAAGCGGCGATGTATTCAGATTCTGTAGTGGACAACGCAACCACATCCTGCTTTGAGCTTTTCCATGAAACAGCTCCTCCATTTAGAATGAAGATATACCCCGATTGTGATCGAGAATCATCTCGATCAGTTTGGAAACTCGCATCCGTGTAACCCTTTACAACGAGTTCCTCCTCACCAGATCCATATATTAAGAACATATCTTTAGTGTTTCTAAGATATTTCAATATATATTTGACAGCCATCCAATGACTATCTCCTGGATTTTGCTGGTATCTACTTGTCATGCTTAAAGCGCATGACACGTCCGGTCTCGTGCATATCATAGCATACATGATGGATCCTATAGCAGATGCATATGGGATTCCACTCATTCTCTCTTGCTCAACTTTTGAGCTAGGAGATTGAGAAGTACTCAATATAGTTCCTCTTTGAATGGGTACCAAACCTTTCTTAGAGTTTTCCATCTTGAACCTTTTCAAGATTTTGTCTATGTATGCACTTTGATTCAAACCTATTAAGCGCCTTGATCTATCCCTATAGATCCTTATTCCCAAAATATAGGCGGCTTCACCAAGATCCTTAATGGAAAAGCAACTTCCAAGCCAGGCTTTTACACCTTCCAAGGTTGGAATGTCATTTCCAAATAGTAGAATGTCATCGACATATAATACTAGAAAAGTAATGATGCTCCCACTAGCCTTCTTATACACACAAGCTTCATCAGCGTTTTTGATGAAGCCAAATTTCTTGACTTCTTCATCAAAACGACCATGCCAGCTTCTTGTGCTGCTAAAGAAGCGGCGATGTATTCAGATTCTGTAGTGGACAACGCAACCACATCCTGCTTTGAGCTTTTCCATGAAACAGCTCCTCCATTTAGAATGAAGATATACCCCGATTGTGATCGAGAATCATCTCGATCAGTTTGGAAACTCGCATCCGTGTAACCCTTTACAACGAGTTCCTCCTCACCAGATCCATATATTAAGAACATATCTTTAGTGTTTCTAAGATATTTCAATATATATTTGACAGCCATCCAATGACTATCTCCTGGATTTTGCTGGTATCTACTTGTCATGCTTAAAGCGCATGACACGTCCGGTCTCGTGCATATCATAGCATACATGATGGATCCTATAGCAGATGCATATGGGATTCCACTCATTCTCTCTTGCTCAACTTTTGAGCTAGGAGATTGAGAAGTACTCAATATAGTTCCTCTTTGAATGGGTACCAAACCTTTCTTAGAGTTTTCCATCTTGAACCTTTTCAAGATTTTGTCTATGTATGCACTTTGATTCAAACCTATTAAGCGCCTTGATCTATCCCTATAGATCCTTATTCCCAAAATATAGGCGGCTTCACCAAGATCCTTAATGGAAAAGCAACTTCCAAGCCAGGCTTTTACACCTTCCAAGGTTGGAATGTCATTTCCAAATAGTAGAATGTCATCGACATATAATACTAGAAAAGTAATGATGCTCCCACTAGCCTTCTTATACACACAAGCTTCATCAGCGTTTTTGATGAAGCCAAATTTCTTGACTTCTTCATCAAAACGACGATTCCAGCTTCTTGATGCTTGTTTCAATCCATAGATTGATTTCTTTAACTTGCATACTTTATTTGGATGTTTTGGATCGACAAAACCTTCAGGCTGATCCATATAGACATCTTCCTCAAGATATCCATTTAGAAAAGCGGTCTTGACATCCATTTGCCATATCTCATAGTCATAATGTGCGGCTATGGCAAATAATATCCTAATAGACTTTAGCATTGCCATAGGCGAAAAAGTTTCATCATAGTCGACCCCTCGAGTTTGAGTGAAACCTTTTGCTACAAGTCTAGCTTTGTAAGTAAGCAAGTTTCCATGCATATCGTGTTTCAATTTGAACACCCATTTACTTCCAACTACTTTGGAATTAGGAGGTTCAACAACCAATTCCCAAACTTGGTTGTCATACATGGATTGCATCTCAGCGTTCATGGCCTCTAGCCATTTGTCCGAATCTGATTTGGACATTGCATCATGGTAGGTGGTAGGTTCATCAGAAACTACCATGTAGCATTCATCCACGAGAAATCCATATCTCTCAGGTGGATAAGTAGCTCTACCAGATCTACGAACATTTTGTGTGTCTTGATCAACCCTTTGATCATCTTCAACATCCTTTTGTTGAATGCTAGTGTCACCCAAGTATGTATCTGTCAGTGGTTCTTGATCTTCTTCAAGTTCCACTATTCTGGAACTAGTTCCTTCCATAAGGAATTTAGTTTCCAAGAACTCAGCCTTTCGAGCAACAAATACATTTTGCTCATTAGGATTGTAGAAATAATATCCCAAATCATCTTTAGGATATCCTACAAAAATACATTTAGTGGATCGGGGCTCTAATTTGTTTGAGGCATCATGTCTTACATAAGCCTCACATCCCCATACCTTTAAATATGATAAAGATGGAACTCTTCCATGCCATATTTCAAAAGGTGTTTTCTCCACTTTCTTGGTGGGAGCCATATTTAAAATTCGGGCAGCAGAGATTATGGCATGTCCCCAAAATGATAGAGGTAGTGAGCTTTTACTCATCATGGAACGAACCATATCTAACAGAGTTCGATTCCTCCTTTCAGACACACCATTATGTTGTGGTGTTCCAGGTGGAGTTAGTTGTGAGATAATCCCACAACTTCTAAGATGATCTTGAAAAGCATCACTTAGGTATTCACCTCCTCTATCAGAACGAAGAATTTTTATTGACTTACTGAGTTGGTTTTCTACTTCATTCTTGAAAATTTTGAACATTTCAAAAGCTTCACTCTTATGTTTTAATAAGTATACATAACCGTAACGACTATAGTCATCGGTGAATGTAATGAAGTATCTTTCACCATTCCTAGTCATTGGCTTAAAAGGACCACATACATCCGAATGTATGACACCTAATAAATCTTTTGCCCTTTCATTAGTGCCTTTGAAAGGTGCTTTAGTCATCTTGCCTTGTAAACAAGATTCACATACATTAAATGAATCATTTGATTTTGTTTTCAAAGACCATTCTTTTGAAGTGTTATGGTATGCGATTCTTATTTATATGGCCAAGACGACAATGCCAAATATAGGTTTCACTTAAATCTAATTTAAGTTTCTTGGTGGTAGCTTGGTACATTGAGTTATCATATGTTGTGTTTTCATGAACTAATTCATAAATACCATTTAAAGGCATAGCTTTAAAATAAAATACATCATTCATAGAAACATGGATATCATTGTTAACAAAATTAAAATCATATCCAACATGTCTTAAACGGGAAACAGAAATAATACTCCTAGTCAAACTAGGTGCATACAAAACATTGTTCAATACAATTTCCAAACCATTTGGAAGTTTCAAGAGATAGTCTCCTTGGGCTTCAACATGCACCAATGCACCATTGCCCATAAAGAGACTAATGTCTCCCTTCTTGATGTGCTTCTTTCTTCTGAACCCCTGTAACATATTACAAATATGAGTTCACATCCGGTATCCAATACCCATATGTAAGAAAAAACGGTATTAAGCTCAATATATATCATAAATATTGTACCTGAGGTTTGCCCAGCATCCCTCTTAGCTTTTAACTCTTTGAGATAGGTTGGACAATTATGTTTCCAATGTCCTACCTCCCCACACTCAAAGCATGGGTCATTGACAGCAACCTTTTGCTTCTTCGCTTTTGGAGTATCCATTTTCCCTTTCCTTTGCCTTTGAAATTCCTTTTGATGTTACCCTTTCCCTTAGCAACATTTGCCTTGGGTCCGGAGTTAGCCCTTTTGTTTCCGCCTTCATTGATCATGAGAACGGGTTGAACTTTTCTTCCCATACTAGCCTCGGCCATTTTGAGCATCCCATGGAGCTCGGAAACGGTCTTGTCCCATCCGTTCATGTTATAATTTAACACAAAGGTTTCAAATCTCTTAGATAATGAGTTAAGGATCATATCCGTAGCTAGCTCATTTGAAACGGGACAATTTAGCCTTTCGAGGCGATCAATATAGCTTTTCATTTTAAGAACATAAGTTGAGACGGATTGTGAATCATCCATGCGACATGCATGAGTGCTCGAACCGTTTCGAAGCGCTCAACCCTTGCCTTTTGTTGGAACATTTCCTTGAGTTGGGTAATCATGTCGTAGGCCCCATGGTTTTCGAACTCCTTTTGGAGTTCAGGAGTCATACTCGCTAACATTATGCAACTAACTTGCACGGAGTCCTCGACATACTTAACCCAATCATTATAGGCTTCAACTTCAGTTTCTTCGGGCTCATCAGGAATAGGATCGTCTAACACATAGGATTTCTTTTCGTGCCTAAGAACAATTCTCAAGTTACGAACCAATCCACAAAGTTGTTTTGGTTTAGACGATCCTTTTCAAGGATGGATCTTAGTGAAAAATTATGGACGTTTTGGTTGGGGTTTATAGCGTTGTTAGCGGCCATCTACAAGATTAACAAAGTTCTTTATTAGTATTTTCGATATCACTTCCTGCGACGCAAGTGGGTGAGGTTACTATCCCCCTGCGCCGCCGTCATC
>CM067169.1:67111764-67145845 GCA_034093135.1 Erigeron breviscapus
TCAAGGGGAAGACAGATGTGTCGACTGATGTTAAGGCATTTCTGAAAAGGATTGAGAAGGTATGGAGAAGAAAGCAACAGATGGAAGTTGCACTGGGGGCCCACAACCATACCACATATATACCCAAATATCTTTACTCTCCGTCTTCTACGCTTTCATTTTTCTTTCATCTTCATTCATATTCCCTTATTCTCTCTCAAATCAATCAAATCTTCTCTATATTTTCTTCAATCTGTTCATCTTCTTTCTTATCTCTATTTCTTATATAAATGGCTTCCTCTTCTTCTGAACCTCAAAACGTCGAACAACCAGAAATACAACCACAAGTTCAAGATCCTGAAATCTCATCTGAGGATCTTGAAATTCAAGAGGCACTCAAAGATGTTCCTGCCTATTTATACTCAAAGGTTTTTGACCCAGAAGGCATTGTGGCCTCAAACAAGGTTTCCTTCCAACCCCAGACGCTAGTTATTAAATCCAATAAATATCTTGGCTTACTTGAAGTGCCTTCGGGCACAAAAGGGTATCAATCCATGCTTGATTTTATCAAAGCATGTCCGGTGAAAGATGCTATTTACTTGGACCCACAAGATATGTGTGTTCAAAACATTCTGATCAAGTGTTGGCCTACTTTCCAAACTACTTATCCTGGTAGTCAACTTCTGAACCTCATCTGTCAGACCTGCCAGTGGTTGAACAAGTTCAGCTTTCACTGCAGTCTGAACAGAATTACCAGCCTTGCTCTAATCCCTGGACTGCCACTTTGATATTTTTAGTATTGTTATTTGTGGCCAGTACCAGCTCATTTAACTTCTCAAACACCAGCTTCTCGTTACCAGCAAACAGATTCATTTCTGATGAAAGATTATTCGATAAAATAGATTTGAACTCAGAAACAGCCTGCGATGAAGACTGGAGTGATCTCTTCAGGTCCGCTACCTTACTTAAAAGGCCTTGGACCTCGGCTGAAGACGAAGTGGAGAGACCACTGGGAGGTGGAAGTTCAGATTGCCTTCTGAACACCAATGGAACTTGTGCCTGGACTGCTTCAGTAGATGTTTCAGCAGTTGTAACAGTCGAGTCCAGCAAACGTTGTTCAGATAAATCAATTTGAGTTTCAAGTGGAGGTGGTTGAGTTTGTGAAATTTGAAGTATGGGAGGATTGTAATAAGGAGTGGTTTATGGAATTGAGAATGGTGGTGGTGGTGGTGGTGCAATAGTGGATTCTGGTGGTGGAATATTTGATTCTTGTGGAGGTGGTGGCATTTCTGGTAATCGTTCTATTTCTACTACATCATCTCCAAGAAAACTCATGACAGTATCAAAAATATTACATTCTGACATGGGTGAATCAACCTCATTCCAAACAAATGTTTCATCAACTGTTTGATCACCAGTCTGATCACCAACTTCTACATTCAAATCAAACTGAGCATCTTGTAAGTCCCCTGGTACGGATCGTTAATAGCTTGATCCAGTTATCTTAAGGTGCGGAATCCCTCACAATAACTTGGTGATCAACAAAAAGCCCCTAGATCATCTGCGGCCTCGCAGATCTTCTTCGGGCTAGCGGAACAACCTTTGACGACTATAACCTGCAATACCTGCTTGATATTTCGACAAATGTTCATCCCTAAACTCTGTTAGGGTTCAGTTTATATAGGTAACACCTGAGATGGGCTTCAGCACATCGGCCTCGCATTCTGTGATTGGCCTCGTATTTGACCCTGCAAATACGGGGTCGTATTACCTATATTTGATTAACCTCGTATTTAACCCTATAAATACGGGGTCGCATTTCATTGTGAATTGCGAACTCGCAATTCACACTTAGAAGATTTACTATACATTCAATACTTCAACTTAATCTAGTATTCTATGCATAATACTAAGTTCATTAATGACAATCACATTACAAAGACATATAACAATATAAGCCCAAACAATCTAGACTGCTATTGACATAGACGTGCACTTACCTATGTCTTCGTCTTGTCTTTGTCATTAATCTACTTCCTCTGCTTCTTTTTCTTGCTCCTGCTCTGCTCCTTCTTAGTCTCAAAATCAGAATCTGACTCTGACTCTGAAGGAGTATGAGTTAACCCTAACCGTTCTTTCTCTTGATCCCTCAAAGATCCTGGATCATAATAATAATGACGCAAGTGGTGGTCACTTCATTGAGTTAGTGACAATGACTGGTAGAGACAAGTGTGGGAGTAGGGTGAATGAGTAGATTTGAGAAGTCTCAAAGGAGGAGGTGTAATCTGTGATACACAAGTTGGGGTGATGAACGCGCGTGCGAAAGGATACGATTACAATTATAGTCCGGAACATAATTGCAATTGTATCACGACGCGAGTGTGTTTGTGGCTATGCTTGTGTTGACCGGTGTGGAATGTAAATGAGTTGGTGAGATTTCTGCGTAGTGTGATAATTTGTGTTGAGTAACTAATGTGTTATAACCCCAATAACAAAGATATATGAGGTGTGTGAAGTGGATTATTTATGGGATAAATAAAAGTTAGATAGTAATGGAAGCAACAATGTGTTTTAACTTTTAAATTATTTGGGTATCGATTTGTTAGTCTAATTATGCTGAGGTTATTTATTTAAATGGGCTATGTTGTTTATGTGTGATATTATGGCTGAAAAAAAAATTAATAAATAAATTTGGCATTTAAGATTCACTAATGTAGTAGAGATGTATGTGACTGCACAGTTAAGTAGAATAAAGTAGAAAAATAAAAAGTTATGAAATTTTGAATGAGGACATGTCATTAGCTGGTATTGCTGGTTGGACGGATATACCATTATTAATTCGGGAACAACTGGAGTGGTGAGTAAACTTTGAAAGTTGTATGTCATGGGCCACTTGTGCAATTTTGATGAGTTAACATTTTGATGGTAGGAAGGTATGAGTATTATGAATATAATAGTGATCTTGTTCATAATTAAGCGATACGGATTTAGATTGTCTAAATTGTTAGTGGGTCGGTGGTAAAAAAAATTCGGGTTCAAAATCATAAATATGTTGATATAAAACTACTTCACTTTGGTTAGCTAGTCAGTTATAATTGTTTACATACTTAACTAGTTATAATTGTCTAGTAACTTAATAATGGCACACATAGCTATTTGTAAATTGGTCACATGGTCAAATAGGATGATCATGGTAGTTTTCCCATCACAAATAACACATAAAATCATTTATATGATTAAAGTTTGTATTGAAGTCTAGGTTCATCGTTTTAAATTAGACATGACATGTTATAACATTGTGGTCCGTTAAACCAAGCAGGATAACAATGTTTATATAAGCAACTTTTTATGTGCTTTTGTATTGTCTTTGTCTTTTAGCAGCCGAAGGAAGTAAAAGCCAATTATATATAATGATTTTATTTTGTACTCAACAATTTAATAACAAAAGAAAAGGGGGACAAGACTTTTGTTGGTAGCTTAATTTCGATCAGATAGTTAACTTTGGGTCCTCACTTTTTCGACCAGAAGTAGAAGAATGCTTTCCTTTTGAGTGATTATAAGATCTAGAATTTAGAAATTTGAAGTGTTCATTGTTTTCTTCACATTTAATAGATTTTGTCGATGTTGTGTACGCCTTGCCTTAGTGCTATGTCTTTGCTGAGTAGATTCTGGGGACAGAATCTTTTTAAGGAGGAGATAATTGTAACATTCTGAACTTTTTGGGTTATTTTTGACCTTGACTATTGGTCAAAGTCGGTCTTTCGTTAAGTAGCTTAGTAATTGACGGAGATAATTATTGTGATAATAATTATTGAGTTTTATGTGTGTTATTATGTAGCAATCAAGTAGAAAAATGTGTTTTATGTGGATATTATGTGGTTAATAATTAGTAGAATAATGTATGTCATATAGGTGGACTATTTCGGGTATGTATTCCCATATAGTGTTATTGAAAGTGTCGATAAATGTTTACCATTAATGCTTGTTAAAACGGTATATATTCCCTATAGTGTCGAATAATATGCTAAATGTTTTAAATAAAATAATTTGAGTTGGTCATTTGGTAAATAAACTATAAGGGTGTTAAATGTCGGTTTGACGAAACTCTTTAGACCGTGATTAGGGACTAACCAAACCATGATTAATGTAATATTAACCCTAATCTACAAAATATAGAGAACTCATTCCCTTGCTGCCTGTCAGGAGTGGAGAAAAGAAAAAGGAACTATAATGTGATATGTAAATTTGTTATTTCATGTAAGATTAGTGGTTAAATAAAATCTTAGTGTTAAGTAGAGCGTGTCATCGAATAGCGGAGATTAAGATAAGAGGCGGATGTTCTAATTCAATTCGTTCAGTTGAGAGATGATTCTGGGGACAGAATCCTATTAAGGAGGAGAGAATTGTAACATCCTAAATTTTTATCGTCTATGTTGCCCTTGACCGTTAGTCAAAGTTGATTTTCCGTTAAATAGTCTTATAGTTTATGGAGATAATTATTGTGAGAATAATTATTGTGTTTTATAAAAGAGCCAAGATTTAGTAATTAAGTAGACTAATGTGTGTAAATTAAATAGATGGGGCCGTGTTGGTATCCCCATTTAATGTACCATGACGATTAATGTGTGTGTCATTTATGTAGAAAATGTCGTTAATATAGTGCATCATATGCGTTAAGTGTGATTTATATATGTGTAGTTAAAATATCATTAATGGCTGTGAATGGGGTATGTATTATCATTAGTATCGGTTTAAATACGAAAGGTCCTTAGATGAAACTGTTACGTCGTTAACCATGTCGAGGGGTTAGAGTATAAAGTTAGCGTCACTTAAATCCTAGTTATATATTTATAAATCTAAACCAAAATAAGATATGTATCTCATTCATGCTAAAAGGAGGATTAAATTAATACATATATTAAGTAGATTTAAATTACTTATAGTGATAAATAGTAAACACAATATATTGATAATAAAACGAAAACTAAATGTGTCATAGAGGGAAGGTTAAGGGATGCAATATGTAATTTAAGTCAAACATGATTACTAGATATAGAGAGTTTGAGGCCGGGGTTCACATTACCCACCGTCAATTACATAAAGATGTCAAAAACATGTTAGGGTTTTGGGAGTGCCTTTTATGCGGCTATACAACATGGAGGTGATTATATATGGAGATGCAATTTAGACGATGATTGAGAGATGTTTATTCCTATGTGTGATCTGGTCTCTCGTCCATAGGCACTCATTACTCATATACATGTGAACCCACATCGTCATAACATATTGAGGGACAAAGGGGTAGAGCGAGAATGACGATCGATCATGGTGCTTTCCCGTCTCATAAAACCACTGCTCGCATACATGTTTTCGGGATGAAACAAGGGACACATATAGATAAGTTGTGGGCGAGAAAGATGATGGAGGAGCCATTATATAACTAACATGCTTGCAAGGATATACTGACATGAACAGGTAATTATTTGTACTATAATAAGAATTACTTGTCTAGTATAGAAAAGTTGAATTAATTAAACTGTAAAGGTCGGTGAGGAGGGTTTACAGGCTTCTGGTGGTGGCGTACGTTAATAACCATAATCAGTTTTAGACGTAATTAAGGCTATACTCGATCATCTGAAAGTAGCAATACTTATAAGCAAGCGTTAAAGTTCTGGCGTTACTAGCATTTGTCGATGTCTTCCCATCTCAAGTATATACTACTATGATTATGATTATAAAGTGAAATACAAATGATTGGTTATTGATTTTATTATATAATTAACCATTTCATAAGGATATGTTTTTGAGTTAATGGGACGGTGGATAAATATTTTATAAGAATTCATGTCATGATCAAATTGAAAAGTTGTCTTCTAATTTTATCTATTTACAATATTAGTTTTATGTTATAAATCTAGACATCATGGTACTAGTTAATCGTGATAGTCATTTAGGATTTCAGGTGGACGCTAGACCATACTTACTTATGCACAATGAGTTGTCGATATTAATATAACCGTTTTGACTTACATAATCATTTAGGTGTTCGGAATTTACAGGAGCAAGAAGTTAAATTGTATTTTCGTTCGGGATAAGGTAAGATAACTTACTTTTGACACATGAGGGACACAACAAAACTTAGTTTTAATAATTAAACTCCCCTTTTATGTTGTTTCAACTATCTCATGCATATGTTGGGTGTGGGATATATGTGGGAGGTTTATTGGGTGTTGTTAAAGCATGCTTGGGTAGAAATGAGCTTAATGTTGCATTGTTGATATATGTAGTTTGTTGATTGTGTGGTAAATGATTTATGTGGACTTGTACACATAGTACACTAGACATGATTTAAGTTGCCATGTCACGTGCACGTTTAAGGGCCCTAAAATATTATGTAGATATTGGTGTGATATATTTTAATATATCTTTTGGTGAAAGTCTCGAGCATTGGTGTAAGAGTTAAGCTTAACCCACATGAAGTCTATTTAGGCGGAATGTGCTATGGCGTCACTTGAGACACTGATCATGTTCTCTTGTGAATACAACCTGGTGTTTAGAGTATTTCGGGTGTCGTGGTTGACCACCTGGTGTTAACGAAATACTCATGGATTTGGTTATGCCTATCCATAACGACAATGATGGACCCCGTAAGGTCAACCCATCTAGTCGGGTGTGAGGTTCCCTATTTGGTCATATGGCCGCCTCACACAACCTTTTATGTAGTTTATTATGGCATAACCTTTGGTGATTTATGTAGCTTATGCAGTTATGTGGATATTGATGACTATGGAGGATTGCTAGGCACATTATAGGATTTGATACTCCTATTATGCAGATTGTGTTGATATTATTGTTGTGCCTTTATGTATGCATGAGTTGTTTTATAAACTAATTTAATTGGCAATCCTTTTCATTAAACTAACATGTTATCTTACTCAGCTTTAAAAGCTGACGCTTGTTTTTGTGGAAATGTGTTGTGCCCTCAGGTTAGGAAATGATTGGCGACTTGGTAGCATGCTTGTGAGATGGGTAGCTTTTACTGGAGCTAATGGATGTTGGCTTTAGTTACCCATAGTGCATTTATTTAAGTAGACCTATTTATTTAGCCGTTTGGCTGTACTTTGTTGGTTTAGATTGTGGGTTTCATTTGGATTATTGTGATGATACTTGTTGGTAACACCTTTTGAGACATTTAGTATGTTTTATTGATTCCGTTAGGAATCAAATGGGATTTTTAATCATCGCTTCCGCAATTTGTTAACGGTGTTATGTTTAAAGTTGAAATTTTTTTGAAATCCACATTTTTATAAAGCAGGGTGTTACAAGTTGGTATCAGAGCAGTAGTTTAAGTAAACCATTGGCCATAGGTGTAGGTCATGGACTTAAACTGGTAGTGTTGTTGCGCATTTGAGCTTAGGTGATTCTACCTCAACCTTAAGGAGCTTGCTTTTAGGATGGGTTTGGGTTGAGTGTGAGAGTAGTATTAAGGCTTTTATGTATTTAATTGTTAATAGGTAAGATTTTGTGGATTAGCCTTATTTATGATATTTCTTACTTACTCCTTCGCTGAATCATTGTGCTATTATTTGGTGGTTCCTTTAAAGATTTCGTGCAAATTTTATTTTGTTAAAAATTGATAAGTGTTTGTGAATTTGGTAGAGTAAAGAAGTAATTAAGTAGGAAGATCGAGTCACGAAACTTGATATTTTTATGTAGCAATTAAGGTGATGACTGATGAATGAAGTTGTTAAAATATGAGTATATGACGCAAGTGGGGAGTAGGGTGAATGAGTAGATTTGAGAAGTCTCAAAGGAAGAGGTGTAATCTGTGATACACAAGTTGGGGTGATGAACGCGCGTGCGAAAGGATACGATTACAATTATAGTCCGGAACATAATTGCAATTGTATCACGACGCGAGTGTGTTTGTGGCTATGCTTGTGTTGACCGGTGTGGAATGTAAATGAGTTGGTGAGATTTCTGCGTAGTGTGATAATTTGTGTTGAGTAACTAATGTGTTATAACCCCAATAACAAAGATATATGAGGTGTGTGAAATGGATTATTTATGGGATAAATAAAAGTTAGACAGTAATGGAAGCAACAATGTGTTTTAACTTTTAAATTATTTGGGTATTCATTTGTTAGTCTAATTATGCCGAGGTTATTTATTTAAATAGGCTATGTTGTTTATGTGTGATATTATGGCTGAAAAAAAAATTAATAAATAAATTTGGCTTTTAAGATTCACTAATGTAGTAGAGATGTATGTGACTGCACAGGTAGAATAAAGTAGAAAAATAAAAAGTTATGAAATTTTGAATGAGGACATGTCATTAGCTGGTATTGCTGGTTGGACGGATATACCATTATTAATTCGGGAACAACTGGAGTGGTGAGTAAACTTTGAAAGTTGTATGTCATGGGCCACTTGTGCAATTTTGATGAGTTAACATTTTGATGGTAGGAAGGTATGAGTATTATGAATATAATAGTGATCTTGTTCATAATTAAGCGATACGGATTTAGATTGTCTAAATTGTTAGTGGGTCGGTGGTAAAAAAAATTCAGGTTCAAAATCATAAATATGTTGATATAAAACTACTTCACTTTGGTTAGCTAGTCAGTTATAATTGTTTACATACTTAACTAGTTATAATTGTCTAGTAACTTAATAATGGCACACATAGCTATGTGTAAATTGGTCACATGGTCAAATAGGATGATCATGGTAGAGTTCCCATCACAAATAACACATAACATCATTTATATGATTAAAGTTTGTATTGAAGTCTAGGTTCATCATTTTAAATTACACATGACATGTTATAACATTGTGGTCCGTTAAACCAAGCAGGATAACAATGTTTATATAAGCAACTTTTTATGTGCTTTTGTATTGTCTTTGTCTTTTAGCAGCCGAAGGAAGTAAAAGCCAATTATATATAATGATTTTATTTTGTACTCAACAATTTAATAACAAAAGAAAAGGGGGACAAGACTTTTGTTGGTAGCTTAATTTCGATCAGATAGTTAACTTTGGGTCCTCACTTTTTCGACCAGAAGTAGAAGAATGCTTTCCTTTTGAGTGATTATAAGATCTAGAATTTAGAAATTTGAAGTGTTCATTGTTTTCTTCACATTTAATAGATTTTGTCGATGTTTTGTACGCCTTGCCTTAGTGCTATGTCTTTGCTGAGTAGATTCTGGGGACATAATCTTTTTAAGGAGGAGATAATTGTAACATTCTGAACTTTTTGGGTTATTTTTGACCTTGACTATTGGTCAAAGTCGGTCTTTCGTTAAGTAGCTTAGTAATTGACGGAGATAATTATTGTGATAATAATTATTGAGTTTTATGTGTGTTATTATGTAGCAATCAAGTAGAAAAATGTGTTTTATGTGGATATTATGTGGTTAATAATTAGTAGAATAATGTATGTCACTAAGGTGGACTATTTCGGGTATGTTTTCCCATATAGTGTTATTGAAAGTGTCGATAAATGTTTACCATTAATGCTTGTTAAAACGGTATATATTCCCTATAGTGTCGAATAATATGCTAAATGTTTTAAATAAAATAATTTGAGTTGGCCAGTTTCACTGAAAACTGGTCCTAACAAATTCCCCCTATTTGTCCTGAAATATTAGCAAGTCTTTTTCAGTTCTTGTATCTGTACAAGTGTGAACTGGAGAGACTTGTTCGATTAAATCTATCTAAGTTTTCCAAGGCATTTTTATAGATCAATAAATGCATTGGGTTTTTCTTTTTAAGTTTGTTAGATCTAATCTATTATCTAACTTGTGGTTACAAACTGGTAACTTCATTTATACAAGGAAATGAAATTTACACAAGTTACAGAATGTAAATAAAGTTACAAGTAGATAAACTGAAAGAAAATTTAGCTTGATGGCTCTTCACCAATTTTCCTTTTCTTGGTCACTGAAGAGATAGGTTGTGAGTCTTCAGGATCAATGTTCAACTTCAGCTCCAGATTCTCTTTGTGTTGAATCTTGCCCTTCAAGAAGTTGACCCATGCTTTCTCAAACCTATTCCTTTGTGCCTTGGCCTCCAAAAAGTTTACCATCTTAACCCATTCCGAGAACCCATATTGCATTGCACCAGGATTGTCAGTTTTAACCAGTGGTCCTCTGGTATAACTGACCTCAACGTGAAAGTACTTGGTGCCTGGCTTAATTGTTACATTAACACCATTGATAGTCCCACTATGTCTTCTAGTTGCCATGATCTGGGAGTAATAGCTTCTTGCTTCAGATTCATTTGATATTTTAATACTCCCAGCTCCAGCAGCCAGTACAGCAGACTTGATGTCATCATTCGATACCTCGCCAGTTGGTTCTATGAATGTATTAAGGTCAGCATCTCTGGTCAGTGGTTTTCTTGGTTGAGGGTTCCTTCTTGGTGGATTCAATACCCTTTTTACAACCTTCTTAACATTTTCAATTCTTTTCATGATCCACTGGCCCGATTCTCTTTTGCCTTATCCACTGATATATTCAAACTTCTGGCATCAAATTCAGCTTCTTCATCAGGATAGTGCCTGTCCAGTTCAATGTCAAGCATTTCTTTCAACATGCCCACTATCCTGTCATCATTTTTACTCTGGCATACTCCTCCTTAGTGATTCCCAAAAGATGAGCATCACTAATATCAAGCAATTTAATCTGTGCAAGATGTGCTCTGGCTTCAGCTTGGTTTCTTTGTTTCATCTTCTTTCTTTCTTTAATTCATTGCCAAGTCTAGCCAATCTTTTGCTATCACTTTCTGAAACTGGAGGAAGCCTATCCAGATTGCCAGTTTCCAACATAGGTACATCAGTGGCCGGCTGGGAAGATACATCAGATGCTAAACCTTTGCCTTTGTCAACAACAACAACATTCCCCCTATCACTTACATCACCAGTTTCATCAATTCTTTGCTCACCAGCTTCAGTACTGGCAACCACAATCATTTCACTACTTGTTTGAGTTCCAGATGGATTACTTTCAGTTTGAATTTGTGCAAGAACTGCACTTCTTTCCCCCTTGGCAGCATCTAGACCTGCCCTAATAACTTCCCATTTAGAATGGTGAGCTGGCAACCGGTCAAGAGGCTGCCACGATTGCATGTTCTTGCATTCTTTGAATATGGTGCACATCATCCTGAAAGATCTCCATAAGTGGTTGGTTTCTTTTGACTGGGTCAGAACATTTGCTGCAACTTGTTCCTGACCAGTTTTTAGTTCATTCAAAATCTTGGAATCTTTATCCAGACCAGAAACCACCTTATCCTTGACTTCTTCATCCATTTTCTTCAAACTTTCTACTTCAGTTGTCAGTTTATCCAGAGACTGAGCATGAAGTGATACCTGGGTGTTCAAGTTATCAATGCTGCCCCTCAACTGGTTGATCTCAGTAGTGAGTGGGGCCAGATCAACCCGATGAGTGGCCAGCTTGGTGATCTCAGATATCACCTTTTCTATCAATTGTTGTTCTCTAGAACCCAGCGTATCATCTATTTTCTGACCAACTGAAGTCATTAACTGCTGCCCAAGTTCAGTCACATTCAACCCAGGTTTGTCAACCAATTCTTTTACCTGTTTTTCAATCTCCCTTAAATCCACTTCAGATGTTCTAACAGTGTTGCCCAGCAAGTTGGAGATTGAGGTTGTGACCTTGGACTGAGTGAGGTCAAAGGCTTCTTTTAAAGATGTTGCCAGATTGTTGCAGCCAGTGACCAGCTCATTCAGCTTCTTCAACACCAAGTCTTCATTTGATAAAAACTTGTTAATCCCTAGATCAATCACTTTAATATTGGTCAAGTGATCCTTGTGGTATCTGGAGAAGGACTTGGTGTTTTTGTCAAGTGTCTTTTGAATATCCTCCACCCTCGTGAGAAGGCTTTGGATATCGACTTGAACAGAGACAACTTGACTGTCCAGTGTCGGAGGAGAAGGTGTCACTGGACCAGCAGCAGTTTCTACTGGAGCAACTGGAGGAGGCAAATTTAGAGAAGTCTCCCCAGTTGACATCGCAGCAGTTGTTGAAGTAATAGTAGGAATGGTGGTAGAAGAAAGGACTGGAAGTTCAAATTATTGGACATGCTGAGAATGCTCATGTGTGTCCAACGGCGGTGGTGGTGGGGGCATTTCTCAAAGGAGTGAGAATTGCCCAGATGGTGATGGTGCCATACGTCTGTTTCCAGACATATAGTTATAAGTGGGAAAAGGAATATTTGTAGGCTCATTTTCTTGAGTTTGTGAAAGTGAAATTGAAGTATCTGGAGGCGAGACTTGAGATGAAGGGTTTTGATCTGTACAGCAGAATCAAAAATCTCTAAGTCTGATTCAGTACCTTCAGAATCCGAAGACTCTATAAGGATTTCCTCGTCATTAACATTCATGTCCAGATCCATGAATGTAACTGAGGGCTGACCAGATGGGTCAGTCTCCAGATGACCTTCCCCAGTTTCCTGGTTAGGTGCATCTGTTGGAGGATCAGATACCGAGGTATCTTCACCAGGGATAGAGGTCAGTGGGGTTGCCTTAGTTATAGTTGCTCTATCCACAACCATAACAATTCCAGTAGACGAACTGGTGGGTCCTTCATTATTTTAAGGCCCGCCCAGTTGTCCTTCCGACTCACCTTGGATTGGTGCATCGGTTTTTGAGAATGCCAGCCGCATTCGATCTGGAATCTCGACCTCTCCAGCTTCAGATACTAGAGAGTCTAGATTCCTCAACAAATCTGGGACAGTGTAAGGTGAATCTGTGCTTGAATAAGCTTCACTCCCCAGAATTTGTAGAAAACAAAGAGAGAGAAACTTGGAGAAGGGGATACATAGTCCCCTGGTGCCCTTCAGTTTTTGAACCAGGCTTCTGTAAAGGATATCAGCAAAATCCACTCTCAATCCATTCCACAAGTAGTATGCCATTTCTACTTGTGCGGAGTTAATCTGGTCAAGTCCACCAGAACTCCCACCCATACTTTCCACAAGGTGGATGAAAAAATACCTCCATGAGGGTGTAAGACCCTTCATGGTCATCGCACCTTTAGTTTTCAACACCCCTTTCTCCAGGCACTCCTTATGTCCCATTTCAAGGAGGACCTGGCGAAAATTAATGTTTGGGGGGATGACAACTGGAGATTCACCCTCTCTCTAGTAGTTGAGGTGTAAAGCATCCCTCAACACATCTGCTGATAGGGTACACTGGACTGTTCCACCTTTTAATGTGAAAGTGATGGAAGAACAATCAGAAGAAAGAGTAGCAGTGTACCAAAACTCACACAAGTAGTCGTGAAACATCTTGCGTGGGTTTAGAGAGAATGAGGGTCCAATTGGAGAATCCTTCAAAAATCTTTGGATTCTTCCAATAAGGGTATTGGACCCTTGGGTTCCTTGTAAACACGCCATCGGATTATTTGGATTTAATTTGATGAGCGAAGTGTTACCAGGAGCACCAGGTGCCTGTTTGACATCTGGTGAAGGAGCATATGGGACAGATAAGAGATTTACATCTCTTGAACGGAAGATTTAGGTGCCATTGGAAAATGAAACTGAAATTTTGGAATTAGGGTTCTTGATTTATGAAACAGAGAGAGAAATGAAGCAATTTTTAGATGATTGGGAAGTAAATGAAAAAATGTAAAGGGAAGTAAATGTGATCGGAGTAAATAAGGGTATTTATAGGGAATTTGTAACACCCCAAAGTTTTAAGGTAAAAGAAATTAACCTCTTTTTATAGTTTTGACATTAAATTAATTTCCTAGTATTTATTTTTGGTTATGGGGTTAATTTAGTTGGAACTTTAGCGGATAGTGGGTATTTTATAAGCAAAATTAGAAGAGGGCGTGGCAAGCCCCTGGAGTGCCAGCCATCTTTTCTTTGTGACTCACTCTTCCATTCTCTACTCCTCCATTATTCCTTCATGCATCTCATTCTTGTTCTTTCAAAATCAAAGTTTAATTCTCTCCAATTCAAGGATAATAACATCAATAATAAATCATCACCATCAATCTTTATCAAGCAAAAATTGAAAGTTAGGGTTTGAGGTATGAGTGGTGGTGTCCGATTTTCATAGAGAAAAGAAGGGAAGAAGAAGTTCCAAAATTAAAGTCTTGAATTAGCTTATTATTATTGAGGTATTGATTTCCCCTAACTTAGCTTTTATCTTTCAAGTGGAATTTGGGTTCATGGAGTGAACCAATTTGGGGGTTGTGATAGAAATTGAAATATGTTAATTTTTCCCCCCAATTCCTTAGATAACCTAGTTTGTCATTGAGTTATGTGTTGAGTTTGATTATGAAATTGATAAGCTAATGTGATAATTTTGGTTTATGAGAAAAGTTGAGTTTTACTAGTTTTTTTGAAATGATGATTATGGTAGATTGAGCTACCTAGTAATATTGTTGAAAGTAAAAGAGACTCAATGACAAATGGGTTGGGTTTTGGGTTTAGAAAGGTTAGTGAATGAGAATGGCTAGGTTGAGCTAGTCATGATTGTGAATATAAGCTCATGCACTTTTATGTCATGATTATAGGTTGAAGTTTGTTGCGTATTATCGTTTTAGCTTTGTTGTTCTGATTGCGGAGGAGGTGAGTATATTTGCATACCTTTATGTTTACGTTGGGTCAATTGACCACATCATGTTGAAGTTGTTTATCCATGTGTGAAAAGACCACCATGTTGAATTTGTTTATCCATGTGTGGTAATTGATTCGGCGTCAGGCCCATTTGGGGCATAGTATTGTTGAGGCCTAAGAACCTCCGGGGCCTAAGAATCCCGATAGTTGTTTTGAGAAGAGGCCTAAGAACCTCCGGGGCCTAAGAATCCGATAGTCTCATTGGTTAGCTTATATGGATCCATATATGTTGTTTAGTGTGCAAGGTGAGCATGTAAATGTGGCATGACGGTGTCATAGGTTACATGTAAAAGTCCTTGTACTTTGCCCTCCTTCGTATTCGTAATGTATGCAAGTATATTCACTAAGCCTTTGCTTATATTTTAGTTGTTTACCTTTTTATAGGAAGTTCCGGAAGAAGGAACTAGTGATTTATTTGAAGTTGATGTGTTAGACGAAAAGATTTTGAAGGACTTGAAGGTATTTAGGTCATTCTTGGAAGAATGACAATCTTTTGGATCTGAAGCTTAGAATTCCCACCTCTTATGGCTCTTGGTACAATTGGGTTTGAAAGTCATATTTTGGTTAAAATTCTGTTTATGTCAAGTGTAAAGCTTTTGGAAAACTTGTAAAGTTGCAATTTGGGCGAAAATGGTGTCAAGGTGGGTAAATGACCCATTGATGGTGTGTATGAGATTTGAACAAGAAAGAGTTGTAATTATGTTTTAAAATGTGTCCTTATATCAGTAAGAATTATTAAAATGTGTTTGAAATGTTGGTCATGATACTGCAAGAGTTGGAGTTCGTTCTATGTGTCAAACATGTTTAGAGTTGCTGAACTTTTGAACAGGTCTGAGACCAGTGGGATCCCACTGCGGCGCAGTGGGAGGGTCTCAACCCCACTGCGGCGCAGTGGGAGACTTTTGTCTCGTAGGTCAGAAAGATTCCACTGCGGCGCAGTGGGAGGGTGTCATACCCACTGCGGCGCAGTGGGTACATGCTGTAAAAAAATAATAAAAAAAAAAATAAAAATTTACACTTTGGTTTAATCGAGTCTAGTCCTTTCAAGTTGGTATCAGAGCCGGGTTTAAGGGATTTAGGTATTCCCTTGTGTAGAGAGTGCCTAGACTTAAACCTTAGTTGAGACTCGACCTTAGGTAACCGAAATTTTATATGGGACCGAAAGAGTGTTTAATGATGTTAGCTTATAAACTTGCTAGTATTAAAGCACAATAAGAAGCCGGCCTTATTGTGGTTGAAATACTAACAAATTTATAAACTAACGGCATCAAACCTTGGGACGGTTTAGTATAAAGTTATAAGTTTTGGCTTTTAGTTAGTAGAGAGAGATAGGTTGCGTGTTTTAAACAGTTTATCTACTCTTACCATAGTATGGCTGATCAACATCACGAAGAAGACGAAATCGATAGAAGAAATGAGGAGGAAGTTATCTTTCCTGAGGGTAGCATGGATATCTCCGATCAAATAGGGAGGGCATTGGAAAAGTATACTCCTCTTTTACTAAAGAGGTTGAACCAAACTTTAGAAGGAGCTGTGAACGATCATCTTGCTCAAATGATTAGAGAAGAGGTTGCGGTCAATGTGCAACGGGAGTTTGAGAAAAGAGATGCCAAGGATAAAGGTAAAAAGGCCAAAGATGAAAGGGAGGTGGAAGTAACAGGGGAGAAGGTCTATAAGAAGAAGTTCACTTTTCGAGACTTTGAAGTGTGTCACCCACCGGAGTATCACGGTGATCGTGATCCCATCGTTTGTACACGATGGATATCGGAGATTGAAGGGGCGTTCCGCACTAGTCAATGCCCTCACACTTGAAGGTCATCTTTGCGGTTGGTATGCTAAGGAACAGTGGGAAGAGATGGTGGGATGGTTTGTTGGCAATAAAGAAGGAAGCTTTAGATCATGTCGAATGGCCCAAATTCAAGACTATGTTCTTTAAAGAGTTTAGGTCGGAAGCTGAAGTGACCAAGTTGAGAAGTGAATTTCTCAACGACTGCCAAGGCAACATGAGTTTGAACGAATTCCGAGCCCAATTCTTGGACAAGGCTCAATTTTGTCCGAAATTTCTCGAGAATGATCAATTGCTCAAAGAACAATTTTACTTGAAGCTGAAAAAGAGTCTACGAGAGAAGATTAGCCTACGCCAAATGAAGTCTTTTTCCATGTTGGCGGATGTGGCTAGGGATCATGAGATTGAACAATCTAGGGTAGACGAAAGTGATTTAAAAAGGAAGCATGAAGATGTGAATTCTCCCAACAAACGGTTTAGACAAGAGGGCAGTTCCGGCAACCACTCTATTAAAAAGAATGTTCCTTTTTGCCGACAATGCAAGAGGAGCCATTCGGGAATGTGTAAAGCGGCGGAGAAGGGTTGCTATACTTGTGGGAAACCAGGGCACACAAGCCGGGAGTGCAAATCAAAGCCTCAGAAACCTATCATATGTTTTAAATGCTTTGAGGAAGGTCATATGAGGAGTTCATGCCCTAAGTTGACGGAAGGGGAAAGACATGAAGAAAGAAGAAGGGAGGCAGAAAGGAAGAATGCCCAAACTCATGGGAATCAACGAGGAAGATCCTTCCAACTAACTGTGGAGCAGGCAAGGAACACCGATGATGTTATTACAGGTACATTTCTTGTATATAATGTGCCTATGCGAATTCTCTTTGATTCGGGGGCGAATAGATCATTTGTTACAATTAGAGTAATTCACGTTATTCCCGTGTCCAAGTCATGTCTAGAAAATACCTTGCAAGTTGAAGTTGGTAATGGTAGGATGGAATTAGTGAAAGAGGTGTATAGAGGGTGTGAGATCAAAATTTCTTCGGAACTCTTTCAAGCCAATTTAATTCCTTTTCCGATGGGAGAGTTTGATATAATCTTGGGTATGGATTGGTTGAGCTCATGTAACGCTAAGATCGCGTGTGATGAAAAGGCAATATATTTAAAGACCTCCAAAGGTGAAGATTTGGTAGTTTATGGTGATAGGAAGGAGCGTTCTATATCCATTTGTACCTTTGCTCGTGCCAAACGCTATATGTCTCATGGATGTCATGCTTACCTTGCCCACATTGTTAATGTTGAAAAGAAACCTTTATCTATTGAAGACATTCCAATCGTTAGTGAATTTGCCGATGTTTTTCCCGAAGACTTGCCGGGTATCCCCCCGAACGGCAAGTTGAGTTTTCAATTGATCTCATTCCGGGGGCTAACCCCATTGCTAAAGCTCCTTACCGTTTGGCTCCAACGGAAATGCAAGAGATGATGAAGCAATTACAAGAATTACTTGATAAAGGTTTTATTCGACCTAGTAACTCTCTTTGGGGCGCACCGGTACTTTTCGTTAAGAAGAAGGATGGAAGCATGCGTATGTGTATCGACTATCGTGAACTCAACAAAGTCACCGTAAAGAACAAGTATCCTTTGCCTAGAATCGACGACTTATTCGATCAACTTCAAGGAGCATCATATTTCTCTAAAATAGATCTTCGTTCGGGTTACCATCAACTCAAAGTACGTGATGAAGATATTCCTAAAACCGCCTTCCGTACTCGTTATGGTCATTTTGAGTTTGTTGTCATGCCTTTTGGTCTCACGAATGCTCCCGCGGCTTTCATGGATCTCATGAACCGTGTTTGTCGCCCTATGCTTGATAAGTCCGTGATTGTTTTCATTGATGATATTCTTATTTATTCCAAAAGCTTCAACCGATCACGAAGTTCATTTAAAGGGAGGTGATGGAAACTTTACGTAAGGAGAAACTCTATGCCAAATTCTCCAAATGTGAGTTTTGGTTAAGAGAAGTGCAATTTCTTGGTCACGTTGTTAATAGTGAAGGAATTATGGTGGATCCGGCTAAGATTAATGCAGTGATGAAGTGGGAGCAACCTAAGAATCCGTCGGAGATTAGGAGTTTCCTTGGTCTAGCGGGCTATTACCGTCGTTTCATTCAAGACTTCTCTAAAATAGCTTCCCCATTGACCAAGTTAACTCGCAAAAATATCAAGTTTGAATGGAAAAGCGAACAAGAGATGGCTTTTCAACAACTTCGAGAAAGGCTAAGTCAAGCACCGGTTCTTGTTTTACCGGATGGACTTGAAGATATGGTGGTGTATATTGTGATGCATCGTCTAATGGCCTAGGTTGTGTTCTTATGCAACGGGGTAAAGTCATTGCCTACGCTTCAAGGCAATTGAAAGAGCATGAAAAACGGTATCCTACTCATGATTTGGAGTTAGCGGCGATGGTTTTTGCTTTAAAATTTTGGCGCCATTACCTTTATGGAGTCAAGTTTATCATTTATTCCGATCATAAAAGCCTCAAGTACTTCTTTGAGCAAAGAGATCTCAACAATCGCCAACGAAGATGGCTAGATCTTTTGAAAGATTATGATTGCGAGATTTTGTATCATCCCGGGAAGGCTAATGTGGTAGCGGACGCCTTGAGTCGGAAGAGTTCTCATCATGCCTTAGTCGTTTCTCCCCTTTGGGTTTTGATCACTAATGACTTCTTTGATCAAATTAGAGAAGCTCAAGAAAACGCTTTGCAACGGGATCCTAAGAAAGAAAGGATTCAAGGTCAAATCCAATATTTTACCAAGGATTCTCGTGGCCTTACCGTACGATTTGGGAGAATTTGGATTCCTTTCTCTTGTGAGTTGAAACAAGTTCTACTTGATGAAGCTCACAAATCTAAATATTCTATTCACCCCGGTGCTACAAAGATGTATCATGACTTGAAAGTAGAATATTGGTGGCCCGGAATGAAGCGGGATGTGGTGAAATATGTCGAAAAGTGTTTGACTTGTGCACAAGTAAAAGCGGAGCATCAAAAGCCTTATGGTATGTTGCAACCGTTGGAAATCCCCAAATGGAAGTGGGAAGAGATCACCATGGATTTCATCACAAAATTGCCCAAGACCCCTAGAAATCAATTTGATACAATATGGGTAATAGTTGATAGATTAACCAAGAGTGCCTTGTTTCTTCCTATTCGTGAGGCATCATCATCTGAAGTGTTGGCAAAGATCTACGTAAAAGAGGTTGTAGCTAGACATGGAGTTCCATCTCCATTGTTTCGGATAGGGACACTCGATTCACTTCTCACTTTTGGCGGAAATTTCATGAAGATATGGGTACCAAGCTCAAGCTTAGCACCGCCTATCACCCACAAACGGATGGTCAAAGTGAGAGAACCATTCAAACGCTTGAAGACATGCTTCGGGCATGTATAATCGATTTTGGAGGCACTTGGGATCTTCACTTGCCTTTGGTAGAATTCTCCCACAACAATAGCTACCATTCTAGTATTCAAATGCCGCCGTATGAAATGTTGTATGGACGGAAGTGTCGATCTCCAATTTGTTGGGGAGAAGTAGGTCAAAGAGAAATAGGTGGCACGGAAGTAGTGTTAAAAACCATCGAAAAGATAGATGTGATCAAAGAGAGATTAAAAGCGGCTCAAGATCGGCAAAAGTCTTATGCGGATAAAAGGAGAAGACCGATTGAGTTTCATGTGGGCGATCGTGTTTTGTTGAAAGTCTCCCCGTGGAAAGGTGTTCTACGGTTTAGAAAACGTGGGAAGCTAAGTCCTCGTTTCATTGGCCCGTTTAAAATTTTGGCCAAGGTTGGCAAGGTTGCTTACCGTTTGGAGTTACCGGATGAACTTTCGGGAATTCATCCAACTTTTTCATGTGTCTCATCTTAGAAAATGCCTTGCCGATGAGTCTTCTTATGTACTATTGAACGAAATTGAGGTTGACAACAAGTTGAATTATATTGAAGAGCCGATTGCCATAGTAGAAGAAGAGCTTAGAAGAGTGCAAAATAAGACGGTGAGGACTTATAAGATTTTGTGGAAGCATGGTAAGATGTCCGATTGTACGTGGGAGTCCGAGCATGATGTTCTAGTTTACTATCCGTCTTTGCATATGGCTTGGATCACGAGGTCGTGATCCGTTCCAAGTGGGGGAGAGTTGTAACACCCCAAAGTTTCAAGGTAAAAGAAATTAACCCCTTTTTATAGTTTTGACATTAAATTAATTTCCTAGTATTTTATTTTTGGTTATGGGGTTAATTTAGTTGGAACTTTAGCGGATAGTGGGTATTTTATAAGCAAAATTAGAAGAGGGCGTGGCAAGCCCCTGGAGTGCCAGCCATCTTTTCTTTGTGACTCACTCTTCCATTCTCTACTTCTCCATTATTCCTTCATGCATCTCATTCTTGTTCTTTCAAAATCAAAGTTTAATTCTCTCCAATTCAAGGATAATAACATCAATAATAAATCATCACCATCAATCTTTATCAAGCAAAAATTGAAAGTTAGGGTTTGAGGTATGAGTGGTGGTGGCCGATTTTCATAGAGAAAAGAAGGGAAGAAGAAGTTCCAAAATTAAAGTCTTGAATTAGCTTATTATTATTGAGGTATTGATTTCCCCTAACTTAGCTTTTATCTTTCAAGTGGAATTTGGGTTCATGGAGTGAACCAATTTGGGGTTTGTGATAGAAATTGAAATATGTTAATTTTTCCCCCCAATTCCTTAGATAACC
The DNA here is from genome assembly GCA_034093135.1 of Erigeron breviscapus. Taxonomy (NCBI): domain Eukaryota; kingdom Viridiplantae; phylum Streptophyta; class Magnoliopsida; order Asterales; family Asteraceae; genus Erigeron; species Erigeron breviscapus. Next base: position 67,132,930 of record CM067169.1, read on the forward strand.
TAGTTTGTCATTGAGTTATGTGTTGAGTTTGATTATGAAATTGATAAGCTTATGTGATAATTTTGGTTTATGAGAAAAGATGAGTTTTTACTAGTAATTGAAATGTTGATGAAAATGGTAGGTTGAACTACCTAGTGTATTGTGGAAGTAAAAGAGACTCAATGACAAATGGGTTGGGTTTTGGGTTTAGAAAGGTTAGTGAATGAGAATGGCTAGGTTGAGCTAGTCATGATTCTGAATATAAGCTCATGCACTTTTATGTCATGATTATAGGTTGAAGTTTGTTGCGTATTATCGTTTTAGCTTTGTTGTTCTTGTTGCGGAGGAGGTGAGTATATTTGCATACCTTTATGTTTACGTTGGGTCAATTGACCACATCATGTTGAAGTTGTTTATCCATGTGTGGAAAGACCACCATGTTGAAGTTGTTTATCCATGTGTGGTAATTGATTCGGCGTCAGGCCCATTTGGGGCATAGTATTGTTGAGGCCTAAGAACCTCCGGGGCCTAAGAATCCCGATAGTTGTTTTGAGAAGAGGCCTAAGAACCTCCGGGGCCTAAGAATCCCGATAGTTGTTTTGAGAAGAGGCCTAAGAACCTCCGGGGCCTAAGAATCCCGATAGTCTCATTGGTTAGCTTATATGGATCCATATATGTTGTTTAGTATGCAAGGTGAGCATGTAAATGTGGCATGACGGTGTCATAGGTTACATGTAAAAGTCCTTGTACTTTGCCCTCCTTCGTATTCGTAAATGTATGCAAGTATATTCACTAAGCCTTTGCTTATATTTTAACTGTTTACCTTTTTATAGGAAGTTCCGGAAGAAGGAACTAGTGATTTATTTGAAGTTGATGTGTTAGACGAAAAGATTTTGAAGGACTTGAAGGTATTTAGGTCATTCTTGGAAGAATGACAATCTTTTGGATCTGAAGCTTAGAATTCCCACCTCATATGGCTCTTGGTACAATTGGGTTTGAAAGTCATATTTTGGTTAAAATTCTGTTTATGTCAAGTGTAAAGCTTTTGGAAAACTTGTAAAGTTGCAATTTGGGCGAAAATGGTGTCAAGGTGGGTAAATGACCCATTGATGGTGTGTATGAGATTTGAACAAGAAAGAGTTGTAATTATGTTTTAAAATGTGTCCTTATATCAGTAAGAATTATTAAAATGTGTTTGAAATGTTGGTCATGATACTGCAAGAGTTGGAGTTCGTTCTATGTGTCAAACATGTTTAGAGTTGCTGAACTTTTGAACAGGTCTGAGACCAGTGGGATCCCACTGCGGCGCAGTGGGAGGGTCTCAACCCCACTGCGGCGCAGTGGGAGACTTTTGTCTCGTAGGTCAGAAAGATTCCACTGCGGCGCAGTGGGAGGGTGTCATACCCACTGCGGCGCAGTGGGTACATGCTGTAAAAAAAAAAAAAAATTTACACTTTTGGTTTAATCGAGTCTAGTCCTTTCAGAATTCAAGATCCCAATGAAATACCAAAAATTATATTTTATTAACAAAATCAATTTTGTAGATATTTTAACAAAATAAGTTTGAATTTTGAAATAAAACATAATTAATTGTGTCAGCATTAAATGCTACGACGGCTTAACTTACTCACGCGCCCACTAATTTAATTTTCCCAATAAAAACAGTTGTCAAATACCAAAATGACTTTAAACACGTCGGATGGCGATATCAAGTGGTTTAAAGCACTCGAGTGCCATCACGTGTCACAAATATTGACCAAGTATCTCTAACGTTATAAAAAATTAAGACAAGACTGAATCTGGTCACTGGAGGATTAGTCCAGTGCCAGTTTCCAACTGGAGAGTTCTCCAGTTGCCATTTTCAAACAAAAACGAATTTTAGTCAGAAAATTATTTTGAGTCTTTCCCCTTAAAATGATGATCCAGAAATCGATTAGTGCCAGGATAGTATCACAAAGGCGTTCGATAGCCTGGCGAGCAAAGATTATCTGGACCTCCTCAACTGGAGAACTTCATCAGTGTCACTGACGCGTTCATGACAAAAATCTCCAGTTTTAAGGATTTAACATTCCCAGTTCGCTGATGAGATGTTTAAAGGTTTTCTCATCAAGAGGTTTTGTAAAAACATCAGCGAGCTGTTTGTCAGTGGGGATGAAATGAATTTCAATGTCTCCTTTCATAAAATGATCACGAATAAAATGATACCTGATGTCAATATGCTTTGTCTTGGAGTGCATCACTGGGTTGTGAGATATAGCAATTGCACTGGTGTTGTCACAAAAGATTGGGTCCTTGTATACTTTTGACCATAATCTAGTAACTGGTTCTTGATCCAGAGAATCTGGACACAGCAACTGGCCGCAGAAATGTACTCTGCCTCAGCAGTGGACATAGACACTGACGTCTGCTTCTTACTGGTCCAACTCACCAGTTTTCCTCCAAGGAAATAACAACCACCAGTTGTTATTTTCTATCTATCTTACAACCTGCATGATCTGAATCTGAATAACCCATTAGATCTAACCCTGAGCCTTTGGGGAACCAAAGACCAAGATTAGGACACCCTTTCAGGTATCTAAAGATACGCTTAACAGCGTGCAAATGTGATTCTTTAGGGTTAGCCTGAAACCTGGCACATAGACATGTTGCAAACATTATATCTGGTCGACTGGCAGTTAAATACATCAGTGAACCAACCATACCACGATAGTCAGTGATGTTCACTGGTTTGCCAGTTGGGTCAGAGTCCAAATTTAATGGTGCTGCAATAGGTGTGTTTTTCGATGGGATTGAATCATATTTGTATTTTCTTAACAAATCTCTGACATGTTTTCCTTGGTTTATGAAAATTCCATTTTCAGTTTGCTTAATTTGAAGACCTAAGAAAAATGTTAATTCTCCCATTAAACTCATCTCATACTCAGATGACATGATTTTAGAAAACTTTTTACACATTGCATCATTAGTTGAACCAAATATAATGTCATCAACATAAATTTGTACCAATAAGATATTACCTTTTTCTTTCAAGATAAATAAGGTATTATCTATTGCACCTCTTTGAAAGCCATTTTTAAAAAGATGTTTAGTTAAAGTATCATACCAGGCTCTTGGGGCTTGTCTAAGACCATACAAAGCTTTGTTCAGTCTATAGACCCAGTGAGGATGCTTCTCATTGATGAAGCCTAGAGTCTGCTTAACATACACAACTTCTTCCAATGTTCCATTAAGGAACGCACTTTTGACATCCATCTGGAAGACCTTAAACTGCAGATGGGCTGCATATAGCCAGAAATATTCTGATGGCTTCAAGTCTTGCAACTGGAGCAAAAGTTTCATCAAAGTCAACGCCTTCTGCTTGACAATAACCCTGGGCAACTAATCTGGCCTTGTTTCTTACAACATGGCCATCTTCATCCATCTTGTTTAGGTAGACCCATCTAGTACCAATGGGTTCTTTCTTTAACCCTGGTAGACAAGGAACAAGCTCCCATACATTATTCCTTTCAAACTGGACGAGCTCTTCTTGCATAGCTTCCACCCAGCTTGGGTCTGCCATAGCCTCGTCAATCTTCTTCGGTTTAATTAGTGATAAGAAGGTGACATTTAAGCATTGCTCACTGGTGGCTCTTCTAGTCTGAACCCCACTATTTGGATATCCCACAATCTGTTCAATTGGATGTGCTCGAGTCCATCTAGTGTATTGACTAGGCTGGTGAATTACAATATCAGTGCAAGTCACCTGGCGATCTTCTTCAGTTGCAACAGCTTCTGGAGGAGGATCTGTCCAAACTACTTCTACGTCCTCATCAGAGTCAATGAGGTCACGATTTGCATCATGAAATTCTTCATTAAAAGGCATTTCTTGAAGAACTGGAGAAGTTGAGAGTTTGAACTGGTGCTGATATTGGAATGGCACGAACGTCAGATCCAATCACCAATTCCTGTGGTAAATTGAAATTGATGGAGGGATAAAATGAAGTGTCACTGGTGGTACTCTTCTTCTTAACTGGTTCCAATTTGTTGTAACTGGAAACATCTTTTGGTGAAACAACTGACTGATGAACTTGGTCAGTTTTGCCAAAATTTATTGGAACGACTGGAGAAATATCGAGGCTTGGTCTCTTGTTGATTGCTTCAGTTGATTCGTCGAATGTGACATGAATTGTCTCATGAACCTTTTGGAGTCTATAATTATAAACTCTAAAGGCCTTTCGAATATCTGAATAGCCTAAAAATACACCTTCATCAGCTTTTGTATCAAACTTTCCAAGCTGACTGGAATCGTTTAAAATATAAACTGGACAACCAAATACATGAAAATATCCAATATTTGATTTACGATTCCTGAGTACTTCATGGCAGTCTTCTTATGTCTCTTGATGTAGACTGACCGGTTTTGGGTGTGACAAGCAGTTGCAACTGCTTCAACCCAGAAACTGGTGGGAAGACCTGATTCAGATAGCATACTTCTGGCTGCTTTTATCAGTGTGCGATTCTTTCTTTCCACAACTCCATTCTGCTCTGGAGAGTGTGTTGATGAGAAGTTTTGAGAGATGCCAGTGTCATTGCAAAATGTTTCAAGTAACTTATTTTGAAATTCAGTACCATTATCACTTCGCAACTGACAGACTTTTCGAGTATAGTTGAGTTCAACTCTTTTGATGAGAGAGATGATTTCAGCAGATGCATCACTTTTGGATCTAATGAATACCACCCAATAGTATCTGGTGAATTCATCGACCACAACTAGAGTGTATTTCTTCCCAGCTCTAGTTTGAACATTCACTGGACCAAAGAGATCCATATGTAGCATGTGAAGAGGTTCAGTGATGCTAAAGTTTTGCCTAGTTTTTAAACTGGCCCTTTTCTGCTTGCCCATCTCACACCCTGGACATGGCTTTTCTTTATTAAAAGAAACTGTGGTATCCCATCAACCAGTTGTTTGCGAGACAACTTGTTAATATTTTTGAAATTAAGATGGGATAATCTTTTATGCCACAGCCAGTTGGTGTCTTCATCAGCTTTGGTATAGAAGCACTGCTCTTTTGGAGCTGGTTCCATATCCATGATGTACACATTACCTTTTCTTGGTGCAACCATCACCACTTTCCAATCCTTGTTAAATATGGTGCCTTGAGCAATATCGAACAAAACTCTGAAGCCATCATCACAAAGTTGGCTGATACTGATCAGGTTGTATTTCAAACCATTCACAAATGCAACTTTCTTGAATTCAGCACACCATATCCTTCAGTCTTTCCACTTTGATCATTACCAAACGTCACTGTCGGTCCATCTTGGACAGTGAACTCTTCAAGCAGGGGCTTACATCCGGTCATAGTCCGGCCAGCAGCGCTGTCCAGATACCAGATATTCTTCTTTCGATCGCCCTGCACACCCACAAAAATCATCAGTTTTTTGTGAACCCATCTTTTCTTGATGGGTTCACTGGACTTCTCTACAGAAGTCACAGTTGATTGTTGTGGTGGTAAATTGAAGACTACATCTGGATCTTTTTTACCAGATCCAGGTGCAGGAATAAAAACGATTGGTACTTGATACTTGCTACCCTTTTTCTTATCAGACTTAGTTCCAGATGGAACATTCTTTGGTTTTGAAGGGGGTTTAATATTTTGTTTTAAAACTGGAGGTGATGAACCTCCTTCCAGATTTTTGATCCGGGCAGTACAACTCTGAACCTGTCGAGACAAAAGTTGGAGTTGACTTTCCAGTTTAAACAAAATATTGTTTTCATCAGGCTGCTGAACCTTGGACCTTGATCAGCTGGAGTTTTAGTCTTTTGAGTCTTGGGCTCCTTAGACTTCTGAGGTAAAGGCTTGTTACCAGTGGCCTTTTAACTAGAGCACTAGCCTATTTAGCTCCAGGTTTAACCTCAATGGGGGTGGTCTCAATGGGTTCAGTTTCAACAGCTTCAGGTTGATCATAAGAAGTTTCAACCCTGAGAGCTGGAGGCAATGCATGAAGATCTGGTATGAGAGCTGCCATTTCCAGATCTCCAGATTTCCATGCATTTTCTGGGCATCAATTGTTCTAGAAAATGCATCATAGTTCTTCCCAGATGCTTTTACCCATGACTTGATAATCATTTGTTCTTTTTCAAGATCAGAAATTAATTTTTGATTATCAAATTCCAAAGCCTCAATTTTTAAAACTGACTCCTTGAGAGCCAACTGGACACTTTGTAAATCATTAAGTTGTGGCTTAAAATTGTTTAGTTCAATTAAGATAGTGTCCAGATATCTTTCACTATCTGCTCTAACAGTTTCCACAAAAGCCAAATCACCACTTAATGATTCAGCAAGGTCCAGTTTCAGTTCTGGATCCACCTGATTGTCATAATCACATACCTTCTTCAAAATGATGTCCACCCATCTTCCAGTGATGACATCTTCTTTTGCCACATGCTGTTGTTGATCTTCCAAGGCCATGAAACACATGTCCCTTTCCTCTTCTTCATCAGCTGATGAGTGATCAGAGTACTCCCATTTTCCCTCAGTTTGTGCCATCAAGCACTGATCCTTTTCTTTTTCTATGGACAGGAGGGCAATCTGGGCCTTAAGCTTCTTATATTTAGCTTTGTAGCTATCATCAGGCCGATTGAAATTAGGGACAGGGGGGCCAGTTTGGTTGTTCATCTGACTAGATCTGCATTTCTTCATAAAATGACCTTTCTTACCGCATTTATAGCAGGTAAGATTGGTTTTATCCAGAGAGCTGGATCTGGAAGCATTGTTTGGGCCATTAAATCTTTTAGATTTATGCTTAAACCTGTTAAAGGTTTTAGCAATCATGGCTACCAGATCATCATCGTCAGTTTCATCATAACCATCACTGATTTCAGTGGTCAGGCCAGATTTCAAGAAACTGTTTACCATCTCCTTCATTGATTGTGCCTGGACACTCTCTACAGACATTAAAGCAGTACAAGGTCGCTCAGTTACACTAACAACCTTGGGACTCTGGGCATGGTTCATGGCATCCTGCTCAGCCACCAGTCTTGCAGCATTATTGTCTTCAGTGAATCTGAAGGCTCCATAGAGCGATGCAAGAGTATGGCTGTGCAGGGTTTTACCTTGTCTTAAGACAAGAACCATATTTTCCCATTTGGAAGGAAGAATATCACAAAACTTCTCAAGAAGAATATCCTTATCCTTCTCTACACCTAAGCCTCTCAGCTGATTAATGAGGCTAGAAAATCTGGTGTATGTACCAGTTAGACTTTCATTGGGCAGAGCAAAGAAGGATTCATACTTCTTGTTCAAGGCAACTTTCTGGTGACAATAGTGTCATCACCTCCTTCAAACTGAATAACTAATTCATCCCACATTGACTTGGCACTGGGGAACAACACAAGTGTTGGAATTAGATCTTCAGGAACATTTCCAAGGATCATGTTCTTGAGTCTAGTGTCCAGATCTACAAGTCTACGATCCTCATCAGACCAGTGGTCTTCGAGCTTACCCCAAGAGACATGGGTATATATGGTCCATCCTAAGGATTTTCAACATATACCTCTCTATCCCACCAAAATGCAAAAGCATTCTGGCCTTCCATGTACCAAAGGTCTCATTGTTTCCATCAAATTTTGGAACAGGAGTGTTAGAATCATGTACTTGGACATGGTTTGGGGCAGTAGGAGGAGGAGGGTTTGTATTAACATTTTGAAAAGGTGGTGTATTAGTATTCAAAGGGTTTTCACCTTGACCAGAACCATCTCCACCTTCAGTAGTAGTCATCTAAGCAGATCTAGGCAAGTTTATTAGCCTTCTGCTCTGATACCACTTATAAGTCTCAACTCAATAGATGGTACTATCTGAAGACACCTCTATGTCGATGGTGGAGTTACTTTGCAATATACACGCTGAACTGGAGACGACCAGTTATAGAGAGTATATACCAAGTTCTAGATAGATTACTTATTAAGTGACAATAAGTAAAGAACAATGCAATAATATAAAATACTTGTAAAGTAAATTGGTGAGACAATATGTAATTTTCAAGTGTAATATATTTATTAACTTTAAATAAATTACAAGGTTGTTGCGGAACCAAGATAATACAAGTATGTAAATATCCTAACAACCTATGAACTACAATTGATCTACACTTGAAATTTCTCTGAACAATCGAAACACTTACAGTTGTGAAATGTTCCTTTTTACGATTGAAAGAATATTGCACAAGTTCACCAAGAATATTGCAGGTATGCAAAGTGTGAAGTGTTCTCACTTGTTATTCTTGTTGTGCAATGACTTGTATTTATAGGCAAAGTTAACATTGGGATGTTAACGTTGGCCGTACAAATATGGTTGAGAACATTTAAGGAATAACATTTAATTCCTTAAAATATTGTGTAAAGTTGCAGTATAAAGCAACTTTACTCAACCAGCTTTATGTACTTTTTTGTACTTAAATAATAAGATAAATCTTATTATCCGGGTAAAAGCACATAAAGCATAAAAGTCAATTCCTCGTAATCAGTGTAAAGCTTTGTAAGAGCTTTCCACTGCCGGTCTCCAGTTTGTAACTGACTAGAATGTCAACTGGGCTTCGCTGCCATTGTCATTCTCTATCTTCCACTTGTTGTCTTCGACTCCAACTGGAAGGATTCTTCAACTGGCCAGTTCTCAACTGGAGGAAGTCTTCAGTTGCGTTAACTGTACGATGCAACTGGACTTCAATATATTTCTGGACAAATCTTCTTGGTCTCCAGGTGCAACTGGAGACTGGCCAGTTTCACTGAAAACTGGTCCTAACATAAACTATAAGGGTGTTAAATGTCGGTTTGACGAAACTCTTTAGACCGTGATTAGGGACTAACCAAACCATGATTAATGTAATATTAACCCTAATCTACAAAATATAGAGAACTCATTCCCTTGCTGCCTGTCAGGAGTGGAGAAAAGAAAAAGGAACTATAATGTGATATGTAAATTTGTTATTTCATGTAAGATTAGTGGTTAAATAAAATCTTAGTGTTAAGTAGAGCGTGTCATTGAATAACGGAGATTAAGATAAGAGGCGGATGTTCTAATTCAATTCGTTCAGTTGAGAGATGTGTCACACCCCGTTGTAGCGGAAATACAGGGTTAACAAGTAATTGCGTACTAATCAGAAGGTAAATAGAGATTACATCCATTAATCCAAATACGAGTTTATTACAAGTATAATCGTTCGGAAGTGGACCCCAATACACGGATACAAACTATCCTCAATTGGAAATGGGCCCACTAAATACAAATATAACATATGGACAGCTAAGTACAATTAGGACTAATAAAGCTATAGTCCTCAGAGGTCTGACGCTAATTGTACGTCCAATGTTCAAAAGATGGCTTCAAAATGCCATATACGCTTCCGAATACTTACTGTTGGTTCCCTGAAAAGCATGAAATTTTGAGAGGATCAACTATCGAAATAGTTGGTGAGTTTACAGTATGTTTGACCAAATGTTTATTCGTCATTGATACAACACAACGACCTATAGTTATAAAAGACCAGGCAGTTAGAATACAACATCTAACAATACTTTTATTTCAAAAACAGTCGGTATATCTAGATCCGACCTTTTATACAAGACTGTCAGTATATCCAGATCTGACAACTCTTATATCACAATTTATAACAAGATAGTCAGTATATCAAATCTGAACTCATCTTATATCACGTCAATCAGTATATCTAGATCTGATGACAGCATATGACAGTCAGAATACAACATCCGACAGTATCAGCCAATATGCCTCGCACAGGTTTCCGTTCCATGTGGGTGCGGACCTTAACCAAGACAGTCAGAATACAACATCCGACAATTTACAAATAGGGGGAAACATTTTAGTTTGTCAAACACAAGTAAACATTTTAATCAGCCATCACACGGCAATCCAACGTCATTTTATCCAACATTTAATAAATGACACGTATACACATTTTCGACAGCCCAACATGGCAAATTTAAGTCAAATGATCTAAGTATCCAAATCACATGGCATACTCACAAAACAATCATTTATTTAATAAATAGTGTATACAACAGTACATGCTTTTCAGGCCCAAAGTAAAAGGAAAAGGGCGCCATAAACTCACCTTAGCGATCTAAATGCTAAAAGGTATAATGTAGCTCGAGAAGATCCACAGTCAATTCTCCGGGTTATCCAAAACCTATGATATCATTACCAAAATGAGGATCAAATCCCTTGACGACGGGTATCCTACGTACGACTACTTAGCTATCAATCCTAGAATGCCACGACCGAGAATGTGATTCAATGTTCAATATTATTTGACTCAAGTTCGTCTTTTAATACTAAATTGGACGGAAAGTCAAATGTTCCAGCAAGATACCACTGCGCCGCAGTGGGAAAAGTTTCACCCCACTGCGCCGCAGTCAGCCAAAAGTAATATTTTTCCGAGGATTTACACTGCGCCGCAGTGAGCCAGAACATGCTCACTGCGCCGCAGTGGCTTAAGTCGACACCAGACCAGCTACCACTGCGCCGCAGTGAGCCAGAACATGCTCACTGCGCCGCAGTGGGCTAAGACAACGCCACTGCGCCGCAGTGGCCCCATTCTGCAGCCAAAAACCAGCAACTTCTTATGCAGAAAGCCAAACCAAAAATGTTTCTAAATCAATCCCTTTCATTTCAAAGACTATGTGTATGTTCATAAGACCTGGAAATATCCAAATTCGCCAACCATTCATCATTCCAACCCTTTTGATTTCAAAACCTAATTTCTAAGTCAAATGTCCATTTATCAATAAAACCCTAATTTCTTATCAAAATCAAAGGTTTCTAATTCCATTAACAAAACTGAATCAAACCCTTAATTGAATTTAAATCAATAAGAAAATTGAAGAAATAAGTTAACTTACCAAAAATGGTGTTCTTGAGAAATTTGATGAAGATGATGAAGATTATGATGATGTTAAAGCTTGATTATCCACTAAAATGATAAACCCCTTTAAATTTCTCTTAAGATTTCTTCTTGCAAATTGATTCAGAGCATAAAAGATATTTGTGTGTGTGTTCTGTGTGTGTGTGGGTGTGTTTTGTCAGGAAGTTTTAAGAAAAGGGTGATGGGGGGGTTTGTTGTTTCCCTCCCAGCCTTTCAAACCAATTTAAGCCCATGTGGCTTCTTTTAGAAAATTTTAATACCCTTAATTTGGTAAAATGCTTACGATTAATTACCGTTTGACCTAAAAGTCAAAATATAATGTAAAGGTATTTTCCCCCGTCTTATTTTAGTTAAGACAAGAAATTACAATTAAATAAACTAAACTTTTAGAAATATTTAGTTTAGACAGTCTATTTACTGTGTTAAATTTTAACATTTAAATCTTAATTTAACGTCATTTTAAGACTCGGCATTCGTCTAAATAGCTAATAGTCTACGTCACAAGGATACGCTTAATTGAACTATAACGAAGGTTCAATTAACTAACAATTTCCACGTCATAATCTCTATATTAGACGAAATTATAATAATGATCGAGATTAGGACTAACCCGTTTAATAAATAGTGTATACAACAGTACATGCTTTTCAGGCCCAAAGTAAAAGGAAAAGGGCGCCATAAACTCACCTTAGCGATCTAAATGCTAAAAGGTATAATGTAGCTCGAGAAGATCCACAGTCAATTCTCCGGGTTATCCAAAACCTATGATATCATTACCAAAATGAGGATCAAATCCCTTGACGACGGGTATCCTACGTACGACTACTTAGCTATCAATCCTAGAATGCCACGACCGAGAATGTGATTCAATGTTCAATATTATTTGACTCAAGTTCGTCTTTTAATACTAAATTGGACGGAAAGTCAAATGTTCCAGCAAGATACCACTGCGCCGCAGTGGGAAAAGTTTCACCCCACTGCGCCGCAGTCAGCCAAAAGTAATATTTTTCCGAGGATTTACACTGCGCCGCAGTGAGCCAGAACATGCTCACTGCGCCGCAGTGGGCTAAGACAACGCCACTGCGCCGCAGTGAGCCAGAACATGCTCACTGCGCCGCAGTGGGCTAAGACAACGCCACTGCGCCGCAGTGGCCCCATTCTGCAGCCAAAAACCAGCAACTTCTTATGCAGAAAGCCAAACCAAAAATGTTTCTAAATCAATCCCTTTCATTTCAAAGACTATGTGTATGTTCATAAGACCTGGAAATATCCAAATTCGCCAACCATTCATCATTCCAACCCTTTTGATTTCAAAACCTAATTTCTAAGTCAAATGTCCATTTATCAATAAAACCCTAATTTCTTATCAAAATCAAAGGTTTCTAATTCCATTAACAAAACTGAATCAAACCCTTAATTGAATTTAAATCAATAAGAAAATTGAAGAAATAAGTTAACTTACCAAAAATGGTGTTCTTGAGAAATTTGATGAAGATGATGAAGATTATGATGATGTTAAAGCTTGATTATCCACTAAAATGATAAACCCCTTTAAATTTCTCTTAAGATTTCTTCTTGCAAATTGATTCAGAGCATAAAAGATATTTGTGTGTGTGTTCTGTGTGTGTGTGGGTGTGTTTTGTCAGGAAGTTTTAAGAAAAGGGTGATGGGGGGTTTGTTGTTTCCCTCCCAGCCTTTCAAACCAATTTAAGCCCATGTGGCTTCTTTTAGAAAATTTTAATACCCTTAATTTGGTAAAATGCTTACGATTAATTACCGTTTGACCTAAAAGTCAAAATATAATGTAAAGGTATTTTCCCCCGTCTTATTTTAGTTAAGACAAGAAATTACAATTAAATAAACTAAACTTTTAGAAATATTTAGTTTAGACAGTCTATTTACTGTGTTAAATTTTAACATTTAAATCTTAATTTAACGTCATTTTAAGACTCGGCATTCGTCTAAATAGCTAATAGTCTACGTCACAAGGATACGCTTAATTGAACTATAACGAAGG
>CM067169.1:67146845-67164583 GCA_034093135.1 Erigeron breviscapus
AAACTGTGAATTCATGTCCGCAACAAGATTATGAACAAAATTCAACACAAAACACAACAGATTCAAATCCCTCAAAAATCGCGCCAAAACTCAAAATTCAATCTCGAGATTTAGATTGAATTGGAACTTGAAACTTGACAGGATTATGTTTTCAACTATCACAAATCTATTGATGAACAAATAATTGTGATTTTATGCTGATTTAATGTGTGAATTTTGATGAACCAGACGGTGAAAAGTTCGAACAGAATTTGAAAATTAATTTGATTTTGATGAAATTTTGAATGAATTCAGGTATGGATCGTCATCAGATTGATGTTTCTCTCTGATACCACTTGTTATAACACGATTTCTACCACTGAATTCGATTCAACAATGGCAGTTTGATAGTGTGTGTTCTTGGTGTGTGTGTGTGTGTTTTGAGAGAGAATGATTGATTCAACTGAAAGATTGGGATTAATGTGTGTTAAAATGAAGTGTTGGTTATCAAAAGGTTATGATCTCTAAGGTATGAGAGGGCTATTTATAGTCTAACTACTCAATTATGCTAATTGTCACAATTAGCCCCTCAACCTTAGTGATCATTTATCTATGACTTAACAACAAGAAATTCTTCTATTCTAGATTACAATTTATCACTATTTTTGGATTTCTAACACGGTGTAAGATTAAGTACAGGTGATAAGCGAGATGGTGTTAGAGTTGGTGGATTTGGCGAAACAACGGATGGTATAGGTGTAGTTGTGAAGGTGAAGATTGCAAAAGTTGAACGGTTGGTGTAGATTGTGTTGATTGAATGATGGTGAGGTTTGCGAAGTAATATTTGGTGTAGGTTGAGAAACAGGTGAAGAAACAGGTTCAGGTGTTACAACATCTTGCTCAAACATAACTCTTTTTGATTTTCTTTTTCATTTCCTCTGCTCAGAAGTCCCCTCATCACTAACCTCTCTTTTTCTTTTATCAGATCTAGGACCCTCACTAGGCGACCTATGCTCAGCTTGGGTAGGAGTCTGTCGGTTTTCAGACCCCATTGCTGAGACTAACCACTCGAGATAAGCCCTAAGGTGAGGACTCTGAGCAGGAACCAGATTAATCAGGAATGGTGGAATCGGAAAAGGTCTTGCAGTTTCACTTCCTGTGCCTCTCAAGTTGGATTTATACATTGCAATTACACACTTGAAGCTGTCTTCCAATTTTGGAATTTCTTCTGCATTATCAAGAACATCTTCGATAATCAGTGTGAAGAATCTGATAAAGGGAATATATTTTCTTTCTTGTGCATTCTTTCCCTTGACAACTTGTACCATCTTATCCCATATTATCTTCGCAAAGTCACACTGCACATTGTGAGTGACTGCATAGTACATTGATAAGGAATGTTTCGTCATGAGATCAATTCCTTTCTGTGATGGCATCAAACAAGTGGTTAGAACATTGTACATTGAATGCCAGAGAGTTGCTACATTCATTCTTCTAAAATCTCTCATCGTTGCCAACTCTCCTTCATAACCCAACGAATGAACTCCAGCCAACATTTCTTCAACTGATGGAAGTTCTTCGTATTCTTCAAGTTCAGGAAAACCAATGATAGTTCTGAACTCAGCCAGGTTGAATTTACAATTGAAGATTTCATCTTCTGACTGAAGAGAAAACTTGAAGTAGTCTGCTGTCCTATGTCTTTTACTTCCTTTTACATATTCAATTGATTCTCATAACTCAAAGACATACTTCTCGGGAACAATTGCACCTCCAGTCAAAGCATTATTCAACGGATGATGGCTCAGAATCTCGTTTTGATTGGGAATTTGCAAGCAAATGGGATATGTAGTGCTTGATTGGCTTGCATTTTCATTGAATCTCCTTCTTTGAACATTGCCATCTTGGGAATTTATTATTTTTCTGTTAAGACAAACTGACCAAAGTTTTGACCAGAAAATACAATTTAAACACAGAAAAATAACAACAAACCAACATTTAAGAAACACATTTATTACACATAGACAATGTTTTGCCTATATATTAAAAATGAGAAAACAAAGTAGTACACAAAGGCGTTCGATACCTTGCATCTCACCCAAATATATATACAAAACATGACAATATATAGGATCACATAAGTATTAAAAGATAAGAAAACAAGGTAGTACACAAAGGCGTTCGATACCTTGCCTCTCACCCCAAACACTTATGAAATACTATATATACAAACACAATATACATATACATTTACACATTTTAAAACACAATACAAATAAAAATAAAAGAAACATAGAATAAAAATAATGGAAAGAAAGAAGAGAAAAAAAAATTCTATTTGTACTGTTTGCCGAGCAAAATCTCGCAAATAACACATTTTGAAAAAATTCCCAGAGATTGACAAGGACCAAAAAATTGGTTTTGGAAAAAATTTGATGATTTGTATTGTTTGCCGAGCAAACTTCTCGGCAAACACGAGAAAAACTCAAGTCAGGCACCAAGTCATCGTGTATGGGAGTTGAACCTCGTAATGCCGAGCTCAAAGCTCTGCAAATGAGCAGTTCAGACCAACTCCTTTTCAATGTATGAAATTACCTTTTATTGAACAACAATAATGTTGTCAATTGATAAAGGACTATTTCAATGAAAGATTGAAGTTTTGGAAAAACAATTTTCACCCAAAAACATTTTGTGAAAATTCACATTGTACTGTTTGCCGAGCAAAATGCTCTGCAACCAGTTGTTTTAAAACAAATTTGGTGAAAATTTCAATTTGTACTGTTTGCCGAGCAAAATGCTCTGCAAACAGTTGGTTTAATAAAGCTTGGTAAAAGTTTACACTTTGTACTGTTTGCCGAGCAAAATGCTCTGCAAACAATTGATTTGAAAACTTGGTGAAAAGTTTACATGCATTTGCCGAGCTCAAAGCTCTGCAAATGCATGGTTCAAGTCTTGACATTTGAAAATCCAATTTGTACTGTTTGCCGAGCAAAATGCTCTGCAAACAGTTGAATTTAAGACTTGGGAAAAAATTTCCAATAATGAACTGTTTGCCGAGCTCGGAGCTCTGCAAACAGTTAAATTAGGACTTGGAAAAATTTTGGAAAACAATTTGCACTGAATGCCGAGCTTGGTGCTCTGCAAACAGTTGATTTAAGAACTTGGTGAAAAATAAATTTGATTTGGTAAAAACAAGTATTTGCCGAGCTAAAAGCTCTGCAAATAACACTTTTGATCCAAACATTTGTTTAAGAAATGTATGAACATGTTAACCAGAAGTTATGAAGATTTGAAGATCATCAAGAACAAACATCGCATTTGCCGAGCAAAATGCTCTGCAAATGGCGCTTTTCTTCAAAACTCATCTTATTACCCAGCCCATCATCAAACATACCCAGAAAATTTCAAATACATGCAGATTAAGGCATAAAATCATACTAACAATAAGCATAAGTCCTAATCATGCAACTCAAACATCAAGAATACACAATCAATCATCATATAATGCATAAAATTCATGGCAGATCATTGTGGCATTTTATCAAACAGTTGGAGTTCAAAAATTAAACAAGAATTATTACCTCAAAACTGATGATTTGAATGATGAAACAAGATGAAATATATCAGAATATGATCACTAGTTTAATCCCCACTTTGATTATTATTACTTAGATGAAAAATATTGATTGATTGAAGTGAATGATTATCGGTTTTGAGAGAAAAATAAAGGTTAAATTGATTTGAATTTGAATGGAAATGAGTTTGGCCCGCCCAAATCCTTTTAAAACTCAAATCCGGGTCGCGGGTCAGGGTCAGACCCGCGTGTCAACCCGGATCACTTCTTTGATATTGGGCTTAAATTCTCATTTTGGGCTGTTTTGATTTTGGGTTCAGGATGGGTTTTACACAAAACAAACAAACAAACAAAACAATCAAAAATTGAATTAAAAAATAAAACAGAATAATAAAATAAAAAAATTAAAAAAATTAAAAAATAAAATCTTTTTATCATTTTTGAATTTACTAATTTTGTATTTGGTTTTTCAGATTTTAGAACTAACACACATAAAAGAAAAAAAATTAAAATAATAAAAAAAAAATATAAGCAAATTAATATTCACATGCATTTGCACACTCCCTCTCAAATTAAGCATATACCAATACAGTAAATTTACAAACTCCCCCTAAAATCATGCATTCTACCCTTTTTCTCCCCCTCAAACATTGCATGTAATAATAAGTAAAACATCAATGTTTGAACCAGAAAACGAACATAGAATACATGGCATGAAAGCATTTAGGTTTGTAAATCTAGCATTCCCAACTTTTGGTGAAAAGGTCAGCGAGTTGGTAGTCTGTTGGACAAAATAGAGTTCGATGTTACCTTTCTCGACATGATCTTTAAGAAAATGGTACCGAACATCTATATGCTTGGTCTTTGTGTGCTGCACCGGATTGCAAGAAATAGCAATAACACTCTTTGAGTCACAGTAAATGGGAATTCTGATGAATTGAAATCCATAATCAGTCAACTGCGTCTTCATCCAAAGAACTTGTGAACAACAGCTTGCTGCAACAACATATTCAGCTTCTGCAGTAGATGTGGATACACAATTCTGTTTCTTTGAAGACCAACTGACCAATCTATCCCCTAGAAACTGTACACTCCCAGAAGTACTCTTTCGATCAAGTTTACAACCTGCATGGTCAGCATCCGAATATGCAATCAACTGAAACCCGGTATCCCTTGGATACCAGAGACCAAGGTTCACTGTGCCTTTCAGGTATCGGAAGATCCGTTTAACGGCCTGGAAATGACTTTCCTTGGGATTGGCCTTGTACTTGGCACACATGCATGTGGCAAACATAATGTCCGGGCGACTTGCAGTCAAATACATGAGTGACCCTATCATACTGCGATATTTCTTTTGATCAAAAGATTTTCCATTTAAGTCAGCATTAATCTTTGTTCGAGCTTCCATGGGTGTCCCAATTGTTTGACAATCCATCATATCAAACTTTTTCAACATGTCAAGAATGTACTTAGATTGACAAATAAAAGTACCATTTGACAACTGTTTGACTTGAAGACCAAGGAAAAAGTTTAATTCACCCATCATGCTCATTTCAAATTTCTTGATCATTAAGGCTGAAAAATTCTTGCAGTATTTAGGGTTAGTTGACCCAAAATTATGTCGTCAACATAAATCTGGATTAGAATGATGTCACTCCCTTGTCGTTTGATAAACAAGGTAGTGTCAATCGAACCTTTGCTAAAACCAGATTTCACAAGATAAGAGGATAGAGCATCATACCATGCACGAGGCGCTTGTTTCAGACCATATAAAGCCTTATGTAATCTGTAAACATAGCCTGGATGTTTGGAATTCACAAAACCTTCTGGTTGTTCAACATACACTTCTTCTTTGAGAATTCCATTCAAGAAGGCAGTTTTGACATCCATTTGGTAGACTGTGAAATTCTTGTAGGCAGCATAGGCAAGAAACATCCGAATAGCCTCAATTCGTGCAACTGGTGCGAATGTCTCATCATAGTCAATTCCATCTTGTTGGCAGTATCCCTTCGCAACCAATCGTGCTTTGTTACGTACAACAACTCCAGTTTCATCCTTTTTGTTCTGAAGATCCATTTGGTCTTAATTGGCTCCTTGTTCTTGTAAGGATTGGGAACCAATTTCCACACCTCAAGACGTTCGAACTGATTAAGTTCTTCTTACATTGCTTTCACCCAATCTGGACAACTTAGAGCTTCATTCACTGTCTTTGGTTCAACAATACTCAGAAAATTCACAAACAGACATTCATTCGCGGATGTGGATCTTGTCTGAACTCCAGTTGTTGGATTACCAATGACTTGAGAAATTGGATGAGCTCTTGTCCATTTGGTTGTGTGAGGAATTGGATCAAGTGGATCACCAGATTCTTCAGAATCAATAAAATCAGGAGAATGTTGTTCTGTTAATTGTTCAAACGAAGTTGCAATTGGTTCAACAAAGTCGTCGTGATCATAATCTTCAGGATTGGTTGAAGGATTTGTCACTTGAGAGATATTATGAGGTTGAGTATGCAACTTTGAATTATCGGTAGGTGGAGGAGAATCAGATGATGAATTAACATCTGATGATTGTGATGGTGAAGACTCATTTGGATCCATCTGTTTTGTGTTTGAACAGGATGGTTCATTTGCATTTACTTCAGATTCAGGAACTTTCTTTGGAACTTGGAAAAATTCTTCAAACAAGATATCCAAATCTTGTGTTGTTGGAGTAGAGAATGATGATTTGACATTTGAAGCAGTCTTTGTTGCGGAAGCTTGTGGACTTTGAAGTTCGGGTCTTGAACTGTGTTATTCAAGAACCATACCCGAGAGTTCATCAAATCTAACATTCATACTCTCTTCAATTCTCTTGGTTCTTCGGTTATATACACGATATGCTATCGATTCTCTCGAATAACCGATGAAATATGCCTCATCGCCTTTTGGTTCAAACTTTGCCCAGATTATCTCGATCATTGAGAACATAACATACACATCCAAAAATGTGCAAGAAGTTCACATTGGGCTTTCTTTTGTTTATCACCTCATATGGAGTTTTATCAAACCTCTTGTTTATGATTGATCTATTTTGAGTGAAACAGGCAGTAGCAACAGCTTCAGCCCATAGATTCGAAGGCAACTTAGAATAAGCAAGCATTGTTCTAGCTGCTTCAACAAGAGTTCGATTTCGACGTTCAACTACTCCATTCTGTTGAGGTGTCCTGACAGCAGAAAATTGATGAGTAATACCCATGGACTTGAAGAAAGAATCAATCGTTGAATTCTTGAATTCAGTGCCATTGTCTGAGCGAACAATTCTAACTGATGATTTAAGATTTACTTGGGTCTTCTTTATGAAATCAATAATTGTATTCGGAGTGTCACTTTTTTGCATGAAGAAAGAATACCAAGTGTAACGAGAATAATCATCGACAATCACAAGAATGTATCGCTTGCCATGGATACTTTGAACTTTCATTGGGCCACACAAATCCATATGTATAAGGTGCAAAGGACCTTCAGTACTCAGATACTTCTTTGGTTTGTGTGAAGCTTTCTTCATCTTACCAATTGCACAAGCGGACAAACATGTTCACTTTCATACTTGTAATCCGGAAGTCCTTCAACAAGTTGTTTATCCACGAGAGCATTGATAGTTTGAAAATTAAGATGAGAAAGACGGCGATGCCATAACCATGAATTTTGTGCATTTGCTTTAGAAAGAAGACAAATCTCTGAAGAGTTTGATGGAATGTTGTTGAGATCAATAGTGAACAAATTATTGTCTCTTGTTCAGTAAGAATATCCACACCATCTTCAGTCTGCACTTTGCATTCATATCTCCTGAATAATACTTGAAGATCATTGTCACAAAATTCTCCAACACTAAAAAGATTGTGTCCTAAGCCTTCAACATAAGAAACTCTCTTGATAGTGACACCATTTTTAACAATGTCTCCATAACCGAGAATAGGAGCGATATGATCATTTCCAAATCTGACGGTTCCCATGAACTTCTCGATAAAGTTTGTAAGAATGGACTTGTTTCCAGTCATATGACGAGAACATCCCGAGTCAACATACCATACACAAATGAGAAATTCCTGCAAGAACAAGGAATATGATTTAGGTACCCATGTAGATTGGGTCCTTGCAGGTTAGAGGGATAACATGCAAGTATACATAAAATTAAACATCAAGCAAAATAACACACAAACAAACTTTTTATTCAAATCACAAACAAACACACATAATTGTTCAAAACACAGATACGAATTATAAGCAATGAAAATCCAAGGTTTAAACACAAGTTTTGGTACAAGCAGGACTAGTCCTAGATGTATTGGCACTATTTTGAGAATTTGATCTACGGACAATCCACACTTGTTTCACATTTTTTGTATTCCCATCAAGCTTGACTTTACTAGAAGCATGCAAAAATCTATCCTTAGGAATCCATCTAATGCTACTAGTTAAGCACAAGTCACCTGAAACACGAACAGTCTTTCTTGTTAGCAAACAATTTGTTATTTTCGGACTTAACAGGTTTCTTCTTGATGGTTTCTATGGTCTTGTTTACTTTCTTTATATTATTAGGTGACAACCAACCATATTGATCTTTGTACTTAGTCATTCCAGAAACAGTATCTCTAACCCTTTGTAAAGTGCACTTAGGATTCTTCTGAGAATACCTAGGAAAACTAGAATACCTAACTTGCTGAGGTTGTTTGTTACCTAATGAGAAAATTTCATTCTTAACAATCTTTGGACCACTTCTTGTTTTGACTTCTTTTTGGGACTGAGGTTCAGATTTAACCTTGTATTTCCTAGAAGTCTTTGAATTGTTAGAAACTTTGGATTCTCTGTTTGGTTTTGGTTTCGAATCTGTCTTAGGTGATTGATTGAACTTCGGTTTTGAAACATTCTTTGGTGATGGTTTGGTCTTTGGTTTTGAATCAGTCTTGTGTAATGGGTTGGTCTTAGATTGTTGGGTGGTCTTTGGTCTTTGGAACTTATCGAATGGGGAAGGTTGTGAAGAGTGTGACTTTGGAATCTTCTTTAGAAAAAATTCATGTTTTTCCTCTTTTGAACAAAATGTTTTTCAAAATCAGGAGCAAAATCATAATTTCCTTCCAAAATGTTTAGAAATCATCCGTTTCCAATTTCACACTTGCTTCACTTATCTTAATTGGACAAGGACTTCTCTTGAGTGGAATTGATGCTTTTTCTTTTTATTTAAAAAATTGAAGTGCTATTTTCTGAAATTGGAATTCAACTTTTAGATCATTAAGTTCCTTTAGCACATTTATCCTTTGTCTCTTTCTTTTTCAAACTTTTGTTTGAAAACATCAATTTCATTCAAGTATGATTGAGTTCCCTCAGAAAACTTGGTAAAAGATTCAGTTTCAGAAGCAATCGGAAAGAAATAATCATCAACATCATATACATCATCTAGATCACCATCAGTTTGAACAGAAACATGCACAACTTGACTCTCAGTTTGTACAGATGTATTCACGATTTCACAAATAGAACGGCCAGTCTGAGTTGATGCTTGATTGGCTTGCATTTTCATTGAATCTCCTTCTTTGAACATAGCCATCTTGAATTTTTTTTTCTGTTAAAGACAAACTGACCAAAGTTTGACCAGAAAAGACATTTAAACACAGAAAAATAACAAAATACCAACATTTAAGAAACACATTTATTACACAAAGACAATGTTTTGCATATATATTAAAAATGAGAAAACAAAGTAGTACACAAAGGCGTTCGATACCTTGCATCTCACCCAAATATATATACAAAACATGACAATATATAGGATCACATAAGTATTAAACGATAAGAAAACAAGGTAGTACACAAAGGCGTTCGATACCTTGCCTCTCACCCCAAACACTTATGAAATACTATATATTTACCAACACAATACACATACACATTTATACATTTTAAAAACACAACACAAATATAAAAGAAACATAGAATAAAAAAATAATGGAAAGAAAAAGAGAAAAAAAAAAAATTCTATTTGTACTGTTTGCAGAGCAAAATGCTCTGCAAATAGCACATTTTGAAAAAATTTCCCAGAGATTGACAAGGACCAAAAAATTGGTTTTGGAAAAAATTTGATGATTTGTATTGTTTGCCGAGCAACTACAATAAAGTAGATTCAGAAGACACAGTTTCCAGTCATCCTGATCTGGAATCTGTTCAGAAAAAGAAACGCTCCAGTGGTACTCCATTCTATCCTTCTATTATTTTCAAACTACCCTCTGAAATTAATATTGGATCAGATGTTCGTACTACTCCCCCAGTATCAGTGTCAGTTGAGCATATACCAGAAATGTCTTCCTATTAAGAATTCCAAACTGAACCAGTACTTCAAGAAATGCCTTCAAATGAAGAATTTCATGATGCAAATCGTGATTTAAATGATTCAGATGAAGATGTTGAAGTAGTCTGGCAAGATCCTCCCCCTGAAGCAACACCAGAGGAGACTCAACTGAATTCTTGCACTGATATTGTTGTCAGTAACAATCCTGGTCAGTACTCCAGATGGACAAAAGCTCATCCTATTGATCAGATCATAGGTGACTCAGTAGAGGAGTTCAGACCAGAAGAGCCTCCAGTAATCAATGCTTATATGTTAGTTTTCTATCATTGATGGAACCAAAGAAGATTGATGAGGCTATGGAAGATCCAAGCTGGGTGACTGCTATGCAAGAAGAGCTTCACCAGTTTGAAAGGAACAAGGTCTGGTATCTGGTTCCTTTCCCAGTTGGAAAGAAAGAACCAATTGGAACAAGATGGGTCTTCAGGAACAAGGTAGATGAAGATGGCCACGTAATCAGAAACAAGGCCAGACTGGTAGCACAAGGCTACTGCCAGTCAGATGTCGACTTTGATGAATAATTTGCTCCAGTGGCTAGACTTGAAGCGATCAGAATATTCTTAGCATTCGCTGCTAATCATCAGTTCAAGTCTACCAGATGGATGTAAAGAGTGCTTTCTTGAATGGAAAGCTTGAAGAAGAAGTTTATGTCAGACAACCACCAGTTTCGTTGATGAAAAGCATCCACATTGGGTATATCGTCTGGACAAAGCGCTTTATGGCCTCAGACAAGCCCCACGTGCCTGGTATACACTCTGACTAAACATTTATTGAAAAATGGTTTCAAAAGAGGTGCAATTGACAATACCTTATTTATTCTTCATGAAAAAGGTAATCTGTTAATGGTACAAATTTATGTTGATGAATTATTTTTGGGTCTACTGATGAAAATATGTGCAATAAATTTTCTAAAATAATGTCAACTGAATATGAAATGAGTTTGATGGGTGAATTAACTATGAAATGAGTTTGATGGGTGAATTAACATATTTTCTTGGACTCCAGATTAAACAAAACAAAGATGGCATTTTTATTAATCAGGAAAAATATGTTAGAGATCTTTTAAAGAAATATGATATGGACTCTTCACCATCTAAACCCACTCCAATTTCTGCACCACTGACACTGGACTCTGATCCAGATGGTAAACCAGTGAACACCACTGTCTACAGAGGCATGGTTGGTTCACTGATGTATTTAACTGCCAGTAGACCAGATATTATGTTTTCAACATGTTTATGTGCCAGATATCAGTCTAATCCAAAGGAATCTCATATGCTTGCTGTAAAGCGCATACTGAAGTACCTTAAGGGTGTCTCCAGTTTGGGTCTTTGGTATCCCAAAGGCTCAGGCATGGATCTAATGGGTTATTCAGAGTCAGATCATGCAGGTTGTAAGATAGACAGGAAATCCACTACTGGTGGATGTCATTTCCTTGGTGGCAAACTGGTCAGCTGGAACAGTAAGAAGCAAACTTCAGTTTCATTGTCCACTGCTGAAGCTGAATACGTGTCTGCAGCCAGTTGTTGTGCTCAGATACTCTGGATGAAGAACCAGTTGCTTGATTATGGTATTAAGTATTCAAAGACCCCAATCTTTTGTGTAATACCAGTGCCATTGCTATCTCGAACAATCCAGTCATGCACTTCAAAACGAAGCACATTGATCTCAGGTATCACTTCATTCGTGATCATATTATGAAAAACAACATTGAACTCCATTTTATTCCCACTGACAAACAACTCGCTGACATTTTTTCTAAATCTCTGGATGTCAAAACTTTTGAATATCTTGTTGGTGAGTTGAGAATGTTAAACCCTTAAATCTGGAACCTTGGTATTGAACGCCATTGTGTACTACATCTTTGCATTAATAGATTTCTGGATCAGCATTCCAGGGGGTAAGACTTGAAAGATATTTTTGTTCTTAAAAATGTTTTATTTTTCAGGGGGAATTTATTAATTTATTTTCTCACTGGACAAATTCTTCAGAAAATATTACTGGTACTTTGTAAATGTGTCCCTCTCACTGGTAATTGGACAGGTTGAAGTGCGTGTTTGAGGTGACTTGTCTCCTTGTAAATGTGTCCCTCTCATTTGTCTGTATTAGTTGACGTGCACGTTTGAGGTTACCAGTCTTTCAAAATGGTTTTCACTAGTACTTTACTGGAGTGTCCCTCCAGTGTACCATCAGTACATGTTCACTGGACTAATCCACCAGTGATACTGGAGTGTCCAGTCAACCTCCAGATGCACTGAAATGAGTCATAATATTTTTGTTTAAATACTTGGTCATTGTGCGTGCCACGTAAGCAAACTTTTTAAAGATATTTATCTTATAATCCTACGTGGCATGTAAATTTTTCAAAGAAATGATGGTATTTTACCTTGGGAAGACAAAAAGTGCAACTTGATACTGTTTGTGGGCTGTAAACCGTCACACATTTATGTGTGGTGTGATGTAATTAATGCGGATCTCAGAACCATGATCAAGGAATGCTTTTTGCTAATTTCCAGATTTGCTTGAGGACAAGCAACGCTCAAGTGTGGGGGGATTTGATGTGACCAATTTATATAGATCGCCCACTTCATTATTGGCCTTTTTCGTATGTGTTTTGAGTCGATATTGTATGCATTTGGCGCGTTTATGGTGTTTGTTAGTGCTTTCAGGTTCTTAGCAGGTTGTGCGTCCATTTGGTACATTTTCCGACGATTTTAGGCCAAGATGTTGATCCGAGTGTTCGAGTGATGTTGATAAAGAAAATCAAAGATTTCAGCAAGATTTGACTGCGCCGCAGTGGGAGGGATGATGCCCCACTGCGCCGCAGTCACTGGAGTGAAGAAGCCACATGGATTCCAGCAAGTTTGAGCTGCGCCGCAGTGGGAGTATTCACACCCCACTGCGCCGCAGTCAAGGTGTGCCAAAGCCAAGGCTTTCCAGAGGTTTTACACTGCGCCGCAGTGGGAGGAATGTTGCCCCACTGCGCCGCAGTCCTTGGTCGATCAAAAACAAAATAATTTCCAGTGGATTATAACTGCGCCGCAGTGGGAGGAATGTTGCCCCACTGCGCCGCAGTCAACCAAAGAACAGAATTCCAGGGGCCTGTCACTGCGCCGCAGTGGTGGTGCACAAGGCTCACTGCGGCGCAGTGAGTGCACGGGGAGATCAGGGCTACAACCTCTTTGCATCAGATTTGGGGGAGGTATATAAAGAAAAAAAAACCTATTTGCCCAATTATCCAAGTTTTTCTTTCTAGGAGCTGTTCTACCACGAGTCTTTGACGGATCATCGCAGATTTCATCATTTGATTCATTGAAGATTCAAGAACATCCATCTAGATCGTATCTAATCTTCTGTCTTGCAATTTATATTCAACAATCATTGGTACAATATGTTTTCTTTCAATTTCTTTATTGCAATTCAATTTAGTATGATTGGCTAGATTTCTAATCATCCACTTTGATGAAACTTGACGAATGATATGATTGCAATATTTTAATTCAAGAGTTGATTCAATTATCTTTGTGTCGTGATCTTTATCAATTAATTCCTTGCGATTTATTCTTTTGATGTTGATGGTTTATGTGTTCATCGTTAGTGGTACTAGGTGAATACGTTTATCGTTTCAATTCGATTGTCTATGGTCGTTTGTCACCGGTTCATGGTATGACGGTGAATGTCAAATCTATAATAGGAGTTAATTGGTAAACGTGTTTAGAAACGGTTGGTGGTACCACGTTTTCATTCACATAGGCATAATTGGTAATTGGATAATCAAGAAAACTAATTGTTGGGGAGATTTTCTAGGCATTGGTGGTACCGGCTTGGGTAATTTAACTAGCAACTTAGGTGTTTGGGTTATTTGTGAGCGGTTGGTGGTACCACGCGAGCATTTTATCCTTTCACGATTATCTTGTCAACTCTAAATAATCTGAACTTTATCGAGTGCAATCATAACTGAAGTCAAGTGGATTCGAAGTGGGTGATCTTTATTCATATTGTTTGAACTTTCTTTACTTTTCAATTGTCTTGTCATTTCAATTTCTTTAATTTCATATTATCAAGGTGAGGTAGCAATTCGGCTACGGTTCCATCCTTATTCCAAAACCACTTTAGCTGAGAACTATTTCAAAACCATTCCCCGTGTTCGATCCTGGACTTACCTTCTAGCTATACTATATACGAACGGGTCCACTGCCCGCAAGTGTGTAGTAGTCAGTTTTAGGGTATTCCTTGTTTTAATTTTTAAACTCGATTTCACACATCAAGTTTTTGGCGCCGCTGCCGGGGAATGTGTGCCGATTTAGTTGTTAATTTAGTGGTTTGATCCTTTCTCACGCGTGAGAAAGTTACTTGTTTATTAGTTTAGTTTTCTTTTCTTATCGCAGGTGCATTTGACGTGTTTGTGTTAGTTGTGTATTTGCAGGAATTGTGTTAGTTGATGAACTTGCGTTCTTCGGGTCTCCCTTTGAATAGTCCCTTGTCTACTCCGAGAAGACCAAGAGGGCATAGGTTTAACTTCGCTGAACCCACAACACCAATACCGACACCATTTTCACCTATAGCTAAACCCACTCCTGATTCGGACGAGGAAGGGTTCTTTTTGAACGAGTTTTTCAATTTTGAGGTAAAGCAAGAGGAAATGGGGGACGAACAACCAAGGGATCCGAATGACACTCGCTATGGCGAGAGGGTCCGAACTATCCCAACGGGACGTGGTTCCGCCATTAGACCTCCAACCATTGATCACACTTTCGCTTTAAAAGGAAACCATCTAAAAGCATAGAAGAGCATCAATTTGATGGTAAACGGAAATGGGATCCTTACCAACACTTGGATAGGTTCGAAAAGTTGGCTTGGCTATATCAATATGGGCAAAACCAAATGAATGCCGTGAAACTTGAAACATTTCCCATGTCAATCACAGGAGAAGTACTTGATTGGTTCAATGATCTTCCAGAAAATTCTATTACTACTTGGAACCAACTCAAGGAGGCTTTCATTGGTGAGTTTTATTCACTTAGAACTCAAAGAAGGTTGGAGAACATGATTAGATCTTTTGAACAAGATGATGGAGAAGATGTTGTTGAGGCTTGGATTCGTTTCAAGGAAATGTTGAGAAATTGCCCAGGTCACGATTTGACTAGGGAGAAATATGTGGAGCTTTTCTTTGATGGGTTGGATAAAAAGTCTAAACGAGAATTGGGATATGCTTTCGAGGTAGTTTCAATAACATTACACCCAATGAAGGCTATCGAATCTTGGAAGACATGGCGAAGGATAGCTCAACTTTGGATGATGAAAGGTTTTTGAAGAATGAGAAAAAGATGAAGAGAGGTACTAACCAAGGGAGAGTTGCTAAGGTTGAAGCTAGCAATGACCCAGGGGTTGTTGGAGAGATTAGGGCGCTATCTGAGCGCATGGAAAAGGGGTTTGCTGCTCAAGAGAGTAGGTTTGGAGCAATTGAGAGGGATGTAAAGGTAGTGGCCGATGGGTGTGATCATTGTGGTGATATGCACTATTCTGATGAGTGTCCAAATCGGGCACCCGAAGATGTGAATTATGTTCAAAATCAGCCCCAAGGGAATTTCTACCGCAACACCGGTTTCCAGAACCGGCCTTCAGGTAATACTTCTTATAACTCTTCTTTTCAATCTAATAATTCTCGTTTTTCAGGAAATAGGTGGCAAAGAGATAATTATCAGAATCAGCCACAACAGCAGACTCAGCAAGGACAAGGATCAGGTTCTTCTTCTTCTAATGCCGATCCTAATGCCGAGTTGAGAGAGATGATGAAGCAGTTGGCTAGTAATCAGGTTAAAACAAATACTAGCATTCAAATGATCAGGGAAGACACTAAGACTTTGAGTGAGAGGTTGGATCAGTTAAGTGGGAAGGTGGAGATCAATATGAAAAATCAGGGAGTTAATTTCAAGGATCTCGAAAGTAGGATGGCTGCTCTTGCTAGGCCCACGGGGACTCTTCCTAGCAACACACAGCAGAATCCTAGACCTCAGTTTAGTCAAGGACAGAATCAACCACAGAATCAAGGACAGAAATACACTCCACCACCAGTCCGCAATGAGCAAGCCAAAGCCATCACCACTCGTACTGGTAGGTCTTATGACTCACCTCCTATGCCTAATGTTGTTGTTTCTGATGTGCAGGATAAAGGGAGTGATGATGATGAGGTTGATGAAGAGATTGAAATGGAGGAAGATTCAACCGTGAAGACTCCGGTCACTCCACCAAAACCGGATGTGGTTCCAGAAGTTAGACCTTACAAGCCGAAGATACCATTTCCGCAGAGGTTCAAAAAGGCAAAACTGAAAGAGCAATATAACAAGTTTGTGGAGATGATAACAAATGTTCATATTAATGTGCCTTTAGTTGATCTTATTCAGGGGATGCCACATTATGCCAAGTTCATTAAGGAGCTTGTGACTGACAAGGGAAAAATGGATGAGGTGAAAGCTACTTATCTTAATGCCGAGTGTTCTGCTATCTTGCAGAACCGCATCCCACCTAAGCTTGAAGATCCAGGGAGTTTCCTTATTACTTGTTCTATTCGTACTCTTACTTGTAAGGCACTTGCTGATTTAGGTGCTAGCATTAATTTGATGCCTTACTCGGTTTGGAGTAAGTTAGCTCTAGGAGTTTTGAGACCTACCCGCATGAGTATTAGATTAGCTGACCATTCTTTTCAGTATCCCATTGGGATTGCTGAAAACATGACTGTCCGGGTAGGCCATATTGTGTTTCTAGTTGACTTCGTTATCCTCGAGATGGAGGAAGATACGAAGGTACCCCTTATTCTTGGACGACCATTCCTTAATACCGCGGATGCTATCATCCGTGTGAAGGATAAGGAAATTTCTTTGGGTGTGGGTACGGATAGAATTGTGTTTAATGTTGAAAAGTCCATCAAGCATTCATATTCTAATGATGAGTCTTGTTTCAGGATTGACGTTATTGATGATGCTTTAGACCGAGAGTTTCAGGAACTAATGGAGGTCGACACTGGAGATGAGGAGATTGCTAATTTAGGATCGGGAGATATATCTGACGATGATTTGTTTGCAGAGGTTATGGCGCTTAGCTTGGATGAGACACCTCCCGAGGATAAGAGTTTTGAGGAGGTTGTTGCTGATGGAAGTTCGAGGGTACCGAATTCTGTTGATGTACCACCCACTGATTTGGAGCTTAAGCCATTACCTTCCCATTTGGAGTATGCTTATTTGTCAGGTGAATCTTCTTTACCCGTGGTTATCTCGTCCTCACTCTCGAGTGACGAGAAGGATTGTCTTTTGTCTGTGCTTCGAGCCCATAAGCGGGCTTTTTCTTGGAAGACCACCGATATTCCAGGTATTAGTCCTAACTTTTGCCAGCATAAAATAGATTTTGTTGATGATGTTAAGCCCGTTGTCCAGAGAAAGAGGTCATTAAGTTGTTAGATGCTGGGATCATTTTTCCTATTGCTGATAGTCCTTGGGTTAGTCCTGTTCATTGTGTGCCCAAAAAGGGGGGCATGACAGTTATTGAGAATGAGAATAAGGAACTTTTGGCCACTAGGACTATAACGGGTTGGCGGGTTTGTATTGATTACCGTAAGCTTAATGATGCCACCCGTAAGGATCACTTTCCCTTCCTTTCATTGATCAGATGTTAGAAAGACTTGAAGGTAATGAATATTTTTGTTTCTTAGATGGGTTTTCCGGGTACTTCCAAATACCCATTGATCCCAAGGACCAAGAAAAGACCACCTTCACATGCCCATTTGGTACTTTTGCTTATCGGCGAATGCTGT
>CM067169.1:67165583-67217332 GCA_034093135.1 Erigeron breviscapus
AGAGAGAATGATTGATTCAACTGAAAGATTGGGATTAATGTGTGTTAAAATGAAGTGTTGGTTATCAAAAGGTTTTTTTCTCTAAGGTATGAGAGGGCTATTTATAGTCTAACTACTCAATTATGCTAATTGTCACAATTAGCCCCTCAACCTTAGTGATCATTTATCTATGACTTAACAACAAGAAATTCTTCTATTCTAGATTACAATTTATCACTATTTTTGGATTTCTAACACGGTGTAAGATTAAGTACAGGTGATAAGCGAGATGGTGTTAGAGTTGGTGGATTTGGCGAAACAACGGATGGTATAGGTGTAGATTGTGAAGGTGAAGATTGCGAAAGTTGAACGATTGGTGTAGATTGTGTTGATTGAATGGATGGTGAGGTTTGCGAAGTAATATTTGGTGTAGGTTGAGAAACAGGTGAAGAAACAGGTTCAGGTGTTACAACATCTTGCTCAAACATAACTCTTTTTGATTTTCTTTTTCATTTCCTCTGCTCAGAAGTCCCCTCATCACTAACCTCTCTTTTTCTTTTATCAGATCTAGGACCCTCACTAGGCGACCTATGCTCAGCTTGGGTAGGAGTCTGTCGGCTTTCAGACCCCATTGCTGAGACTAACCACTCTAGATAAGCCCTAAGGTGAGGACTCTGAGCAGGAACCAGATTAATCAGGAATGGTGGAATCGGAAAAGGTCTTGCAGTTTCACTTCCTGTGCCTCTCAAGTTGGATTTATACATTGCAATTACACACTTGAAGCTGTCTTCCAATTTTGGAATTTCTTCTTCATTATCAAGAACGTCTTCGATAATCAGTGTGAAGAATCTGATAAAGGGAATATATTTTCTTTCTTGTGCATTCTTTCCCTTGACAACTTGTATCATCTTATCCCATATTATCTTCGCAAAGTCACACTGCACATTGTGAGTGACTGCATAGTACATTGATAAGGAATGTTTCGTCATGAGATCAATTCCTTTCTGTGATGGCATCAAACAAGTGGTTAGAACATTGTACATTGTATGCCAGAGAGTTGCTACATTCATTCTTCTAAAATCTCTCATCGTTGCCAACTCTCCTTCATAACCCAACGAATGAACTCCAGCCAACATTTCTTCAACTGATGGAAGTTCTTCGTATTCTTCAAGTTTAGGAAAACCAATGATAGTTCTGAACTCAGCCAGGTTGAATTTACAATTGAAGATTTCATCTTCTGACTGAAGAGAAAACTTGAAGTAGTCTGCTGTCCTATGTCTTTTACTTCCTTTTACATATTCAATTGATTCTCACAACTCAAAGACATACTTCTCGGGAACAATTGCACCTCCAGTCAAAGCATTATTCAACGGATGATGGCTCAGAATCTCCGTAGTGATTGGGAATTTGCAAGCAAATGGGATATGTAGTGCTTGATTGGCTTGCATTTTCATTGAATCTCCTTCTTTGAACATAGCCATCTTGGTGAATTTTTTTTTTCCTGTTAAGACAAACTGACCAAAGTTTTGACCAGAAAATACATTTTAAATACAGAAAAATAACAACATATACCAACATTTAAGAAACACATTTATTACACATAGACAATGTTTTGCATATATATTAAAAATGAGAAAACAAAGTAGTACACAAAGGCGTTCGATACCTTGCATCTCACCCAAATATATATACAAAACATGACAATATATAGGATCACATAAGTATTAAACGATAAGAAAACAAGGTAGTACACAAAGGCGTTCGATACCTTGCCTCTCACCCCAAACACTTATGAAATACTATATATACAAACACAATATACATATACATTTACACATTTTAAAACACAATACAAATAAAAATAAAAGAAACATAGAATAAAAATAATGGAAAGAAAAGAAAGAAAGAGAAAAAAAAATTCTATTTGTACTGTTTGCAGAGCAAAATGCTCTGCAAATAGCACATTTTGAAAAAATTTCCCAGAGATTGACAAGGACCAAAAAATTGGTTTTGGAAAAAATTTGATGATTTGTATTGTTTGCCGAGCAAACTTCTCGGCAAACACGAGAAAAACTCAAGTCAGGCACCAAGTCATCGTGTATGGGAGTTGAACCTCGTAATGCCGAGCTCAAAGCTCTGCAAATGAGCAGTTCAGACCAACTCCTTTTCAATGTATGAAATTACCTTTTATTGAACAACAATAATGTTGTCAATTGATAAAGGACTATTTCAATGAAAGATTGAAGTTTTGGAAAAACAATTTTCACCCAAAAACATTTTGTGAAAATTCACATTGTACTGTTTGCCGAGCAAAATGCTCTGCAACCAGTTGTTTTAAAACAAATTTGGTGAAAATTTCAATTTGTACTGTTTGCCGAGCAAAATGCTCTGCAACCAGTTGTTTTTAAAACAAATTTGGTGAAAATTTCAATTTGTACTGTTTGCCGAGCAAAATGCTCTGCAACCAGTTGTTTTTAAAACAAATTTGGTGAAAATTTCAATTTGTACTGTTTGCCGAGCTCAAAGCTCTGCAAATGCATGGTTCAAGTCTTGACAAGTTTGAAAATCCAATTTGTACTGTTTGCCGAGCTCAGAGCTCTGCAAACAGTTGAATTTAAGACTAATTTGGTGAAAATTTCAATAATGAACTGTTTGCCGAGCTCGGAGCTCTGCAAACAGTTAAATTAGGACTTGGAAAAATTTTGGAAAACAATTTGCACTGAATGCCGAGCTTGGTGCTCTGCAAACAGTTGATTTAAGAACTTGGTGAAAAATAAATTTGATTTGGTAAAAACAAGTATTTGCCGAGCTAAAAGCTCTGCAAATAACACTTTTGATCCAAACATTTGTTTAAGAAATGTATGAACATGTTAACCAGAAGTTATGAAGATTTGAAGATCATCAAGAACAAACATCGCATTTGCCGAGCAAAATGCTCTGCAAATGGCGCTTTTCT
This sequence comes from Erigeron breviscapus, assembly GCA_034093135.1. Taxonomy (NCBI): domain Eukaryota; kingdom Viridiplantae; phylum Streptophyta; class Magnoliopsida; order Asterales; family Asteraceae; genus Erigeron; species Erigeron breviscapus. The sequence goes on from CM067169.1 coordinate 67,168,519, forward strand.
TCAAAACTCATCTTATTACCCAGCCCATCATCAAACATACCCAGAAAATTTCAAATACATGCAGATTAAGGCATAAAATCATACTAACAATAAGCATAAGTCCTAATCATGCAACTCAAACATCAAGAATAAACAATCAATCATCATATAATGCATAAAATTCATGGCAGATCATTGTGGCATTTTATCAAACAGTTGGAGTTCAAAAATTAAACAAGAATTATTACCTCAAAACTGATGATTTGAATGATGAAACAAGATGAAATATATCAGAATATGATCACTAGTTTAATCCCCACTTTGATTATTATTACTTAGATGAAAAATATTGATTGATTGAAGTGAATGATTATCGGTTTTGAGAGAAAAATAAAGGTTAAATTGATTTGAATTTGAATGGAAATGAGTTTGGCCCGCCCAAATCCTTTTAAAACTCAAATCCGGGTCGCGGGTCAGGGTCAGACCCGCGTGTCAACCCGGATCACTTCTTTGATATTGGGCTTAAATTCTCATTTTGGGCTGTTTTGATTTTGGGTTCAGGATGGGTTTTACACAAAACAAACAAACAAACAAAACAATCAAAAATTGAATTAAAAAATAAAACAGAATAATAAAATAAAAAAATTAAAAAAATAAAAATTAAAAAATAAAATCTTTTTATCATTTTTGAATTTACTAATTTTGTATTTGGTTTTTCAGATTTTAGAACTAACACACATAAAAGAAAAAAAATTAAAATAATAATAAAAAAAATATAAGCAAATTAATATTCACATGCATTTGCACACTCCCTCTCAAATTAAGCATATACCAATACAGTAAATTTACAAACCCCCCTAAAATCATGCATTCTACCCTTTTTCTCCCCCTCAAACATTGCATGTAATAATAAGTAAAACATCAATGTTTGAACCAGAAAACGAACATAGAATACATGGCATGAAAGCATTTAGGTTTGTAAATCTAGCATTCCCAACTTTTGGTGAAAAGGTCAGCGAGTTGGTAGTCTGTTGGAACAAAATAGAGTTCGATGTTACCTTTCTCGACATGATCTTTAAGAAAATGGTACCGAACATCTATATGCTTGGTCTTTGTGTGCTGCACCGGATTGCAAGAAATAGCAATAGCACTCTTTGAGTCACAGTAAATGGGAATTCTGATGAATTGAAATCCATAATCAGTCAACTGCGTCTTCATCCAAAGAACTTGTGAACAACAGCTTGCTGCAACAACATATTCAGCTTCTGCAGTAGATGTGGATACACAATTCTGTTTCTTTGAAGACCAACTGACCAATCTATCCCCTAGAAACTGTACACTCCCAGAAGTACTCTTTCGATCAAGCTTACAACCTGCATGGTCAGCATCCGAATATGCAATCAACTGAAACCCGGTATCCCTTGGATACTAGAGACCAAGGTTCACTGTGCCTTTCAGGTATCGGAAGATCCGTTTAACGGCCTGGAAATGACTTTCCTTGGGATTGGCCTTGTACTTGGCACACATGCATGTGGCAAACATAATGTCCGGGCGACTTGCAGTCAAATACATGAGTGACCCTATCATACTGCGATATTTCTTTGATCAAAAGATTTTCCATTTAAGTCAGCATTAATCTTTGTTCGAGCTTCCATGGGTGTCCCAATTGTTTGACAATCCATCATATCAAACTTTTTCAACATGTCAAGAATGTACTTAGATTGACAAATAAAAGTACCATTTGACAATTGTTTTACTTGAAGACCAAGGAAAAAGTTTAATTCACCCATCATGCTCATTTCAAATTTCTTGATCATTAAGGCTGAAAAATTCTTGCAGTATTTAGGGTTAGTTGACCTAAAAATTATGTCGTCAACATAAATCTGGATTAGAATGATGTCACTCCCTTGTCGTTTGATAAACAAGGTAGTGTCAATCGAACCTTTGCTAAAACCAGATTTCACAAGATAAGAGGATAGAGCATCATACCATGCACGAGGCGCTTGTTTCAGACCATATAAAGCCTTATGTAATCTGTAAACATAGCCTGGATGTTTGGAATTCACAAAACCTTCTGGTTGTTCAACATACACTTCTTCTTTGAGAATTCCATTCAAGAAGGCAGTTTTGACATCCATTTGGTAGACTGTGAAATTCTTGTAGGCAGCATAGGCAAGAAACATCCGAATAGCCTCAATTCGTGCAACTGGTGCGAATGTCTCATCATAGTCAATTCCATCTTGTTGGCAGTATCCCTTCGCAACCAATCGTGCTTTGTTATGTACAACAACTCCAGTTTCATCCTTTTTGTTCTTGAAGATCCATTTGGTCTTAATTGGCTCCTTGTTCTTGTAAGGATTGGGAACCAATTTCCACACCTCAAGACGTTCGAACTGATTAAGTTCTTCTTACATTGCTTTCACCCAATCTGGACAACTTAGAGCTTCATTCACTGTCTTTGGTTAAAAAATACTCAGAAAATTCACAAACAGACATTCATTCGCGGATGTGGATCTTGTCTGAACTCCAGTTGTTGGATTACCAATGACTTGAGAAATTGGATGAGCTCTTGTCCATTTGGTTGTGTGAGGAATTGGATCAAGTGGATCACCAGATTCTTCAGAATCAATAAAATCAGGAGAATGTTGTTCTGTTAATTGTTCAAACGAAGTTGCAATTGGTTCAACAAAGTCGTCGTGATCATAATCTTCAGGATTGGTTGAAGGATTTGTCACTTGAGAGATATTATGAGGTGGAGTATGCAACTTTGAATTATCGGTAGGTGGAGGAGAATCAGATGATGAATTAACATCTGATGATTGTGATGGTGAAGACTCATTTGGATCCATCTGTTTTGTGTTTGAACAGGATGGTTCATTTGCATTTACTTCAGATTCAGGAACTTTCTTTGGAACTTGGAAAAATTCTTCAAACAAGATATCCAAATCTTGTGTTGTTGGAGTAGAGAATGATGATTTGACATTTGAAGCAGTCTTTGTTGCGGAAGCTTGTGGACTTTGAAGTTCGGGTCTTGAACTGTGTTATTCAAGAACCATACCCGAGAGTTCATCAAATCTAACATTCATACTCTCTTCAATTCTCTTGGTTCTTCGGTTATATACACGATATGCTATCGATTCTCTCGAATAGCCGATGAAATATGCCTCATCGCCTTTTGGTTCAAACTTTCCCAGATTATCTCGATCATTGAGAACATAACATACACATCCAAAAATGTGCAAGAAGTTCACATTGGGCTTTCTTTTGTTTATCACCTCATATTGAGTTTTATCAAACCTCTTGTTTATGATTGATCTATTTTGAGTGAAACAGGCAGTAGTAACAGCTTCAGCCCATAGATTCGAAGGCAACTTAGAATAAGCAAGCATTGTTCTAGCTGCTTCAACAAGAGTTCGATTTCGACGTTCAACTACTCCATTCTGTTGAGGTGTCCTGACAGCGGAAAATTGATGAGTAATACCCATGGACTTGAAGAAAGAATCAATCGTTGAATTCTTGAATTCAGTGCCATTGTCTGAGCGAACAATTCTAACTGATGATTTAAGATTTACTTGGGTCTTCTTTATGAAATCAATAATTGCATTCGGAGTATCACTTTTTGCATGAAGAAAGAATACCCAAGTGTAACGAGAATAATCATCGACAATCACAAGAATATATCGCTTGCCATGGATACTTTGAACTTTCATTGGGCCACACAAATCCATATGTATAAGATGCAAAGGACCTTCAGTACTCAGATACTTCTTTGGTTTGTGTGAAGCTTTCTTCATCTTACCAATTGCACAAGCTGGACAAACATGTTCACTTTCATACTTGTAATCCGGAAGTCCTTCAACAAGTTGTTTATCTACGAGAGCATTGATAGTTTGAAAATTAAGATGAGAAAGACGGCGATGCCATAACCATGAATTTGTGCAGTTGCTTTAGAAAGAAGACAAATCTCTGAAGAGTTAGATGGAATGTTGTTGAGATCAATAGTGAACAAATTATTGTCTCTTGTTCCAGTAAGAATATCCACACCATCTTCAGTCTGCACTGCATTCATATCTCCTGAATAATACTTGAAGATCATTGTCACAAAATTCTCCAACACTAAAAAGATTGTGTCCTAAGCCTTCAACATAAGAAACTCTCTTGATAGTGACTCCATTTTTAACAATGTCTCCATAACCGAGAATAGGAGCGATATGATCATTTCCGAATCTGACGGTTCCCATGAACTTCTCGATAAAGTTTGTAAGAATGGACTTGTTTCCAGTCATATGACGAGAACATCCCGAGTCAACATACCATACACAAATGAGAAATTCCTGCAAGAACAAGTAATATGATTTAGGTACCCATGTAGATTGGGTCCTTGCAGGTTAGAGGGATAACATGCAAGTATACATAAAATTAAACATCAAGCAAAATAACACACAAACAAACTTTTTATTCAAATCACAAACAAACACACATAATTGTTCAAAACACAGATACGAATTATAAGCAATGAAAATCCAAGGTTTATACACATGTTTTGGTACAAGCAGGACTAGTCCTAGATGTATTGGCACTACTTTGAGAATTTGATCTACGGACAATCCACACTTGTTTCACATTTGTTGTATTCCCATCAAGCTTGACTTTACTAGAAGCATGCAAAAATCTATCCTTAGGAATCCATCTAATGCTACTAGTTAAGCACAAGTCACCTGAAACACGAACAGTTTTCTTGTTAGCAAACAATTTGTTACTTTCGGACTTAACAGGTTTCTTCTTGATGGTTTCTGTGGTCTTGTTTACTTTCTTTATATTATTAGGTGACAACCAACCATATTGATCTTTGTACTTAGTTATTCCAGAAAAGTATCTCTAACCCTTTGTAAAGTGCACTTAGGATTCTTCTGAGAATACCTAGGAAAACTAGAATACCTAACTTGCTGAGGTTGTTTGTTACCTAATGAGAAAATTTCATTCTTAACAATCTTTGGACCACTTCTTGTTTTGACTTCTTTTTGGGACTGAGGTTCAGATTTAACCTTGTATTTCCTAGAAGTCTTTGAATTGTTAGAAACTTTGGATTCTCTGTTTGGTTTTGGTTTCGAATCTGTCTTAGGTGATTGATTGAACTTCGGTTTTGAAACATTCTTTGGTGATGGTTTGGTCTTTGGTTTTGAATCATTCTTGAGTGATGGGTTGGTCTTTGATTGTTGGGTGGTCTTTGGTCTTTGGAACTTATCGAATGGGAAAGGTTGTGAAGAGTGTGACTTTGGAATCTTCTTTAGAAAAAATTCATGTTTTTCCTCTTTTGAACAAAATGTTTTTCAAAATCAGGAGGAAAATCATAATTTCCTTCCAAATAAGTTGATAAATCATCCGTTTCCAATTTCACATTAGCTTCACTTTTCTTAATTGGACAAGGACTTCTCTTGAGTGGAATTGATGCTTTTTCTTTTTATTTAAAAAATTGAAGTGTTATTTTCTGAAATTGGAATTCAACTTTTAGATCATTAAGTTCCTTTAGCACATTTAATCTCTGATCTCTTTCTTTTTCAAACTTTTGTTTGAAAACATCAATTTCATTCAAGTATGATTGAGTTCCCTCAGAAAACTTGGTAAAAGATTCAGTTTCAGAAGCAATCGGAAAGAAATAATCATCAACATCATATACATCATCTAGATCACCATCAGTTTGAACAGAAACATGCACAACTTGACTCTCAGTTTGTACAGATGTATTCACGATTTCACAAATAGAACGGCCAGTCTGAGTTGATGCTTGATTGGCTTGCATTTTCATTGAATCTCCTTCTTTGAACATAGCCATCTTGGTGAATTTTTTTTTTCCTGTTAAGACAAACTGACCAAAGTTTTGACCAGAAAATACATTTTAAATACAGAAAAATAACAACATATACCAACATTTAAGAAACACATTTATTACACATAGACAATGTTTTGCATATATATTAAAAATGAGAAAACAAAGTAGTACACAAAGGCGTTCGATACCTTGCATCTCACCCAAATATATATACAAAACATGACAATATATAGGATCACATAAGTATTAAACGATAAGAAAACAAGGTAGTACACAAAGGCGTTCGATACCTTGCCTCTCACCCCAAACACTTATGAAATACTATATATACAAACACAATATACATATACATTTACACATTTTAAAACACAATACAAATAAAAATAAAAGAAACATAGAATAAAAATAATGGAAAGAAAAGAAAGAAAGAGAAAAAAAATTATATTTGTACTGTTTGCAGAGCAAAATGCTCTGCAAATAGCACATTTTGAAAAAATTTCCCAGAGATTGACAAGGACCAAAAAATTGGTTTTGGAAAAAATTTGATGATTTGTATTGTTTGCCGAGCAACTACAATAAAGTAGATTCAGAAGACACAGTTTCCAGTCATCCTGATCTGGAATCTGTTCAGAAAAAGAAACGCTCCAGTGGTACTCCATTCTATCCTTCTATTATTTTCAAACTACCCCCTGAAATTAATATTGGATCAGATGTTCGTACTACTCCCCCAGTATCAGTGTCAGTTGAGAATATACCAGAAATGTCTTCCTATGAAGAATTCCAAACTAAACCAGTACTTCAAGAAATACCTTCAAATGAGGAATTTCACGATGCAAATCATGATTTACATGAATCAGACGAAGATACTGAAGTAGTCTGGGAAGATCCTCCCCCTGAAGCAACTCCAGAGGAGACCCAACTGAATTCTTGCACTGATATTGTTGTCAGTAACAATCCTGGTCAGTACTCCAGATGGACAAAAGCTCATCCTATTGATCAGATCATAGGTGACTCCAGTAGAGGAGTTCAGACCAGAAGAGCTTCCAGTAATCAATGCTTATATGTTAGTTTTCTATCATTGATGGAACCAAAGAAGATTGACGAGGCTATGGAAGATCCAAGCTGGGTGACTGCTATGCAAGAAGAGCTTCACCAGTTGAAAGGAACAAGGTCTGGTATCTGGTTCCTTTCCCAGTTGGAAAGAAAGAACCAATTGGAACAAGATGGGTCTTCAGGAACAAGGTAGATGAAGATGGCCACGTAATCAGAAACAAGGCCAGACTGGTAGCACAAGGCTACTGCCAGTCAGATGTCGATTTTGATGAATCATTTGCTCCAGTGGCTAGGCTTGAAGCAATCAGAATATTCTTAGCATTCGCTGCTTATCATCAGTTCAAGGTCTACCAGATGGATGTAAAGAGTGCTTTCTTGAATGGAAAGCTTGAAGAAGACGTTTATGTCAGACAACCACCAGGTTTCGTTGATGAAAAGCATCCACATTAGGTATATCGTCTGGACAAAGCGCTTATGGCCTCAGACAAGCCCCACGTGCCTGGTATGACACTCTGACTAAACATTTATTGAAAAATGGTTTCAAAAGAGGTGCAATTGACAATACCTTATTTTTTGTTCATGAAAAAGGTAATCTGTTAATGGTACAAATTTATGTTGATGAATTATTTTTGGGTCTACTGATGAAAATATGTGCAATAAATTTTCTAAAATAATGTCAACTGAATATGAAATGAGTTTGATGGGTTGAATTAACGTATTTTCTTGGACTCCAGATTAAACAAAACAAAGATGGCATTTTTATTAATCAGGAAAAATATGTTAGAGATCTTTTAAAGAAATTTGATATGAACTCTTCACCATCTAAACCCACTCCAATTTCTGCACCACTGACACTGGACTCAGATCCAGATGGTAAACCAGTGAACACCACTGTCTACAGAGGCATGGTTGGTTCACTGATGTATTTAACTGCCAGTAGACCAGATATTATGTTTTCAACATGTCTATGTGCCAGATATCAGTCTAATCCAAAGGAATCTCATATGCTTGCTGTAAAGCGCATACTGAAGTACCTTAAGGGTGTCCCAGTTTGGGTCTTTGGTATCCCAAAGGCTCAGGCATGGATCTAATGGGTTATTCAGATTCAGATCATGCAGGTTGTAAGATAGACAGGAAATCCACTACTGGTGGATGCCATTTCCTTGGTGGCAAACTGGTCAGCTGGACCAGTAAGAAGCAAACTTCAGTTTCATTGTCCACTGCTGAAGCTGAATACGTGTCTGCAGCCAGTTGTTGTGCTCAGATACTCTGGATGAAGAACCAGTTGCTTGATTATGGTATTAAGTACTCAAAGACCCCAATCTTTTGTGATAATACCAGTGCCATTGCTATCTCGAATAATCCAGTCATGCACTCCAAGATGAAGCACATTGATCTCAGGTATCACTTCATTCGTGATCATATTATGAAAAACAACATTGAACTCCATTTTATTCCCACTGACAAACAACTCGCTGACATTTTTTCTAAATCTCTGGATGTCAAAACTTTTGAATATCTTGTTGGTGAGTTGAGAATGTTAAACCCTTAAATCTGGAACCTTGGTATTGAACGCCATTGTGTACTATCTTTGCATTAATAGATTTCTGGATCAGCATTCCAGGGGGTAAGACTTGAAAGATATTTTTGTTCTTAAAAATGTTTTATTTTTCAGGGGGAATTTATTAATTTATTTTTTCACTGGACAAGTTCTTCAGAAAATATTACTGGTACTTTGTAAATGTGTCCCTCTCACTGGTAATTGGACAGGTTGAAGTGCGTGTTTGAGGTGACTTTTGTCTCCTTGTAAATGTGTCCCTCTCATTTGTCTGTATTAGTTGACGTGCATGTTTGAGGTCACCAGTCTCTTTCAAATGGTTTTCACTGGTACTTTACTGGAGTGTCCCTACAGTGTACCATCAGTACATGTGTCACTGGACTAATCCACCAGTGATACTGGAGTATCCAGTCAACCTCCAGATGCACTGAAATGAGTCATAATATTTTTGTTTAAATACTTGGTCATTGTGCGTGCCACGTAAGCAAACTTTTTAAAGATATTTATCTTGATATTTACTATCTACGTGGCATGTAAATTTTTCAAAGAAATGATGGTATTTTTACCTTGGGAAGACAAAAAGTGCAACTTGATACTGTTTGTGGGCTGTAAACCGTCACACATTTATGTGTGGTGTGATGTAATTAATGCGGATCTCAGAACCACGATCAAAATTATATTTGATAATTTCCAGATTTGCTTGAGGACAAGCAACGCTCAAGTGTGGGGGATTTGATGTGACCAATTTATATAGATCGCTCACTTCATTATTGGCCTTTTTTGTATGTGTTTTGAGTCGATATTGTATGCATTTGGCGCGTTTATGGTGTTTGTTAGTGCTTTCAGGTTCTTAGCAGGTTGTGCGTCCATTTGGTACATTTTCTGACGATTTTAGGCCAAGATGTTGATCCGAGTGTTCGAGTGATGTTGATAAAGAAAATCAAAGATTTCAGCAAGATTTGACTGCGCCGCAGTGGGAGGAATGTTGCCCCACTGCGCCGCAGTCACTGGAGTGAAGAAGCCACATGGATTCCAGCAAGTTTGAGCTGCGCCGCAGTGGGAGTATTCACACCCCACTGCGCCGCAGTGGGAGTTTGCACACCCCACTGCGCCGCAGTGAGTTTTGCGCCGCAGTGGGAGTATTCACACCCCACTGCGCCGCAGTCCTTGGTCGATCAAAAACAAAATAATTTCCAGTGGATTATAACTGCGCCGCAGTGGGAGGAATGTTGCCCCAGGGGGGGGGGGGGGGGGGGGGGGGGGGGGGGGGGGGGGGGGGGGGGGGGGGGGGGGGGGGGGGGGGGGGGGGGGGGGGGGGGGGGGGGGGGGGGGGGGGGGGGGGGGGGGGGGGGGGGGGGGGGGGGGGGGGGGGGGGGGGGGGGGGGGGGGGGGGGGGGGGGGGGGGGGGGGGGGGGGGGGGGGGGGGGGGGGGGGGGGGGGGGGGGGGGGGGGGGGGGGGGGGGGGGGGGGGGGGGGGGGGGGGGGGGGGGGGGGGGGGGGGGGGGGGGGGGGGGGGGGGGGGGGGGGGGGGGGGGGGGGGGGGGGGGGGGGGGGGGGGGGGGGGGGGGGGGGGGGGGGGGGGGGGGGGGGGGGGGGGGGGGGGGGGGGGGGGGGGGGGGGGGGGGGGGGGGGGGGGGGGGGGGGGGGGGGGGGGGGGGGGGGGGGGGGGGGGGGGGGGGGGGGGGGGGGGGGGGGGGGGGGGGGGGGGGGGGGGGGGGGGGGGGGGGGGGGGGGGGGGGGGGGGGGGGGGGGGGGGGGGGGGGGGGGGGGGGGGGGGGGGGGGGGGGGGGGGGGGGGGGGGGGGGGGGGGGGGGGGGGGGGGGGGGGGGGGGGGGGGGGGGGGGGGGGGGGGGGGGGGGGGGGGGGGGGGGGGGGGGGGGGGGGGGGGGGGGGGGGGGGGGGGGGGGGGGGGGGGGGGGGGGGGGGGGGGGGGGGGGGGGGGGGGGGGGGGGGGGGGGGGGGGGGGGGGGGGGGGGGGGGGGGGGGGGGGGGGGGGGGGGGGGGGGGGGGGGGGGGGGGGGGGGGGGGGGGGGGGGGGGGGGGGGGGGGGGGGGGGGGGGGGGGGGGGGGGGGGGGGGGGGGGGGGGGGGGGGGGGGGGGGGGGGGGGGGGGGGGGGGGGGGGGGGGGGGGGGGGGGGGGGGGGGGGGGGGGGGGGGGGGGGGGGGGGGGGGGGGGGGGGGGGGGGGGGGGGGGGGGGGGGGGGGGGGGGGGGGGGGGGGGGGGGGGGGGGGGGGGGGGGGGGGGGGGGGGGGGGGGGGGGGGGGGGGGGGGGGGGGGGGGGGGGGGGGGGGGGGGGGGGGGGGGGGGGGGGGGGGGGGGGGGGGGGGGGGGGGGGGGGGGGGGGGGGGGGGGGGGGGGGGGGGGGGGGGGGGGGGGGGGGGGGGGGGGGGGGGGGGGGGGGGGGGGGGGGGGGGGGGGGGGGGGGGGGGGGGGGGGGGGGGGGGGGGGGGGGGGGGGGGGGGGGGGGGGGGGGGGGGGGGGGGGGGGGGGGGGGGGGGGGGGGGGGGGGGGGGGGGGGGGGGGGGGGGGGGGGGGGGGGGGGGGGGGGGGGGGGGGGGGGGGGGGGGGGGGGGGGGGGGGGGGGGGGGGGGGGGGGGGGGGGGGGGGGGGGGGGGGGGGGGGGGGGGGGGGGGGGGGGGGGGGGGGGGGGGGGGGGGGGGGGGGGGGGGGGGGGGGGGGGGGGGGGGGGGGGGGGGGGGGGGGGGGGGGGGGGGGGGGGGGGGGGGGGGGGGGGGGGGGGGGGGGGGGGGGGGGGGGGGGGGGGGGGGGGGGGGGGGGGGGGGGGGGGGGGGGGGGGGGGGGGGGGGGGGGGGGGGGGGGGGGGGGGGGGGGGGGGGGGGGGGGGGGGGGGGGGGGGGGGGGGGGGGGGGGGGGGGGGGGGGGGGGGGGGGGGGGGGGGGGGGGGGGGGGGGGGGGGGGGGGGGGGGGGGGGGGGGGGGGGGGGGGGGGGGGGGGGGGGGGGGGGGGGGGGGGGGGGGGGGGGGGGGGGGGGGGGGGGGGGGGGGGGGGGGGGGGGGGGGGGGGGGGGGGGGGGGGGGGGGGGGGGGGGGGGGGGGGGGGGGGGGGGGGGGGGGGGGGGGGGGGGGGGGGGGGGGGGGGGGGGGGGGGGGGGGGGGGGGGGGGGGGGGGGGGGGGGGGGGGGGGGGGGGGGGGGGGGGGGGGGGGGGGGGGGGGGGGGGGGGGGGGGGGGGGGGGGGGGGGGGGGGGGGGGGGGGGGGGGGGTTCGATCCTGGACTTACCTTCTAGCTATACTATATACGAACGGGTCCACTGCCCGCAAGTGTGTAGTAGTCAGTTTTAGGGTATTCCTTGTTTTAATTTTTAAACTTGATTTCACACATCAAGTTTTTGGCTCCGCTGCCGGGGACTGTGTGCCAATTTAGTTGTTTATTTAGTGGTTTGATCCTTTCTCACGCGTGAGAAAGTTACTTGTTTATTAGTTTAGTTTTCTTTCTAGGAGCTGTTCTACCACGAGTCTTGACGGATCATCGCAGATTTCATCATTTGATTCATTGAAGATTCAAGAACATCCATCTAGATCGTATCTAATCTTCTGTCTTGCAATTTATATTCAACAATCATTGGTACAATATGTTTTCTTTCAATTTCTTTATTGCAATTCAATTGTCTTGTATTTCAATTTCTTTACTTTTCAATTGTCTTGAAATTTCTTTACTTTTCAATTGTCTTGTCATTTCAATTTCTTTACTTTTCAATTGTCTTGTCATTTCAATTTCTTTATTTCATATTGTTTGAACTTTCTTTACTTTTCAATTGTCTTGTCATTTCAATTTCTTTAATTTTATATTATCAAGGTGAGGTAGCAATTCGGCTACGGTTCCATCCTTATTCCAAAACCACTTTAGCTGACAACTATTTCAAAACCATTCCCCGTGTTCGATCCTGGACTTACCTTCTAGCTATACTATATACGAACGGGTCCACTGCCCGCAAGTGTGTAGTAGTCAGTTTTAGGGTATTCCTTGTTTTAATTTTTAAACTTGATTTCACACATCAAGTTTTTGGCTCCGCTGCCGGGGACTGTGTGCCAATTTAGTTGTTTATTTAGTGGTTTGATCCTTTCTCACGCGTGAGAAAGTTACTTGTTTATTAGTTTAGTTTTCTTTCTAGGAGCTGTTCTACCACGAGTCTTGACGGATCATCGCAGATTTCATCATTTGATTCATTGAAGATTCAAGAACATCCATCTAGATCGTATCTAATCTTCTGTCTTGCAATTTATATTCAACAATCATTGGTACAATATGTTTTCTTTCAATTTCTTTACTTTTCAATTGTCTTGTCATTTCAATTTCTTTAATTTTATATTGTCAAGGTGAGGTAGCAATTCGGCTACGGTTCCATCCTTATTCCAAAACCACTTTAGCTGACAACTATTTCAAAACCATTCCCCGTGTTCGATCCTGGACTTACCTTCTAGCTATACTATATACGAACGGGTCCACTGCCCGCAAGTGTGTAGTAGTCAGTTTTAGGGTATTCCTTGTTTTAATTTTTAAACTTGATTTCACACATCAAGTTTTTGGCTCCGCTGCCGGGGACTGTGTGCCAATTTAGTTGTTTATTTAGTGGTTTGATCCTTTCTCACGCGTGAGAAAGTTACTTGTTTATTAGTTTAGTTTTCTTTTCTTATCACAGGTGCATTTGACGTGTTTGTGTTAGTTGATGAACTTGCGTTCTTCGGGTCTCCCTTTGAATAGTCCCTTGTCTACTCCGAGAAGACCAAGAGGGCATAGGTTTAACTTCGTTGAACCCACAACACCAATACCGACACCATTTTCACCTATAGCTAAACCCACTCCTGATTCGGACGAGGAAGGGTTCTTTTTGGACGAGTTTTTCAATTTTGAGGTAAAGCAAGAGGAAATGGGGGACGAACAACCAAGGGATCCGAATGACACTCGCTATGGCGAGAGGGTCCGAACTATCCCAACGGGACGTGGTTCCGCCATTAGACCTCCAACCATTGATCACACTTTCGCTTTAAAAGGAAACCATCTAAAAAGCATAGAAGAGCATCAATTTGATGGTAAACGGAAATGGGATCCTTACCAACACTTGGATAGGTTTGAAAAGTTGGCTCGGCTATATCAATATGGGCAAAACCAAATGAATGCCGTGAAACTTGAGACATTTCCCATGTCAATCACAGGAGAAGCACTTGATTGGTTCAATGATCTTCCAGAAAATTCTATTACTACTTGGAACCAACTCAAGGAGGCTTTCATTGGTGAGTTTTATTCACTTAGAACTCAAAGAAGGTTGGAGAACATGATAAGATCTTTTGAACAAGACGATGGAGAAGATGTTGTTGAGGCTTGGATTCGTTTCAAGGAAATGTTGAGAAATTGCCCAGGTCACGATTTGACTAGGGAGAAATATGTGGAGCTTTTCTTTGATGGGTTGGATAAAAAGTCTAAACGAGAATTGGGATATGCTTTCGGAGGTAGTTTCAATAACATTACACCCAATGAAGGCTATCGAATCTTGGAAGACATGGCGAAGGATAGCTCAACTTTGGATGATGAAAGGTTTTTGAAGAATGAGAAAAAGATGAAGAGAGGTACTAACCAAGGGAGAGTTGCTAAGGTTGAAGCTAGCAATGACCAAGGGGTTGTTGGAGAGATTAGGGCGCTATCTGAGCGCATGGAAAAGGGGTTTGCTGCTCAAGAGAGTAGGTTTGGAGCAATTGAGAGGGATGTAAAGGTAGTGGCCGATGGGTGTGATCATTGTGGTGATATGCACTATTCTGATGAGTGTCCAAATCGGGCACCCGAAGATGTGAATTATGTTCAAAATCAGCCCCAAGGGAATTTCTACCGCAACACCGGTTTCCAGAACCGGCCTTCAGGTAATACTTCTTATAACTCTTCTTTTCAATCTAATAATTCTCGTTTTTCAGGAAATAGGTGGCAAAGAGATAATTATCAGAATCAGCCACAACAGCAGACTCAGCAAGGACAAGGATCAGGTTCTTCTTCTTCTAATGCCGATCCTAATTCCGAGTTGAGAGAGATGATGAAGCAGTTGGCTAGTAATCAGGTTGAAACAAATACTAGCATTCAAATGATCAGGGAAGACACTAAGACTTTGAGTGAGAGGTTGGATCAGTTAAGTGGGAAGGTGGAGATCAATATGAAAAATCAGGGAGTTAATTTCAAGGATCTCGAAAGTAGGATGGCTGCTCTTGCTAGGCCCACGGGGACTCTTCCTAGCAACACACAGCAGAATCCTAGACCTCAGTTTAGTCAAGGACAGAATCAAGGACAGAATCAGGGACAGAAATACACTCCACCTCCAGTCCAAAATGAGCAAGCCAAAGCCATCACCACTCGTACTGGTAGGTCTTATGACTCACCTCCTATGCCTAATGTTGTTGTTTCAGATGTGCAGGATAAAGGGAGTGATGATGAGGTTGATGAAGAGATTGAAATGGAGGAAGATTCAACCGTGAAGACTCCGGTCACTCCACCAAAACCGGATGTGGTTCCAGAAGTTAGACCTTACAAGCCGAAGATACCATTTCCACAGAGGTTCAAAAAGGCAAAACTGAAAGAGCAATATAACAAGTTTGTGGAGATGATAACAAATGTTCATATTAATGTGCCTTTAGTTGATCTTATTCAGGGGATGCCACATTATGCCAAGTTCATTAAGGAGCTTGTGACTGACAAGGGAAAAATGGATGAGGTGAAAGCTACTTATCTTAATGCCGAGTGTTCTGCTATCTTGCAGAACCGCATCCCACCTAAGCTTGAAGATCCAGGGAGTTTCCTTATTACTTGTTCTATTCGTACTCTTACTTGTAAGGCACTTGCTGATTTAGGTGCTAGCATTAATTTGATGCCTTACTCAGTTTGGAGTAAGTTAGCTCTAGGAGTTTTGAGACCTACCCGCATGAGTATTAGATTAGCTGACCATTCTTTTCAGTATCCCATTGGGATTGCTGAAAACATGACTGTCCGGGTAGGCCATATTGTGTTTCTAGTTGACTTCGTTATCCTCGAGATGGAGGAAGATACGAAGGTACCCCTTATTCTTGGACGACCATTCCTTAATACCTGGATGCTATCATCCGTGTGAAGGATAAGGAAATTTCTTTGGGTGTGGGTACGGATAGAATTGTGTTTAATGTTGAAAAGTCTATCAAGCATTCATATTCTAATGATGAGTCTTGTTTCAGGATTGACGTTATTGATGATGCTTTAGACCGAGAGTTTCAGGAACTAATGGAGGTCGACACTGGAGATGAGGAGATTGCTAATTTAGGATCGGGAGATATATCTGACGATGATTTGTTTGCAGAGGTTATGGCGCTTAGCTTGGATGAGACACCTCCCGAGGATGAGAGTTTTGAGGAGGTTGTTGCTGATGGAAGTTCGAGGGTACCGAATTCTGTTGATGTACCACCCACTGATTTGGAGCTTAAGCCATTACCTTCCCATTTGGAGTATGCTTATTTGTCAGGTGAATCTTTTTTACCCGTGGTTATCTCGTCCTCACTCTCGAGTGACGAGAAGGATTGTCTTTTGTCTGTGCTTCGAGCCCATAAGCGGGCTTTTGCTTGGAAGACCACCGATATTCCAGGTATTAGTCCTAACTTTTGCCAGCATAAAATAGATTTTGTTGATGATGTTAAGCCCGTTGTCCAGAGAAAGAGGTCATTAAGTTGTTAGATGCTGGGATCATTTTTCCTATTGCTGATAGTCCTTGGGTTAGTCCTGTTCATTGTGTGCCCAAAAAGGGGGGCATGACAGTTATTGAGAATGAGAATAAGGAACTCTTGGCCACTAGGACTATAACGGGTTGGCGGGTTTGTATTGATTACCGTAAGCTTAATGATGCCACCCGTAAGGATCACTTTCCCCTTCCTTTCATTGATCAGATGTTAGAAAGACTCGAAGGTAATGAATATTTTTGTTTCTTAGATGGGTTTTCGGGTACTTCCAAATACTCATTGATCCCAAGGACCAAGAAAAGACCACCTTCACATGCCCATTTGGTACTTTTGCTTATCGGCGAATGCTGTTTGGTTTGTGTAATGCCCCAGGCACCTTTCAAAGGTGCATGATAGCTATTTTCCAGGACATGCTTGAAACCTCCATGGAGGTTTTCATGGATGATTTCTCGGTTTTTGGGGACTCTTTTCATACTTGCTTGCATAATTTGGAAAGGATGTTAGAACGGTGTGAAAGGGCACACCTTGTTTTGAATTGGGAAAAGTGTCATTTTATGGTGACCGAGGGAATTGTTTTAGGGCATAAAGTGTCTAAGGCCGGGATTGAAGTTGATAGGGCTAAGATAGATGTTATAGCCAAATTACCCCCGCCTTCCAATGTGAAAGGGGTAAGGAGTTTTCTTGGACATGCCGGTTTTTACCGCCGATTTATTAAGGATTTTTCTAAGATTACTCGTCCTATGACCCACTTGTTGGAGAAGGACGTCCCTTTTGTGTTTGATGATGCTTGTTTGAGTGCATTTCAGGTTTTAAAGGAGAAGTTGACTAACTCTCCTATCATAGTTGGACCGGATTGGGAATTGCCATTTGAGTTGATGTGTGATGCAAGTGATTATGCTGTGGGAGCCGTGCTTGGGCAAAGGGTTGATAAGCATTTCAAGCCCATTTACTTTGCTAGTAAAACTTTGAACCCCTCCCAGCAAAATTACACCACCACAGAAAAGGAGTTGCTTGCAGTGGTCTTCGCATTTGATAAGTTTAGATCATATCTTGTTTTGAGTAAGACCATAGTTTTCACTGACCATTCAGCCCTTAAGTACTTGTTCTCGAAACAAGATGCTAAACCTAGGCTTATCCGATGGATTTTGTTGTTACAAGAGTTTGATATAGAGGTTAAGGATAAGAAAGGTGCTGAAAACTTGGCGGCCGACCATTTGAGTCGTTTGGAAGATCCTCACCGGGAGGAACTTCGAGATGGGGAGATTAATGATCACTTCCCCGATGAGTCCTTAATGTTTATTTCTAACTCTAATGATGCTCCTTGGTTTGCAGATATTGCTAATTATTTGGTTGCAGGTGAGATACCGAATGATTTCACGTCCCAGCAAAAGAAGAAGCTCATATCGGATGCTAAGCACTATTTTTGGGATAGTCCATACTTGTTTCGTGTTTGTGCAGATGGTATGGTAAGGAGATGTGTAGCTGGAGCTGAAACGAGGAGATTCTTGATGCTTGTCACTATGGTCCAACTGGAGGTCATTACTGTCCTTCAGTACTGGTAAGAAAGTTTTTGATGCAGGTTTCTATTGGCCTACAATTTTCAAGGAGGCCCAGACTTTGGTAGAGACTTGTGACATTTGTCAAAGACAAGGGAGCATTACTAAGCGGGATGAGATACCTCAACAAAGCATTCAGGTATGCGAGGTATTTGATATTTGGGGTATAGACTTCATGGGACCATTCCCACCGTCTAATAAGTTTCAATATATTCTTGTCGTCGTTGACTACGTGTCTAAATGGGCCGAAGCCAAGGCTTTGCCCACGAATGATGCGAGGGTAGTCATTGATTTCTTGAAACAATTATTCTGTCGATTTGGTTGCCCTAGAGCTTTGATTAGTGATCGAGGAACCCATTTTGCAAATCATCAATTAGCCAAGGTCATGAAGAGGTATGGTGTTGTGCATTATTTTTCTACTTCTTATCATCCACAAACTAGTGGACAAGTAGAAAACACCAATAGGGCTTTGAAAAGGATTTTAGAGAAAACTGTTGGAGATAACCCCAAGGTTTGGTCAAAGAAGTTAGATGGCACCTTGTGGGCGTTTAGGACGACTTTTAAGACGCCGATTGGCACCACGCCATACCGGTTGCTCTATGGCAAAACTTGCCATCTTCCTATTGAGATAGAGCATAAAGCGTATTGGATTTGATGGAAGCACGTGAACTTAGAATGTTACAACTACATGAGCTTGATGAGCTTAGGTTAGGTGCTTATGAGAATTCGAGGCTTTATAAGGAAAGGACCAAGATTTGGCATGATAAGAGGATCCGTAGGAAGGAGTTTAAGGTTGGGGCTAAAGTGTTGTTGTTCTTGTCCAAATTTAAGATTAAGCAACCCAAACTCACTTCTAGATGGATTGGACCGTTTGAGATTAAGCATGTGTACCCGTCGGGATATGTTGAGTTGTTTAAGCGAAATGGTGAAGGATCGTTCATTGTCAATGGTCATCGACTTAAGTTATATGTGGAAGAAGAGCAGGTTGAGGGGATATTTGATGAGATCCCCGTGTTTGAATTGGAAACTTGAAGGTTGGTCGAGTCAAGCTAAAGACTCGTTAATAACTTAATTTTCATTTATGTTGAATAAAAAATTTTTTGATTTTGATTTTGATTTGATTTTGATATTCAACAAGTGTGTTTGATTTTGATTTTGATTTTGATTTTTTTTGATTTTGATTTTGATTTTGATTTTGATTTTGATTTTGTTTTGATTTTGATTTTGATTTTGATTTGATTTTGATTTTGATTTTGATTTTGATTTTGATTTTTTTTGATTTTGATTTTGATTTTGATTTTGATTTTGTTTGATTTTGATTTTGATTTTGATTTTGATTTTGATTTTGATTTTGATTTTGATTTTGATTTTGATTTTGATTTTGATTTTGATTTTGATTTTGATTTTGATTTTGATTTTGATTTTGTTTTGATTTTGATTTTGATTTTGATTTTGATTTTGATTTTGATTTTGATTTTGATTTTGTTTTGATTTTGATTTTGATTTTGATTTTGATTTTGATTTTGATTTTGATTTTGATTTTGATTTTGTTTTGATTTTGATTTTGATTTTGATTTTGATTTTGATTTTGATTTTGATTTTGATTTTGTTTGTGATTTTGATTTTGATTTTGATTTTGTTTTGATTTTGATTTTGATTTTGATTTTGATTTTGATTTTGATTTTGATTTTGATTTTGATTTTGATTTTGATTTTGATTTTGATTTTGTTTTGTTTGATTTTGTTTTGATTTTGATTTTGATTTTGATTTTGATTTTGATTTTGATTTTGATTTTTTTGATTTTGATTTTGATTTTTTTTGAGTGGTTGATTTTGATTTTGATTTTGATTTTGATTTTTTTGATTTTGATTTTGATTTTGATTTTGATGATGGTTGATTTTGATTTTGATTTTGATTTTGATTTTTTTGATTTTGATTTTGATTTTGATTTTGATGGTTGATTTTGATTTTGATTTTGATTTTGATTTTTTTGATTTTGATTTTGATTTTGATTTTGATGATGGTTGATTTTGATTTTGATTTTGATTTTGATTTTTTTGATTTTGATTTTGATTTTGATTTTGATGGTTGATTTTGATTTTGATTTTGATTTTGATTTTTTTGATTTTGATTTTGATTTTGATTTTGATGATGGTTGATTTTGATTTTGATTTTGATTTTGATTTTTTTGATTTTGATTTTGATTTTGATTTTGATGATGGTTGATTTTGATTTTGATTTTGATTTTGATTTTTTTGATTTTGATTTTGATTTTGATTTTGATATTTGTTTTGATTTTGATTTTGATTTTGATTTTGTTTTGATTTTGATTTTGATTTTGATTTTGATTTTGATTTTGATTTTGATTTTGATTTTGTTTTGATTTGATTTTGATTTTGATTTTGATTTTGATTTTGATTTTGATTTTGATTTTGATTTTGATTTTGATTTGATTTTGATTTTGATTTTGATTTTGATTTTGATTTTGATTTTGATTTTGATTTTGATTTTGATTTTGATTTTGTTTTGATTTTGATTTTGATTTTGATTTTGATTTTGATTTTGATTTTGATTTTGATTTTGATTTTGATTTTGATTTTGATTTTGATTTTGATTTTGATTTTGATTTTGATTTTGATTTTGTTTTGTTTTGATTTTGATTTGATTTTGATTTTGATTTTGATTTTGATTTTGATTTTGTTTTGTTTTGTTTTGATTTTGATTTGATTTTGATTTTGATTTTGATTTTGATTTTGATTTTGATTTTGATTTTGATTTTGATTTTGATTTTGATTTTGATTTTGATTTTGATTTTGATTTTGATTTTGATTTTGATTTTGATTTTGATTTTGATTTGATTTTGATTTTGTTTTGATTTTGATTTTGATTTTGATTTTGATTTTGATTTTGATTTTGATTTTGATTTTGATTTTGATTTTGATTTTGATTTTGATTTTGATTTTGATTTTGATTTTGATTTTGATTTTGTTTTGATTTTGATTGATTTTGATTTTGATTTTGATTTTGATTTTGATTTTGATTTTGTTTTGATTTTGATTTTGATTTTGATTTTGATTTTGATTTTGATTTTGATTTTATTTTGTTTATGTTTTGATTATTTTGATTTTGATTTTGATTTTGATTTTGATTTTGATTTTGTTTTGATTTTGATTTTGTTTTGATTTTGATTTTGATTTTGATTTTGATTTTGATTTTGATTTTGATTTTGATTTTGTTTTGATTTTGATTTTGATTTTGATTTTGATTTTGATTTTGATTTTGATTTTGATTTTGATTTTGATTTTGATTTTGATTTTGATTTGATTTTGATTTTGATTTTGATTTTGATTTTGATTTTGATTTTGTTTTGATGACTTTGATTTTGATTTTGATTTTGATTTTGATTTTGATTTTGATTTTGATTTTGTTTTGATTTTGATTTTGATTTTGATTTTGACTTTGATATGGGGTGGTTATTTATTTTCATTTTCATTTGCTAGTTCATCCGATTTTGATTTTGATTTTGAAATTAGGGTTTTGTGAGTTTAGAGATTTGTGATGAACAAGTGCGGGGGAGGTTAATGTTGGATTAGTTGGTGACTATTGCTTCATTATTGCTGAATTTGAGTATTTAATTAACCCCTATTTGGCTACCCATCGTGATGAACTGATGAACTTGCCTAGATTTTCTTCGCCACTGCGCCGCAGTGGGTATGCATGTTGCCACTGCGCCGTAGTGAGGGCTGCCAAGTCTCACTGCGCCGCAGTGGGATGCATGTTGCCACTGCGCCGCAGTGAGGGCTGCCAATCTCATTGCGCCGCAGTGAGGGCTGCCAAGTCTCACTGCGCCGCAATGCAGACTCTCTGACCTGCGATTTTGTTTGTTATTACGTAATGGGTTAAGTCTTGCATTCTTAATTCTCATGTTTTATTTGCTTTATGTATTTGATTGCAGACCGCTGCTGACAAGAGGAAACAAGCTGAAGGCCAATCTAGTGAGGCAGCTAACGTGCCTCATAAAGCACCTAGGCGACAAGAGGAAGTGCCGCTTTTCTTTGTGGGAGAGTTGAATGAAAGACATGCTTGGTTGCAATTTGATGATATTAGGCAACCTCACAAGAACAACTACTTGAACAAACTGTACAAGCTTCAAAAGCATCCCGTTTGCCCACCTAAGTATTTCACTCATACTCAGGCTCAATACTTTGGGGTGCAAGCAGATATTCGTCAGTGGTATTCTATGGGGATGAGAGTTGGTAATAGGGTGGTCAATTGCGAAATTTGGGATAGAGTGTTTCTTAACAGGGAACCAGTTTACCGGGAATTATGTTTGGAGTTTTATTCGACCTTGAGATTGACTAAGGAATTGCACAAGGTCAAAGACATTTTTGAGGAAAGGATTGTTGTGTTCTACTGTGGGGAGAGAAGAGGAAGTTATCCATAGCAGAGTTTGGTCATTACGTAGGTATGTATTCTAGGCAAGAGTTGGATAACCCGGATTGGAGAAATCTTTTGAGGCAAGGATTTTATGTTAAGGCAGATTTGGGTGATGGTGAGTCCATTCCTCAGTATTGGACTCGGATTTCTGGGGGAGTGGCTTGGCCTACTGGAGGTTATGGTAGTGTCTCTAAAATCAAAAGTGTTAAGTTACGGTTGCTCCACAGGATATTAGTGACGTCTTTTGTTCAAAGGTCGACTCATTGGGATAAGGCCTATCAATTAGATTTGTGGTTGATGAAGCTGTTTTCTGAGGGGTCGCCTAGAAAGTTTGCATTACCTCCGATGGTACTCTTGGACCGAATGTGCAACCATTCCGATTCTGAGCTTGTTTTGGGTCATTTTATCACCCGGATTTATAAAAGGATGGGAGTGTTCGAATTGGATGCATGCCAAACGTATCTTTCTCAGGCCGTCTATCAAGTGGATTTAACTTCTAAGGAGTTGATTAGGGCGAAGATAGTAAGGAAGAAGCAGGGGAATGTGCCGGAGAGACTGTTGGATGATGAGGGGGTTGTAGAGTCACCATCGCCGGATGTGGAGGAGGATGATGTTGATATGGAGGATGCTTCTCAGGAGCCACAGAGGAGGCGTGGCCGTAGCGGTTTTGATTTGACTGAGTTAGGATCCACGGTTCAGAAGATATATGAGGATCAACAGGAGAGCCGCCGGGCATTTGAGGCTTATCAGAGACGGATGGACCAGGATATGACATGGGTTGGTTCGCAGCAGGCCTACACGAACTATACATTGGACTATTATCAGCCTATGTGGAATGCACAATATCATGGGAACGAGTTTGTTCCATCTGATCCGGTTCCGGAGTTTAGACCACCACCTATTCATGTCCCCGATTATCGCCAGGGTGGTCAGTCTTTCTTCCCTATGACTGCCCCAGGGGACATGTCACCTCGGCCCCATAATTTGGGAGGATCTCCTCGTGGGCCAGTGCAGTTTGGTACTTTTCAGGGTGGACATGATGCCGGTGGTTCATCTTCTTTTGTTCCTGGTTTTGTTGCAGGTTTGGATGCAGGTGCGTCAGGATTTGATGCTGATCAGTCAGGGGGAGGTGCTGGTGGTTCAGGTTCAGCTCAGGAGGAAGAGCAAGATTGGGTGACAAGTATATTTGGCAAACCTGGACTACCCTATGGCTACCATGGACATCAGCAGTGAGTGGAGATGATTCCCATCCGGCACCGTGGGATGGAATCATATGATGATTGATTTTGATTGGTATTCTTATGAAATTGCTTTATTTATCTTTGTCTGGTATCCACCCTACGGGGTGATGAAACATTTGTAATTTCCTTTGTTTCTTTTATTTTCTGCATGATACTCTTTTAGTTTGCATTTTGTATGGATATGTTGGATGGGTTCTTGTAATTGAGCAGGTTTGATCCGAATGATGGCAATACCTAGTGGCACCCAAGTGTGGGGGAGGACCCGTTGGATTTGTTTAATTGTGTGATCGTGTTAGTAGCTCACTATGATGTCATGTGCATATGCTGGCAATAAGTTCAGCGCAACATTTTTGATTGGCATCTTTATTGACATTGTTTCACACACAGCTCTCACACCTTCCGTTTTGGGACTAGTTTGTTTCTCCCGTTAAGCAAATTGGACTTCCTCTTTAGGAAGAGCAATTTGTGGTGCGGGGTCGACTTACTTGTTTTGAAACGGAATGTGTCCATGATCCAGTATGTGTTCTCATTCTTTCTGTCTATTGTGCTTACCCCTATTTACCTTTGTTCTGACCGAATATGGACATTGAGGGCATTGTCCATCTTAAGTGTGTGTGGGGGGGGGGGGGGCAAATAGGTTTAAGTAACCGGATGTATCTCTTTTGTTGTTTTGCCATTGAGATTTAACCGTTCTTGTAGATGTGTCCCTCTCGTAGGCTCTTGGGTTTTATCCAAGAGTAAGGGTTCTATCTTGAATTCTGAACTATGATGTGCATGTTTGAGATTGGTTGTTTCGATTTGGTAAGATGACGGAAGATGATATGATTTGAAACTTGTGTTGAGCTTGTCCTTGTGGTAAATTGCTTTTGTCACTTAATTCATAATAATTTAATAAGCAATTTTACTATGTGTTCTGAACGGTTATTGGGCTAATCCTTGTGGATTAATAACATTACTTGCATACTCAAATTTCCCAAATACCTAAAGTTGTGAGATTCATCATTCATTTATAGATGTGCTAGGTGTTTACGGTTTTGGTTTGATTGCCTTGTAATTTGTCCCTCTCTTAGGCTCTTGGATTTATTCGGGAGTAAGGGTTCTATTTCGAACTCTGCATTAAGATGTGCGAATTTGAGGTTAATTTATTCCATTTCCGGGTTCATTTCTTTGATATGAGTGTGCCGGTGATGTGTTGAGCTAGAACTTGGCCTGGTGATCGTTACGAGACCGCAGTAAGATCACTTTTGTGATATAAGTACATTGGATGACGAATTGGCATATTAGGTTTGACCCGTATTTTCTTTCTTTCTTTGCACCCTTGCTTATGTATATTTTTACCTTCAGTATACATACTTTTATACATGTACATACACTTTCTTTCCTTCCTTTGTAAACTTTTGTTGCACTCATCCTTAGTGCAAAGTACACTTATACATCCTTCTTTTTAACTTAGCCTTTTCCTTTGTATATATCCATTTAAATATGTAAACTTTACCTAATTATACCTTACTATACCGATAGTCTAATCTGGGGGGCCATTGATTGTCATTGGTTTGTTTGGATAGTTTGGGAGTGCTTCAGTGGATTGTTTAGTGGAATATTCTTGTCTATGAGAATACGTCATTTGGTCAAGTTATTGGGGAATGTCTTGGATTGTTCAAAGGAAGTATTTTGTTATAGTCATTGTTCATCATTGTAAGAGGGTGCCTACTAGTAGAGTAAAAATGGTTCAAAATAAGAGAAAAGAGTAATTCAAAAAAAAAAAAAAAAACTTGGGCTACTAGTAGGTATTTCTCATTTTTAGATGTCTAAAGTTTTGTTGTATCATTAAGAATGGAAGACTTGGTTGAATTTAAGTTGTTTGAAGTTGATACACCACAATGGTGTCGGGTTTCGCTTGGTATTTTTGAGGTGTCTTAGCGGGATAACATCTTATGGGTTGTTGGAAATCAATGGTAAGGGTTTGATTAGACTATTTTGTACATAATTCATACATACCTTATACTTTTGTTACTTCCTATCACTAACCTAAATTTCCCATACTCCATTGTAAATTTCCATAATATATACCTTAGCCTGACTATACAACCGACCTATATGCCATATTTTGATGATGTACTTGGTGCTTACGCCACGTCGGTGGAGTTATGATCCTTGTTCAAGCCTATGGTAAGATATGCATCACGACCGCGCAATGAGTGATTATTCATATATATTCAACCCAATAGTAAGTTCGTTGGAGTAGGATGATTTTGATAGGCTCATTTGTTTCACTTTTGCTTAGTCGTGTTATTGTGGCTTGTGGATTGTTCAGATATTGTCAAACATTTCGGGGTTTCATTTAAGATTAAAACTGCTTCACCCAACTTTTTGTCATTGACATGCTTGGTGTGGCTTCTTTTTTATAATCGTAATGTGTTTATATAGCTTCGTGTCAAGGAACGCTTTTTGCTTAATTTCCAGATTTGCTTGAGGACAAGCAACGCTCAAGTGTGGGGGATTTGATGTGACCAATTTATATAGATCGCTCACTTCATTATTGGCCTTTTTCGTATGTGTTTTGAGTCGATATTGTATGCATTTGGCTCGTTTATGGTGTTTGTTAGTGCTTTCAGGTTCTTAGCAGGTTGTGCGTCCATTTGGTACACTTTCTGACGATTTTAGGCCAAGATGTTGATCCGAGTGTTCGAGTGATGTTGATAAAGAAAATCAAAGATTTCAGCAAGATTTGACTGCGCCGCAGTGGGAGGAATGTTGCCCCACTGCGCCGCAGTCACTGGAGTGAAGAAGCCACATGGATTCCAGCAAGTTTGAGCTGCGCCGCAGTGGGAGTATTCACGCCCCACTGCGCCGCAGTCAAGGTGTGCCAAAGCCAAGGCTTTCCAGAGGTTTTACACTGCGCCGCAGTGGGAGGAATGTTGCCCCACTGCGCCGCAGTCCTTGGTCGATCAAAAACAAAATAATTTCCAATGGATTATAACTGCGCCGCAGTGGGAGGAATGTTGCCCCACTGCGCCGCAGTCAACCAAAGAATAGAGTTCCAGGGGCCTGTCACTGCGCCGCAGTGGTGGTGCACAAGGCTCACTGCGGCGCAGTGAGTGCACGGGGAGATCAGGGCTACAGCCTCTTTGCATCAGATTTGGGGGAGGTATATAAAGAAAAAAAAACCTATTTGCCCAGGATCCAAGTTTTTCTTTCTAGGAGTTGTTCTACCACGAGTCTTTGACGGATCATCGCAGATTTCATCATTTGATTCATTGAAGATTCAAGAACATCCATCTAGATCGTATCTAATCTTCTGTCTTGCAATTTATATTCAACAATCATTGGTACAATATGTTTTCTTTCAATTTCTTTATTGCAATTCAATTTAGTATGATTGGCTAGATTTCTAATCATCCACTTTGATGAAACTTGACGAATGATATGATTGCAATATTTTAATTCAAGAGTTGATTCAATTATCGTTGTGTCGTGATCTTTATCAATTAATTCCTTGCTATTTATCCTTTTGATGTTGATGGTTTATGTGTTCATCGTTTGTGGTACTAGGTGAATACGTTTATCGTTTCAATTCGATTGTCTATGGTCGTTTGTCACCGGTTCATGGTATGACGGTGAATGTCAAATCTATAATAGGAGTTAAGTGGTAAACGTGTTTAGAAACGGTTGGTGGTACCACGTCTTGGGTAATTTAACTAGCAACTTAGGTGTTTGGGATATTTGTGAACGGTTGGTGGTACCACGTTTTCATTCACATTGGCATAATTGGTAATTGGATAATCAAGCAAACTAATTGTTGGGGAGATTTTCTAGGCATTGGTGGTACCGGCTTGGGTAATTTAACTAGCAACTTAGGTGTTTGGGATATTTGTGAGCGGTTGGTGGTACCACGCGAGCATTTTATCCTGTCACGGATTATCTTGTCAACTCTAAATAATCTGAACTTTATCGAGTGCAATCATAACTGAAGTCAAGTGGATTCGAAGTGGGTGATCTTTATTCATATTGTTTGAACTTTCTTTACTTTTCAATTGTCTTGTCATTTCAATTTCTTTAATTTCATATTATCAAGGTGAGGTAGCAATTCGGCTACGGTTCCATCCTTATTCCAAAACCACTTTAGCTGACAACTATTTCAAAACCATTCCCCGTGTTCGATCCTGGACTTACCTTCTAGCTATACTATATACGAACGGGTCCACTGCCCGCAAGTGTGTAGTAGTCAGTTTTAGGGTATTCCCTGTTTTAATTTTTAAACTCGATTTCACACATCAACTGCTGAAGCCCGCAACGATCCTAATATGGTGACGGGTACATTCCTTCTTATCGGTAATTAGGCCACGGTGTTATCTAATTCCGGAGCCGATTATAGCTTCGTGTCCCATATCTTCGTTCCTTCGATAGATATTCATCCTTGTGCCTTAAACTATGTGCTTGATATTAAAATGGTCAATGGTGCTCTAACTAGACTTAGTCAAGTACTTCGTGATTGTATCTTGACTTTAAACGACTTCGATTTCCTCATCGGCCCTATTCCATTCGATATGGGAAGTTTTGGCGTCATTATGGGTTTAGATTGGATGTTGACGATTAATGCGGCTATTGATTGTGGTGAAAGAGTGGTCAAGATAGTATTGCCTAACGGTAAGGTCTTAAGGGTTCAAGGTGAAACTTCGGATCCTTCTAGTTCAAAGGTCTTTAGTGCTACCGCTACAATAGTTGAGTTGAAGACCAATCCTATTGTTCATGACCTTCCCGATGTGCTTCTGGATGATTTATCTAGTTTACCCCTGTCTCGACAACTTGATTTTTGTATCGAACTAACTCCTAACGTCGCATCTGTAGCCAAAGCTCCTTATAAACTCGCCTTAATGGAGATGCAAGAGTTGGAACCTCAACTTAAAGAGCTTCAAGAGAAAGAGTTCATCCATCCTAGCCAATCGCCATGGGGAGCTCCTATTCCATTGTCAGGAAAAAGGATGGGTCTTTTATGATGTGTATCGATTACCGGGTATTGAACAAGCTCACGATGAAGAACCAGTATCCATTTTCGATAAATGGGAACTCATTTGATCAACTAGAAGGTGTTAAGCCCTCCTCCAAGATTTACCTTCGTTCAGGTTAGAGCCAACTGCGCGTCCATAAAGATGACATCTCAAAGACGACGTTTCCTGCAAGGTATGTGCATTTAGAATACACTGTTGTGCCGTTTGGGTTGACTAATGCACCGACGGTGTTCATGGACTTGGTGAAGCGGGTGTGATGGCCCAACTTGGACAAGTTTGTCATTGCCTTTATTAATGATATACTTGTTACTCGAGGATGAAGGAAGATCTTTCCGAACATTTACGCGAAGTGCTAGAATTGCTTAGAAAAGAGAAGTTGTATGCGAAATCCTCTAAATGCGAGTTTTGAATTAGAAGAAGTTCATTTCCTCGGTCACGTGGTGAGCAAAGATGGAATTCATGTAGATCCTAGCAAGATTGAAGCGGTCAAGAATTGGAGGCGTTGAGAGGGGCGAGAAGCAAGAAATTGCCTTTCAAACTCTCAAGGACATGTTGTGTGATGCACCAATCTTGAGTCTTCCGGATGGAGTAGAGGATTTTGTGATATGTTGTGATGCTTCGGGTCAAGGATTGGGGTGTGTGCTTATGCAACGGGGCAAGGTCATTGCTTATGCCTCCCGTTAACTTAAAGTGCATGAGAAAAACTACCCCCACTCATGATTTAGAATTGGTAGCGGTCGTTTTCGCCTTGAAGTGTTGGAGACATTACCCTTATGGCACCAAATGTGTAATCTACACCGATCATAAAAGTCTTCAACATATTTTCCATCAAGTGAGTTGAATATGAGACAAAGAAGATGGCTTGAACTTTTAGCGATTATGATTGTGATATTCGCTACCATCCGGGCAAAGCTAATGTTGTAGCCGATGTATTGAGTAGAAATGAAAGGGTCAAGCCGAGAAGAACAAGAGCCATGAGTCTCACAGTGGGACAAGGTATTCATGACCGGATCATAGGAGCACACGTACAAGCTACTTTACCGAAGAATTTTGGTAATGAAAGGTTAGATGGCATAGAGCAACAATTTGATAGAAAAGGAAGACAATGGGCTATATTAGTTGAAAGGCTTTGGATTCCCATTTTCAGAAACTTGAGGACATTTCTCATGAATGAAGCCCACAAGTCGGCTTATTCGGTCCATCCGGGCTCGGATAAAATGTACCTTGATTTGAAAGATTTCTATTGGTGGCCGGGCATGAAACGTGATGTGGCTAAATATGTAAGTGAGTGCCTTACTTGCTTACGAGTGAAAGCCGATCATAAGAAGCCACCCGTTTTATTGGTGCAACCGGTGACACGGAATGGAAATGGGAACGGATTGCAATGGACTTCATCACGAAGTTACCGAAGACAAAAGTGGTCGTGACACTATATGGTTGATTGTGGAACGGTTGACAGAGTCGGCTCACTTCTTGGCCATTCGTGAGACCGATAAGAGTGACACCCTAGCTCGTTTGTACATTAAAGAAGTGGTGTCTAAGCTTGGAGTTCCGGTTTCTATCATCTCCGATAGAAATACCCGGTATAACTCAAATTTTTGGGAAGCCTTTCAATGAGCAATGGGTACTCAACTTGACATGAGTACGGCATTTCATCCTCAAACGGATGGACAAACCGAAAGGACCATTCAAACGCTCGAGGACATGTTGAGGGCTTGTGCAATTGAATTTGGGGGAGGTTGGGAAGATCATTTACCGTTAGTTGAGTTCTCGTATAATAATAGCTATCATGCTAGTATTCAAATGGCACCATTTAGGGTACTTTGTGGTAGAAAGTGTCGTTCTCCACTCGCTTGGGCGGAAATTGGTGAAAGCCAACTTATTGGGCCGGAAATAGTAGTTGAGACAACAAAAGTGATTTCTCAAATTAAGGAGAGATTACAATTGGCCCGTGAGAGACAAAAGAAATACGCCGATGTGAGGCGTAGACCATTGGAGTTCAATGTTGGTGATCATGTGCTTTTGAAAGTCTCCCCGTGGAAAGGTGTTGTTCGTTTTGTAAAGAGAGGCAAGCTTGGACCAAGATACATTAGGCCTTTCGAGATCATTGAACGAGTGGGCAAAGTGGCATATCGATTGAAATTACCTCAAGAACTTAGTGGCGTGCATGACGTGTTCAATATTTGTAACTTAAGAAAGTGCTTGGCGGATCCTACACTACATGTGCCCATGAAAGAGATTCGAGTGGACAAGAAGCTCAATTTTGTTGAAGAACCGGTAGAGATCTTGGAACGAGAGGTCAAGAAATTGAAGAACAAACGTTATACGATAGTCAAGGTTCGATGGCATGCTAGGCGTGGAGCCGAATTCACTTGCGAGCGGGAAGACTTTATGAAGTCTAAATACCCGCATTTGTTTAGTGATTAGGGTTCTATCGAATTTCGGGACGAAATTCCCTTAACGGGGGAATGATGTAACAATCGTGAATCTTGACTCTTTGACCATATGTACAATTTGACTAATTATTTAGTTAATTAATATATTGAGAACAATTTGGAGTTCATTTAAGTGCAATGTGTTCATGTAGATCAATTCATCGTTCAATTTGGGACTTATGTGCAAGTCGAGGTCATTAGTTAGTACTAGTCGGTTCTTACATTTTTGATGACACATAATTTAGCTAGTAAATGAAATATGGATCCTCCATGGGTTATACCCAACCCATGACCCATCCAAGATAACCCAACCCTATCCCATCTCCCCAACCTCCCAACCATTCATCCAATTCTCTTACACTTCTCTCTCTATCTCACTAAATACACACACTCTCAAATCTTTCTCCCTCTCTAAGATTTTGGCTCATTTATTGTGGGTTTAACAAGATTAGTAACAAAATCATCATGTACTTCATCATTCTAACAACATATAAAAAATTCAAAGTTCAAGGTGCAAGAAAAGTCTTCAACTAGGTCAAATTCGGGTTTGACTTATTATGGAGGTTTTGGTAAGTGAATTCTAGCTCACATTCATCAGTTCAAGTTGCTAAGCATGTCTTTTAATCAAATCTAAGTGTTCTTGGTCGGAATTCGGGTCTTGTTAATTAAATTGGGTTATAAATTGATTTTTGTGAGTAAATGATGATTTGAAATGCATTTGTGAGGTGGGTTATGTTTAATTATGTTTAATTATGTTTGTATATGTTTAAAAATGAGTTTGAACCTTCTCAAATCGATTTTTAGGTCAAGAATGGTTGTTTCTCACATCTGCAGGTCGTAACGCCCGTTAGGGATCTAACGGCCGTTAGTCTTTTGCTACTGTAACTGCCGTTAGTCTTGGTAACTGCCGTTAGTCTTTTGCTCCTGTAACTGCCGTTACTTTTGGTAACTCCCGTTAGTCTTTTGCTACTGTAACTGCCGTTAGTCTTTTGGTAACTGCCGTTAGTCTTTTGCTCTAACGGCCGTTAGTCTTTTGCTACTGTAACTGCCGTTAGTCTTGGTAACTGCCGTTAGTCTTTTGCTCCTGTAACTGCCGTTACTTTTGGTAACTCCCGTTAAGGACTGAATTTGATAACATTTTGAAACGGACATAACTTTCAAACCGTAACTTCGTTTTAGACGTATGACCTATCGTTGGAATCGTATAAGAGTCTAGTTTCTTGTGGTAACATTCGTTTGACTTGAATCTTCCTCCATTTCTAAAAATGTTGGGTCAAAGTGTTCTAGTTCATGCTCGGGAGAGTCATTAAGGCGTTTGTGGGATTTTGGCATGACTTAAACTAACTGGACCCTATTGCCTAAGGTATTAGTGTTGACTTTTGTTGTATGATGATATACGTTGATAGGTTGTGGACACGTGGCGGTTGTTAGACCTTTATAGATCGATATCAACTTGTCGTTTTGCTTGGAAATCAAGGTGAGTTTCGTAGTTCCCTACTCAATTGAGATTCGGGCTGAAAAGTGTACAAGTTTTGTGTGTTGACTTGCTTGATTGTGCAATTGTGTGTTTGCCTTGGATGATGACGTAGTTTAATTGTGCATACAGATGACATGTCTTATTGGAACGTTGATTGATTTATGGACTATTCGCTTGGTTGATTGTGCATTCGATTATGAATATATGTTGTGATTAGGATAGTTGTACATACATGGAAGACGATGATACCTTTAATGAGTTGTAGATGTGGTGGGAAGGCTGCGGGTGACCCTATATATAAGCATCTATGATTCCTTAAATGTAAAGTCGTATGAAATGTATGTGCATTGTGATTTGGTTGAGTTGAGGGACAAGATGAACGTGATGGCAATATAAACGGGCACCTTAAGTGCTTGATGACAATCCACGGGTACTCTAAGTACTTGATGACAATATGGAGGACAATTGAGGTACAATGTGTGTAATTATAGAACTTGCACGATAATTATTACTATCGTTATTACTTGTTCTTGTTCATTATGCTTATTCTAACTACCTTGAATAGCTCATCTTGTGAATATGTGTGTGAGGGACATTGTGGGTCATAAATGGACATTTGTGAAATGTTGAGGAACATGATGGACATGATGACAATAAACGGGTACTATACGTACTTGATGATAATAAACGGGTACTATACGTACTTGATGACAATAAACGGGTACTATACGTACTTGATGACAATTGGATGACATGAGAACAATTGAGGGACATTGATGAACATGTTTGACATTTTAGAACTTGATGGATACTTGTTGATGTCAATATTATGTGTTCTTGTGCATTATACGTGTTCTAGCTATTGTATAGTTTGTGCAATGGATACGTGTGGGACTAGGTTGCGCTACGAGCCAACTTAAATTGAGTACTAGTGCCTTTTAAGTACTTACTGTAAGTTTATTACTTGCTCATTATCCTTGTGCATATTGTGAATGGCATTGGCATTAGATCCTGGTCATTCTTTTCTACGAACTCATCAACCTAGTGTTGACCTTGTTTAGTACACTTTTCGGGTTATCAAGTGAATCCAAGATGTGATGGTTGATTGGTGCTTGTGCTAGAACTTGGGCTTGGACTTACATGGATCCAGGATTCATTTGCCCTTATTTTGCATTATGCATTATGTACTTGTTTGATGATGATGGATTCACCGAATCCCCTTTTGTTCATTTAGTTCATGTTTTACGATAATTCCATGCAAATGCTATATCTTTTCAGTGACATTTCGAGCCTAGCTCGGGGTGTTACAGTGTGGCCCCGCGTTGCGGGGCTTCAGTTTTCGTGTTAATACGACTCGTTATGTTAGTGTATTTGCGTTGAACCTACAACAGTTTAATTAAAAACCATTCTATCATAGATATAAATAATAGATAATTATTTAAGAGTAATACTACAAACGCGTTGAAAAGTTTGCAGCTATCAAATACATATATGCAAGAAAATCAAAAAACAAAAAAAAAACAAAAAATTAAACGCTTTTGCAATATCGAACACATACATTTAGTTATTTTTTGCAAGAAAACCAAAATCAGAAATGAAGGAAAAACAAAATACTGAATAAAAATTTTCAATATATTAGTTGAGATCTTAAAAGAAAAAAAAATTGTGAAAAAAACGAAGAAAAACGAAAGAAAAAAAAACTCAAACGCAATCCGATATGACAAAATCTGAATAGTGATGCGAGATGAAAGATGGACCATAGAACAGTATCATCGTGCACTATATTAGTTGAGAACACAAAAGCAAAGTAATTGTGAAAAAAACGAAAGAAAAAAAGACTCAAATGGGGTCCGATATGACAAAAGCCGAATAGTGATGCGAGGTGTAAGATAAACCAATAGATACAACCGCACACAATACATTAGTTAGAACATAAAAGGAAAAAAACTATACAAAAACCAAAAGGAAAAAACCTAAACGGGATCCGATATGACATAATTCGAGTAATAACGTGAGATGTAAGTGGCCAAATAAGAGAGTGCCATATGGCTGGCACTATTCATAGGCCTTCGCCTTTAATGATATTAACAATAACAATAACAATAACAATTAACAATAACAATAACAATAACTCAATTTGCTTAAAAATAAGTTTTAATTCTTATTACAGTTAAAAACTATGCTAGTTATCTAATATGAGAGATTACATAACAATCTTCTATGTCGTCTACTATCTCGACTGGTACAATATCAACATTTGTAGTTTAAAGACTAATTAAAAAATCATCATCCCTCATTTAATGTTTTAATTTTATATACAACTATAAAACTCAGAATTTGACCCTTGATTCTTGTAGTATGAGTGATAATACATCAATTCATAATTTTGGGCAAGAAAACTGAGTTTCCGCGACACCTATTGACTCGACCTTAATAAGGAAAATTTGGTTTAGTGCGGGCTAACATCGATCTCACCACTACCTATGCTTAACCGAATTCCGATAATTAGAGCCCATGTGAATAGAGCCCATAATTAGTAACTAAGAATCTATCACCATGAGATTAATTAACTATGATCCACTAATTAATTGGAGCCCGTAGTTGAGTTAGCCTAATGCATGACTGCATGAGCGAATGAATTGGATGACAAACCTGTAAGACCAACGATATTGTTTGCATTTAAAAGTTTCTTTGATTATCTACTTGTAATATTGTTTGCATTTTTGTTTGTTTGTCTTTTAAGTAAACAATAATTGACATAAAATTAAAATGTTCTCATTATGTTATGTCAGTCAAACCATTAACGGATTGACCATTGACTCTAGGCATTTTATGCTTTTATTATTAACATTATTTTTAGAAGTGAAAGTTTAACATTGCAATCTGCAAATTGACCAACTCGTAATGCGAATTTTGATTGTAATTACAAGTAGTTCTAGGCATATATTGTGTCCTATAATGTGAGGTCGACTAATTACTTCAACTAATTAACAACATTTACTGAAAACTTAAAATTTGAATCCATATTATTTTCTCTACCGGTCTCTCTCAATCAAACAAACAACCCTATTAAATAAAATCTCAACTCCGTCACTTCCATGATTAACCTCGTTAAATTGTGTTTTGTTGTCTCATAATTCTTTTTTTGTATATGCAAGGATCCCATTAATTTTGTATGTCACTGCCATGAAGACACAAATCGATGATAACCGAAAACAAAATATTAGCCAAAACACGCTAAAACTTTTATTGAAGAAATCTAACTCAAAACTCCAATATTCGGTGTACATAATCCTTAACCCTAACTCGGTTCGGTGTACCCATATAATCCCTACCCATA
Source organism: Erigeron breviscapus (assembly GCA_034093135.1). NCBI lineage: Eukaryota > Viridiplantae > Streptophyta > Magnoliopsida > Asterales > Asteraceae > Erigeron > Erigeron breviscapus. The sequence goes on from CM067169.1 coordinate 67,204,134, forward strand.
ACATGGTATATATAGACTAACCAAGACATATTAGACTATAACTAGGATTCTACTAATTATCTAGACACATAATTAGAGATAAACACAAATAAGGAAACCATTAACTAATCCTATTTGAGTAGAACTTGGACTACACTCCAATCCCTATTGTTGTAGAACTCGATCCACGCATCTAGCCATAACCGAGCTCAGTAAATTCGCCAACAATCACCCCCCGAATTTCTGAGTCGTAGAAGGTAACTCTTGCACATCACGTAACTATCCCATCTCATCTAACCTTGCACACGCCAAGGCCTTTATCATTGGATCCACCTTTTCTTGAACCCGATTCATCATGAACAAATTTCCTTCCTCATAATCCGTATCTCCTTCTTGTGTCACATTTAGATTGGCCTCATGATTTCGGAGTCGATCTGGGCATTTAGAGACAAAGTGTCCGTACTTGTCACAACAATAGCACTTGATACTTGAGAGGTCATGTTGTCCACGAACACGACCAGGATCACGAGTGTTCGAACCACGACCTTTACCCTTGTTTGAGTCTCGATTCTTGTTGGAACTTTGAGCTTTAGAAAAGAACAATTTTCCTTGAGTGTCGTTTTCATTGTCATCCTCCTTGATTCTTTCTTCAAAAGCTTTCAATCTTCCAACTACATCTTCATACCCAATCTTTTTAAGATCTAGAACTTGCTCGAGTGACGCCACGATTTGTAGAAAGCGTTTGGGAAGACTTGTGAGAAATTTCTTCACCAACCTATGTTCGGGTATTACTTCACCAAGTGAGGCGGATTTGGAAGCTATACCAGACAACTTTGCTGCAAAATCATCTATTGTGTTGTTGTCTTGCATCTTTAATTTTTCAAACTCGGTAGATAAAGTTTGAAGCCTCGCTTCCTTCATGCGTTCAACCCCGAGGTTTCGTGTTTTAATCGCTTCCCACATCTCTTTACCGGTTTTGAGCTGCCCAATTTGAAGAATCAAATCTTCCGGTATCGATTGAAATAAGAGAGCTTTCACCATATTGTTCTTCTTAACATCCGCTAAGCCCGGAGATACCAATTCCCATATTCCATGAATCCCAAGAATCACTTCCATTCGCATGCTCCAAACGGCATAATTAGTTGACGTTAACATTGGACATAGAAACGACAACATGTTCGGTTCCTTCACCGGTGGCGGCGCGTTATTATCACCAATCGTACACTTCTTCCTTCAACATACCCTTGTGGTATACCATATTATCAAGTTTCACCCCTCTCGTTTTTTTGTATCATTACGTATCCCTATGCTGACTTTTTGTTTCATTACATACCCCTCCTCCTAACGGACGTTTATTGCCCTCCGTTAACCACCTCATTGTGCAATGCACACGAGGGTACTTTAGTCTTTTACCTCTAAACACCCTCTTTTTCTCCTTGCTTTTCTTTTCAGATCTAACAAACACCCTACTTCTCCATGCTTCTCTTCTTCCTCGATTTCTAAACACGGAAACTAATAAATTATCAATTTCTTTTTTGAAAACCTTTTAATAAACTCCAAAATTATGCCCATAAAGTGTCCATACATACATTCATTCATCTTCCCTAACACACACTTTTGTCTCTTTCTTTCTTGAACTCACAGAACATCAAATCATTCATTATAGTAAATTAATAATAATTACATACATATTATATATTTATATTATATTATCATATCGCCTTTGTCTTCAAGATTAACAACCATCAGTCACAACCAAAACCCATATCTCAATTCCAATTCAAAAAGATGGCTTCAATCACAATTATATATAAACAAACCCCAATACATATCAGCCTCTAAAACACCATCAAAATTGTTGTATGGAGGCTGCCGGAACGACGACAGCTTCGGCGGAGGAGATGTCAAAGATAAGGTATATATATCAGAACTTTTGTATATATATGTCTTCAGATTTGTATATATATATATCAGATGTATACATATATCGATATATATACCATCGCCGGAGCTACCCACGACCACCATTAACAGAGATCTCCTTCCACCGCTGGAGCTAGCTGTTGGGTAATCCGCCACCGCCGGAGCTAAATATTGCGGTGATCCACCGTCGCCATCATGATCTCGTATTCTATACCTATCTAAATCTATCTCTCTGTAAATCAAAACACCAAAAATAAAAACCCTAAATCTAATCACAAGAATAGTTCGATCTTATAGTTAATAAAGCAATTGGCAGCATTGTTTTTTTGGCATACATCGGTGGTCAGCAGCAATATAAAGATATATCATTTTATTTTATTTTTGGTATATCCTTTGATTTATATCTTTGTTTTCTGGTTGTGGGTTTTTCTGGAGTAAGTGGGCTGTTTGATCTTATGTTTGAAATGGATGGATGAATGAAATGGGTGTTATAAGGGGATATTAATTGTGAATGGACGAAAATAGCCTCGTGTGCATTGCACATGAGGTGGTTAACGGAGGGCAATAAACGTCCGTTAGGAGGAGGGGTATGTAATGAAGCAAAAAGTCAGCATAGGGATACGTAATGATACGAAAAAACGAGAGGGGTGATATTTGATAATATGGTATACCACAGGGGTATGTAATGAAATTTTCTCTAAGTCTAAAGCTATTTAACCCAAGATCACGGCCAAATATCGCAAGATTACGATCAAAAGTGTAATACTTTTTGTTGTCGAAATAACAACGAACTCAAGAATGAAGAAACCAATTAATTCTCTTCGTACAATCCCCACGCTTAGACGCCAATTAATTCGACTATTGGCAACAAGAATTATATAATATGACGGCAAAAATTAATTCCCCAAGAATTAATTACACCCACCAATTGATACACCAACTTTGAAGAATTAATTTACGCAGACGACAAAACGATTTAATTCGAACGATCAATTTGGACGCAATTTTAATTCGAACGATGCAGACTACGCTCTAACACCGAACACGAATAAACAAACCAATTGAAGACACAAATCGATGATAATCGGAAACAAAATATTAGCCAAAACACGCTAAAACTTTTATTGAAGAAATCTAACTCAAAACTCCAATATTCGGTGTACATAATCCTTAACCCTAACTCGGTTCGGTGTACCCATATAATCCCTACCCATAACATGGTATATATAGACTAACAAAGACATATTAGACTATAACTAGGATTCTACTAATTATCTAGACACATAATTAGAGATAAACACAAATAAGGAAACCATTAACTAATCCTATTTGAGTAGAGCTTGGACTACATTCCAATCCCTATTGTTGTAGAACTCGATCCACACATCTAGCCATAACCGAGCTCTGTAATTTCGCCAACATGCCATTTGTTCATAGAATTTTTGTAACTTTATATATCACGAAACGCTAACATAATAAACCTCATCTTTTTCTAAATAGAAAATGATAAAAAAAAAAAAAAAAAATTCTAACAAATCCATTAATTCCATCTAGTCAATACATCTATTTATTTTATCCGGATCTTCTACTGTATACGTATGATATGAGATAAGCAATTGTGTGTTGGGACTATTCACTACTCCATAACGGAGGTTCACGTGGGATGCACATCTACATTAAAAGGATCTAACGTTTTATGACGGTAGCTGCATTTTTATAAGTAGATTAACGGCAGTCTAACAACACTCATGTTTCTCATATTTACAAAATCAGTCTAACAACACGCAATACGTAAGTAGTGGTGAATGGTGGCCGGTGACGAGTAACGACGATGGGGGGATCCGGTGGCAGTGACAGTAGGGTAGAGATGTGTTATTAATAGAAAAGTAATTGATTTAATGAGGATAATTTAGTTATTTTAGGAGTTGAGATCTACGTTGTAAATAATTTCACTTAAAAATAGTATATGAATTTTATGGGTATTTTAGTCTAATTACATGTGTGGTACATAGAAGATATAAAAAAAGAAAGTGTAATATAATTTTTTCAAATCTGCCACGATATTTAAGACGAAAGTAAATAACGTTTTTTCTAATCCTTACTCCTTATACTAAAGTTTTTATTTCATAAAGTATGTGACACTAATTTTGTTCATAAAAGCTTTTGTCGGTTTTAAACCAAAAAGAAAAGGTTATGCAAAAGAACACCCTGAATGAAGTGATATTTTGTAGTGCCAGGGTTAGGCTTCTTAAAAACATCACTCCTGCAAAAGTAGTAGTGCTGGAGTGAGATACAAAATCAATTTACAATCCCCATGCATTTACCTAACGTCTTTAATTTTGATATGATCAAATTTACGAGGCGCGTAACACGACCAGGGTAAAAAGTGTAACCCGACCAGGCAGCATTTGCGGCGACGTCGTCGCCGCTAATACTGCGGGCCCCCATGTCAGTAATGACAAATCTGGCAGAGTATTAACGGGCCCCTGTCAGTAATGCAAATCTGGCAGAGTATTAGCGGCGACGTCGCCGCTAATGCCTGTGACGGCGTTGTCAGTAATTATTGCTGGCATGTCGGGTTAGGCACGTCACAAGCATTAGCGGCGACGTCGCCGCTAATGCCCTGATCGAGTTTCCCTGTGCCCAAATTTATCGTCAAAATGAGAATATAAATACAAAAGATACATATTCTTAAAAAGGTTTTAAAAATTTAGATGATGTTGATATGTCCTGCAAGTAGTGTTGTTTTATTTTTATCTTTTGAAGAACTTTTAAGACAATATTTATTTACTCGTTAAAATTATTTGTCAACGGATATTTGTATTTGTATTCAAAGTATACTTGAACAAATTTGGTATATACAAACATCTTTTACACGCATACAATTTTATTTTGTTATTGTTGTCTTGATAGGCCCGACGTTCTGGCCTTTGTTGGCCTTTGTTGATTTAGAATTGTATCTGCCAGCCAACTCTATCGTCCGGTCGGGCACGAGTGTGAGATACCTGAAGAAAATGTTAATTGGTTCTCGTCCTCTTGAATCGTTTTAAGAGACATGGTGGTGTGGTTCATAGCGGCTATAAAGGAGGCATTTGAAGGATTTTTTTCTTCTTAATGGTCAACAAATATATATGTATATAAAATTAAAATAAACAGTGGTATAGTAATTGATTGATGATGTATTAAAGGTTCTTTTGGGTGAAAAGTTATAGCGGAATTTTCCTGATGTTGCATGAGTATTTTAAGTAATTTCAAATAAGTGAAGTAAAATGAGTGTGATAAACTCATAAAAGAAAGAAAGAAAGAAAGACATATTTTGATTCGGGTACACATGTTATGGTTATTTTAATGATAAGTAAGATGTGATCGATCTTTATAGATTAGATTGATCGTACATATAGTCAAATAATTTGTTGTGATTTCTTAAAAGAATAACCCATCAAATGTAGTTTGCTATTTTGTTTTTTTACTTTCCTAAAAACAACTTCTTTTCATGCTAAAGATTTGAATTTCCATCCACTCAAAGCCATAAAATCATCTTTATGTGATACGGTGAATTTTAGGTTAAAATTACCGATAAACCCTTTGTAAATTGGTATGGCTCCTCCTTAATTAGTCCCCTCCTATCTTCTCCAGATGTCACATATTTTTTTCAATGGTCAGGTCAATATTACATAGCATAGTTATTCATGTATTCGTTACACTAGTGTCAAATATATGATGCCCATTGCCCACTTATCAAACTTTAAGCGATAAAACCTATTAAGAACGTGCATGTGGGCCACTCTCGTGTCGAGCCTTGAGCCCGCCTCACCGGGCATTTGCATCATGAGAATCGTGCCACCTCCGACTCTCCAAGGTGGCTCGTGCAATTTCCCCGCACGTAAAATGTGTCACTTGACACTCCTGAGCTCCATGCCAAGCTCTTTGATAACCATTAGGCCTAGGTGCATATTAACATTTTAAGTTGCATTTTTGATTATTTTAACACCAAAAACTACTCTACTGAATTGAAGGATTGGTCAAAAACTTACAAAAGATAACGAGTAAAAACAAAAGTTAAGAGAAATCGAACATCTTCAGAAGTTATCTATCTATGGCCTCAAAAATTAACCCTTAGAACACAAAACGGATAATCCGGCTACTCAAACTACATCAAAACTAGAACACCTCGAACTAATCATCTAATCACAATACGTAGTTAATTGACATAACTCAAAGTTTCTTAATCGTCTTTGGGATCTTGGAATATCCGACGAGTTTGAAACGACAACACCATCTTAGACGTTTCTATTAACATTCACATTTCATATCGTTTTTCCACAGTAGACAATAGTGTTTTTTTTCTTCATTGTGGGTACTATATTACTATGGTCGAAAATATAATCCACTTAATTGTTAATAAACCCAACGACAAGTATCTCTACATAGGCCCAGACTTTCAGGCCCAATCTTAGAATGTTATTAATTTGTTTATGGCCCAAAAGCTGCTGCATTTTTAAGTGTTTTTTTCTTTATTCTTTTGAAAAGGCATTTTTTAGTGTTTGATCACAAAGTATGATTAGACTATAAGACTAAAGAGGTAACATCCTATATTTTGTGTTATTTCATCATCTTACACAAAGAAATAATGACATGTGTTTATATCCATTTTCTTAGCTCATCACTGTTAGCTTTAAAATATATAGTTAGTGCGTGTTTGTAACAATGAAATAGAATTGTCCTTTTGATTAATCTTGTTTAGTATGGAAGGATTGTTAATGTAATTAGACAAGGACTAGTGTGTAATTAGTGAGGGGTTATAGTGCAAATGTCAAGCCTATATAAACCCCTCACCTCCCATTTGTAAATTAACTTTTGATAATAGAATTCCCTTTCTCTCTTTCTCTCTCTAACTCTCTTTCTCACACACATAAACACTATTCACGATTTAGTACTAGTTTACATTTGGTATCAGAGCAAAATCACAACTTGTGTTAGATCCATGACTTGATTTTGTTCCTTTTGTGCTAAATTGTGTTTTTCTCACTTTACCGAAAGATCCAATCTTTACCCTCTAAACATGTTAAAGTTCCTTCTTTTCTAGTTTCATTTCACTCATTACCTTCCTATAATCATCCTGAAGAAGTTTCAAATCCCAATTCAAAACCAAAGGGCTTGAAATTGAAATTTTAACTTTCTGTTATGAAATCCGGTTTTCATTCCGGTTTTCATTTTCCTTTGAATTTCTATTATAAAACCGGTTTTCCTTCCGGTTTTCCTTCCGGTTTTCCTACCGGTTTTCCTTCCGGTATTCCTTCCGGTTTTCAATTTGATCAAAAATTTTAAATTTTGTTGTTATATTCTGAAATATCTGGTTTAAACCAAAACCGATATTAGTACTTAATTTCTTCATTTTTCATCTCGTCGTAATACCCAACTTTCTCCACGAAAACCGGATTTAGTGAAGTATTTCTTGAATCCCGGTTTTAGTGCAGTATTTTCTGAAAACCGGATTTAGTGAAGATTTTTGACTTTAAGTAATTTTGTGTGTGAAAATACCTGGTTTATCCCAAAACCGGTATTAGTTCATAATTTCTTCTTTGAACAAGTCGAAATTCTGTCCGAAGTTCCCCTCGAAAACCGGATTTACTATACATTTTACCAATACCGGTATTTGTATATATTTTCTGAAAACCGGATTTAGTGAAGATTTTTGACTTTAAGTAATTTTGTGTGTGAAAATACCTGGTTTATCCCAAAACCGGTATTAGTTCTTAATTTCTTCAACTTTGTGAAAAGTTACTCTGTCCAAGTTTCGAGACGAATACCGGATTTTGTACTCATTTTCTGAAAACCGGTTTTTGTATACATTTTCTGAAAACCGGATTTAGTACACATTTACTGAAAACCGGTTTTTCTTCACATTTTCTCAGAATGTCGATTTCTGACTCCTTGATTCTCGGTTCCGATTCAAGACCTCCTGTTTTATATCGTGGGTCATATCCCCAATGGAAAAAACGGTTTTTGGATTGGATTGAAAGACAACCTCTTGGGGACGACATCAAAGCTTCTTATGAAGAAGGCCCGGCTGTTCATACAAATCCTGTCACCAAAGAACTTATTCCAAAAGAAAGTTGGAGCACGGCTCAAAAGAACCGCACACAGGCTGATAATCTCGCAAGATCTCATCTCTACATGGCTCTTCCTAATGATATTTATTCCAATGTAGATTCATATGAAACAGGAAAAGAGATTTGGGATGAAATTGAAAAGCAATTGCAAGGTTCAGAGGTGTCTTCAACGATCAGATTATCCAATGTTCTTGATATGTATGAATCATTCAAACAAGAGAACAGTGAAACGTTGGAAGAAGCGTATACACGTTTCTGTAACGTGATCAATGAACTGAGAAAGAATGCTATTAAAAAGACTGACCTGGAACTAAACATCAAATTTCTGAGAAATCTTCATGAAGAATGGCAGGTATTTGGTGCCCAACTCAACCATCAAGATGAATTTGGCAAACTTTCTATTCATACCTTGTATGAGAAGTTGAAGATCAACCTGCGAGCTGTCCAAAAGCAACAAATGAAGACTGAAGGAAGCTCCTCATCAGATCCACTTGCTCTAGTTGCTGATAGAAAGCCATCCAGATCGTCAAGGAAAAATGTTGTTAAAACTGCTGATGATGATGAATCAAGTGACATAAGTGACCCAGACATGGATGACAAGGAAAAAGAAATGTACAAAGACTTAGCCTACTTCACAAGAGCCTTCAAGAAAAAATTCTTCACAAAGAAACCAACCAACAATCAACTTCGCACTTCATCAGTGTCTTCCTATGTCAAGAACTCACAAGCTCCAAAATTTGACAATCACTACAACAATGCTGGTGGTGAAAGGAAGTATGAAGCTCCAAAGAAGTTTGAGAAGAGGGTTCTTGAGAAGAAGACTGAAGAAAAGAAATGTTACAATTGTGGTCTTACTGGTCACTTTGCTATCCACTGCACCAAACCTCGTCAGAAGAATTGTTAAACTGCTGATGATGATGAATCAAGTGACAAAGTGACCCAGACATGGATGACAAGAAAAGAAATGTTACAATTGTGGTCTTACTGGTCACTTTGCTATCCACTGCACCAAACCTCGTCAGAAGAATTCCACCTACTACCAGAACAAGCTCTTGCTTGTGAAACAACAAGAAAGTGGTATTGCTCTTCTTGCTGAAAACAACGAATGGTTGCACCTTTCTGATGAAGAGACTGAAGAGCTTGCTGCAAATGTTTGTTTCATGACGAAGATTAAGCGGTCCAAGGAACTTGATGAAGGTGGTATCAGTTCTGAATCTGAAGATGATGAGGTTTGTACTATTCCTAAACGTGAACTCGATGAATACATGAATAAAGCTGTCGAAACAAATAAATCTTTGAAAACTGAGGTTTCTAACTTAATTGAATCTTTACAAGAGAAAGAAAAACTTTTGATTGATTTTCAAACCATACATGAAAAACTTCAAAAAGATTTTGATGAATTGACAACTAATCAGACTTCTGTTTCCTTTACCCCTTCTTCTGTGTTGCAACTTGCAAATCAAGAACTTGAGACCAAAGTTTTTGAATTAACCAAGACCATCAAAGAGGTGCCAATTGCAAAGTCCAATGAAACATTTCGAGCAAATGCTTTGGCTGAAGACCTCGAGTCCTTGAAAATTAAGTTAAAAGAGTCCAACCCAGCTTTGAAAGAGTTAGAAAACAAAATTTCTGATTTAAACTATGCTTGCTACATAAAAGATTCATATAATCAACAACTTGATAAGAAAATTGATGAACTCAATGAAGAAATCAAGTTTTATCAAGAAAAGGTTTACAGAATCGATCGATCTAATAAACAAATCTTTTTAAACAAGCCTAAAGATTTTGAAAATGGGTTGACTCAAGGGTTAGGTTTTGAGAATCCAAAGAATTTGCTCAAAGCACAACAGGAAGTCCCATCTCTTTATGATGCCAATTTAATGCGGTATGGCATGACCACTCAATTTGTGAGACCAAGTTATGGTGACATTGAGACAGATTATTATCTAGCAAAATGTGCTATTCAATGCAATTATGATCAAATTAATGTGTCAAATGATCTTTTCAATCTTCCACTTGTTCCGAAAAGAAAAACTCATTCTGTTACACTTGTTGAAATCAATGAAAGTTCAGATGAACAACAACTTGTGGTTTATCCTAATGAGTCTTATCAAATGGAAGAATGTTTTGGCCCAAAACCTGCTTTAGTCCGACCATACTTTCCACAAAGTGTTTTAGAAAAACAAATTGAAGATCTAAAACGAACTCTTGATGCGCAACAACTTTTGCTAGATAATTTAATGACTCAAAATCACTATCACAAGACTGTATCATCTGTTTCTACCTCACCAATTGGAGTAGTTTATGTTTGTGCTGAACCTAATTGCTCTGCTTGTGAAGATATCATGTCTTCGTCTTCTCTTTCCTATATTTCTGCATGTGATCTTGTTGATGCTGCTGTGCAAACTGAATGGGATTTTGTTAAGACATATAATGTTTCTGTTGATGCACATTGATGTGACAACAGCAACTTAGATTTGATTAGACGTTTATTTGTATATGTAATTGATAGATTATGAATATAATGTTTTGGTAATGATCGATTACATATTTAGGTGTTATATATGTTTATATATGATGTTTGTTATGTATGATATACAAGAACAAACGTAATATATGTTAGGTTCCTTATATGTTAAGTAATTGGAAAATAACAAACAGATTACAGCTAACGAAGATAAACTTCGTTATGCTCAAACGAAGATTATCTTCGTTTGATGGGCTGGGCTGCTAAGTTCGTAAGAACAAAGCCCAGCAAGCCCAATATCAAATATGAACATATATAAACGATTGGAAAACCTAATTAAGGAATCCAGTCGATTAATCACACACAATTACAGCTTCTAAGTTCGTTGGCAATCAGTAGCAAACGAATATAGAGTAATTAAGGCTGATTACAATCTTGTTAATTAGCAATAATATAGATAACTTATCAAACAGTTATCTCGTGAGGATTCCGCACTCACGACATAACCATAGACGATCTCGAGAGCGATCCAGAGCTATCGAGGGACTCACAAGTGGTATCAGAGCCATTCGATATCTTATCGAAGGTTTCAGATCGTCTGTTTGATTCTTCATTTTCTGTGAAATTCGAAAACCCAAACTGCTGTTAAGTTCGTTTTCCTCTACGAACTTAGCCAAACGAATTTAATCTTAAATTCGTTCCTTGGCTTTTGAAATTGCTACGAAGTTATTTTTCAACGAAGTTATTAACGAATTTAACTTATCTTCGTTCAGATCTTTGTCTACGAATTTAGGCCATCTTCGTTTTGAACTCTCTTTACGAAGTTAAATTTATCTTCGTTGAGTTTCACCTTACGAACTTAGAACTTCTTACGAACTTAACCTTATCTTCGTTTGATCTTCTATCTTCGTTCAACCTTATCTTCGTTTGATCTTCTATCTTCGTTCCTACCTTATCTTCGTTCCTTTAAGTTTTTTGCTGTATTAGCTCATGGCTTCCACATCGTCTGTCAACAGTGCTGTTGCACAATATCTGAATTCTCTGGTTTATCATGATCATCTAGTCGGAAGGACAAATTCTCCACCGAAGTTAGTTTCATTAGCTGACTTTTGGGCGTGGAGAGGTCGATTCGAGGATTTTATTCAAAAAGAAGACTTGAATATGTGGATTATGATTACTGAGGGATATGAGTGGCCTACTCTTACAGTCAATGGCGTTACTTTGACATACAAGATGGCAGAATTAAAAGGAGAAGAAAAGACTGCCTATGCAATCGAAGTAAAGGCTCTTTCGACTCTTCGGATGTGCATTCCACAAGAGTTAGTGCATTTGTTTCCCAAACAAGAATACAAAACTTCAAAGCAGCTGTTCGATGCTATTGAAGCACATTGTGAAGGAGATCCACTACTAAAGAAAAACAGAATTAAAATGCTTAAGAAACAATTTGACTGTTTCAACGCTACCAAGAACGAACAAGTTGAAGATCTTATTCTGAGATATCAACATCTGCTTGCCGAGTTAGCGTATTTTGATCTTAAGTATTCTCCAAGTGAAATTGTGGATAAATTCTTGGATGGTTTACCGAAGGCCTATAAAGAGTTTTGTCATGGACTACAAGAAAGAGATGATTATGCATCCTTGCGTATAGATGGAGTCATATCTACTCTTAGGAACAGAGTGATGAAAGAAAAAGCAAAGGATCTACAAGATAATTACACTCAAGATCCTTCTCTGTATCATGCCACCATGAAGAACCCAACAGCTGATGTAAATGCATTCTTTTCAGGAGTTGGTAGTTCTGGTACAACAGAGAATACTGATGGAGATGATTTTGTTGGTTTCATTGCTTCGGATGCTGGGAACAAAGGTAAGAAGACTGATGAGGGTGTAAAGACTGGAAGTTTAAAGTTCGGTAATATTACATCTTCTGCTGCTGGTTACAAGTCCATGCCAATGGATATGAAATCAGCTGAGGGTCGGATGAATGTCTTTGCTGCAATGTGTGCTGCTCATGAAGCGTTTGTTACAGGAAGAATCACAGATCCTGCACTCATAGATGAAGATTATGACCAAATTGATCCAGATGATGTTGAAGAGATGGATCTAAAATGGCAATTGGCTATGATCACAAGAAGAGTGCAGAAGTTCATGAAAAGGACAGGACGACCTCTTACTGGAGGCACTCAGGGCTTTGACAAGTCAAAGGTTAAGTATTACAACTGTGATGGATTTGGACACTTCGCTAGAGAGTGTCAACGACCAAAGAGGGATGTCAATACTACTCCTACGCGACAAGACAGAAGTGGTAATCGTCCATATAATCAGAATGCAAATAGAGCACTTGTGTTGACTGAAGATACTGATGCAAATGACAAAGCCATCGTAGCTGTTCAATCTGATGGTTCTTATGTTTGGAATCTTCCACAGGACGAGACCAATAATGCTTATTTGGCTGAAATTGTTGATGATATGGCTCATATTGTGGACTCTCCTGATGACTTTCTTGACACCACAGTTTACCATAATGATGAGCATTTGTATGAAAATGTTCAAAGTTCGAAAGTGGAAAGTTTTGCTGAGGGTGTCTATGATACTGATTCCGAATCTGAAGATGAGTTCGAAGATGATAAGAACCAAGAGGAAGTGAAAGCTACTGCAGAGGTAAAAGCTACTGAAGTTCATGAAAATTCTGCTGCTGAAAAGGTCGAGAAGACGAT
>CM067169.1:67218332-67255832 GCA_034093135.1 Erigeron breviscapus
CGAACAAACATAATTCAAGAGACGATGAATGTGTGGTTCGATGAGATGTCAGGCATGATTTTTGAGCAAGAAAGCTTGCTACCAACAAGTATGGATTCAAGTGCTTCAAGTAATTCTACAAGGAACTCTACCTTAGCTTCTAAATTCAAGAAGTTTCCAACTCCAACCAGAGATGAATTAGATATTCTTTTTGAAGAATTCTATAAGTCAAAACCGATTCATGATCAAGAACCTCCAGACATCGTTGAACCAATTCAAAGCAATGAACCTCTTCATAACAACGATCCAGTTCCTAACAACACTCATGAATCGTCATCAAGTTCTTCTGAGCAAAAATCATCTTCAAATGATTCTATTCCACCATCTATCCTGATAATTTTTTTTTTTTTTTTTTTTTTTTTTTTTTTTTTTTTTTTTTTTTTTTTTTTTTTTTTTTTTTTTTTTTTTTTTTTTTTTTTTTTTTTTTTTTTTTTTTTTTTTTTTTTTTTTTTTTTTTTTTTTTTTTTTTTTTTTTTTTTTTTTTTTTTTTTTTTTTTTTTTTTTTTTTTTTTTTTTTTTTTTTTTTTTTTTTTTTTTTTTTTTTTTTTTTTTTTTTTTTTTTTTTTTTTTTTTTTTTTTTTTTTTTTTTTTTTTTTTTTTTTTTTTTTTTTTTTTTTTTTTTTTTTTTTTTTTTTTTTTTTTTTTTTTTTTTTTTTTTTTTTTTTTTTTTTTTTTTTTTTTTTTTTTTTTTTTTTTTTTTTTTTTTTTTTTTTTTTTTTTTTTTTTTTTTTTTTTTTTTTTTTTTTTTTTTTTTTTTTTTTTTTTTTTTTTTTTTTTTTTTTTTTTTTTTTTTTTTTTTTTTTTTTTTTTTTTTTTTTTTTTTTTTTTTTTTTTTTTTTTTTTTTTTTTTTTTTTTTTTTTTTTTTTTTTTTTTTTTTTTTTTTTTTTTTTTTTTTTTTTTTTTTTTTTTTTTTTTTTTTTTTTTTTTTTTTTTTTTTTTTTTTTTTTTTTTTTTTTTTTTTTTTTTTTTTTTTTTTTTTTTTTTTTTTTTTTTTTTTTTTTTTTTTTTTTTTTTTTTTTTTTTTTTTTTTTTTTTTTTTTTTTTTTTTTTTTTTTTTTTTTTTTTTTTTTTTTTTTTTTTTTTTTTTTTTTTTTTTTTTTTTTTTTTTTTTTTTTTTTTTTTTTTTTTTTTTTTTTTTTTTTTTTTTTTTTTTTTTTTTTTTTTTTTTTTTTTTTTTTTTTTTTTTTTTTTTTTTTTTTTTTTTTTTTTTTTTTTTTTTTTTTTTTTTTTTTTTTTTTTTTTTTTTTTTTTTTTTTTTTTTTTTTTTTTTTTTTTTTTTTTTTTTTTTTTTTTTTTTTTTTTTTTTTTTTTTTTTTTTTTTTTTTTTTTTTTTTTTTTTTTTTTTTTTTTTTTTTTTTTTTTTTTTTTTTTTTTTTTTTTTTTTTTTTTTTTTTTTTTTTTTTTTTTTTTTTTTTTTTTTTTTTTTTTTTTTTTTTTTTTTTTTTTTTTTTTTTTTTTTTTTTTTTTTTTTTTTTTTTTTTTTTTTTTTTTTTTTTTTTTTTTTTTTTTTTTTTTTTTTTTTTTTTTTTTTTTTTTTTTTTTTTTTTTTTTTTTTTTTTTTTTTTTTTTTTTTTTTTTTTTTTTTTTTTTTTTTTTTTTTTTTTTTTTTTTTTTTTTTTTTTTTTTTTTTTTTTTTTTTTTTTTTTTTTTTTTTTTTTTTTTTTTTTTTTTTTTTTTTTTTTTTTTTTTTTTTTTTTTTTTTTTTTTTTTTTTTTTTTTTTTTTTTTTTTTTTTTTTTTTTTTTTTTTTTTTTTTTTTTTTTTTTTTTTTTTTTTTTTTTTTTTTTTTTTTTTTTTTTTTTTTTTTTTTTTTTTTTTTTTTTTTTTTTTTTTTTTTTTTTTTTTTTTTTTTTTTTTTTTTTTTTTTTTTTTTTTTTTTTTTTTTTTTTTTTTTTTTTTTTTTTTTTTTTTTTTTTTTTTTTTTGGCCATTCGAATCTTCTTAGCTTATGCCGCATTCCGAAACTTCACTGTGTTTCAAATGGATGTGAAGACTGCTTTCCTGAATGGTGACCTCAAAGAAGAAGTTTACGTTGATCAACCAGAAGGTTTTGTTGATTCTCAAAGACCAAACCATGTCTACAGGTTAGACAAGGCTCTCTATGGTCTTAAGCAAGCACCCCGAGCATGGTATGATTCTTTAACTACTTTCTTACTTAAAGGTGGATTTACCAAAGGCATAATTGACCCTACCTTGTTCATTCGCAAACAAGGTAAGCATGTTCTACTAGTTCAAATATATGTTGATGACATTATATTTGGGTCGACCAGTCAAACATTTTGCCGAAACTTTTCATCTCTAATGGTCAATCATTTTGAAATGAGCATGATTGGGGAAATGAATTACTTTTTGGGTCTTCAAATCAAACAATTACCAACTGGTAATTTTATATCACAAGGTAAATACATAAATGACATGTTGAAAAAGTTTGATATGACTTCATGTTCTTCAATTTCTACCCAATGGCTGCTCGAACAACCATTAATACTGATTCAAATGGGAAACCATTTGACCAAAAGAGATATAGAAGTATGATTGGTTCATTGTTGTACCTAACAGCATCTCGCCCAGATATAATGTTTGCAACATGTATGTGTGCTAGATATCAAGCTGCTCCAACTGATTTACATTATCAAGCTGTGAAACGAATCTTTCGTTATCTGAAGGGTACACCCGATTTAGGTCTCTGGTATCCAAGGGATACTGGATTCAATCTAACTGCTTATTCAGATGCAGATCATGCAGGTTGTAAACTTGATCGCAAGAGCACTTCCGGTACTTTACAATTTTTAGGAGATAAAATTGTGAGTTGGTCTTCCAAGAAACAGAACTGTGTTTCACTATCAACGGCTGAAGCAGAATATGTGGCTGCGGCTAGTTGTTGTGCTCAAGTCTTATGGATGAAGACACAACTGACTGATTATGGTCTGACGTATGATCATATTCCTATCTATTGTGATTCTCAGAGTGCCATTGCCATTGCAGTCAACTCAGTAAACCACTCTCGATCAAAGCATATTGATGTTAGATATCATTTTCTCAAAGATCATATTGAGAAAGGTGACATCGAACTCTACTTTGTGGGAACTGAATTTCAACTTGCAGATTTGTTCACAAAACCATTGGACGAAAAGAGGTTTAATTTTCTGATCTCCAAGCTTGGTATGTTAAATCTTAAACCTTAATCTTTTTCATTTGAAGGAATTCTTGACACATTTCAGAAAACAAAATACAAAATTGAAAAATTACAAAAATTAACAAAAAGATTTTTTAGTGGCTTGTATATACTATGTATGCAACCCGTTCTTAAATGCTATATTTATTTGTACAGTGTTTTTACATTCTAAGCTTTTGTTATTATACATATAAATTGATATAAGATAACATGGAATCGAACGCCTTTGTGTACTTCCAAGTGTTCTTATATGAATATGTATGTGTAGTAGCAATCAAGTTTTTCCAAATAAAGTTTTTCAAACTCTCAATTATTGATATGAGAAAGCGAGGGATCGAACGCCTTTGTGTACTCTCTTGCTGTCTCATCTTGAACAATTGGAAGTTAACCTTTGCTTAAAAGTTTTATTGCCTCCAACGTGTTGTTGTAAGTTGCGACGGATTGAACGCCTTTGTGTACTCTCTTGCTGTCTCATCTTGAACAATTGGAAGTTAACCTTTGCTTAAAAGTTTTATTGCCTCCAACGTGTTGTTGTAAGTTGCGACGGATTGAACGCCTTTGTGTACTCTCTTGCTGTCTCATCTTGAACAATTGGAAGTTAACCTTTGCTTAAAAGTTTTATTGCCTCCAACGTGTTGTTGTAAGTTGCGACGGATTGAACGCCTTTGTGTACTCTCTTGCTGTCTCATCTTGAACAATTGGAAGTTAACCTTTGCTTAAAAGTTTTATTGCCTCCAACGTGTTGTTGTAAGTTGCGACGGATTGAACGCCTTTGTGTACTCTCTTGCTGTCTCATCTTGAACAATTGGAAGTTAACCTTTGCTTAAAAGTTTTATTGATCTCCAAGCTTGGTATGTTAAATCTTAAACCTTAATCTTTTTCATTTGAAGGAATTCTTGACACATTTCAGAAAACAAAATACAAAATTGAAAAATTACAAAAATTAACAAAAAAAAAAAAAAAAAAAAAAAAAATAAAAAAAAAAAAAAAAAAAAAAAAAAAAAAAAAAAAAAAAAAAAAAAAAAAAAAAAAAAAAAAAAAAAAAAAAAAAAAAAAAAAAAAAAAAAAAAAAAAAAAAAAAAAAAAAAAAAAAAAAAAAAAAAAAAAAAAAAAAAAAAAAAAAAAAAAAAAAAAAAAAAAAAAAAAAAAAAAAAAAAAAAAAAAAAAAAAAAAAAAAAAAAAAAAAAAAAAAAAAAAAAAAAAAAAAAAAAAAAAAAAAAAAAAAAAAAAAAAAAAAAAAAAAAAAAAAAAAAAAAAAAAAAAAAAAAAAAAAAAAAAAAAAAAAAAAAAAAAAAAAAAAAAAAAAAAAAAAAAAAAAAAAAAAAAAAAAAAAAAAAAAAAAAAAAAAAAAAAAAAAAAAAAAAAAAAAAAAAAAAAAAAAAAAAAAAAAAAAAAAAAAAAAAAAAAAAAAAAAAAAAAAAAAAAAAAAAAAAAAAAAAAAAAAAAAAAAAAAAAAAAAAAAAAAAAAAAAAAAAAAAAAAAAAAAAAAAAAAAAAAAAAAAAAAAAAAAAAAAAAAAAAAAAAAAAAAAAAAAAAAAAAAAAAAAAAAAAAAAAAAAAAAAAAAAAAAAAAAAAAAAAAAAAAAAAAAAAAAAAAAAAAAAAAAAAAAAAAAAAAAAAAAAAAAAAAAAAAAAAAAAAAAAAAAAAAAAAAAAAAAAAAAAAAAAAAAAAAAAAAAAAAAAAAAAAAAAAAAAAAAAAAAAAAAAAAAAAAAAAAAAAAAAAAAAAAAAAAAAAAAAAAAAAAAAAAAAAAAAAAAAAAAAAAAAAAAAAAAAAAAAAAAAAAAAAAAAAAAAAAAAAAAAAAAAAAAAAAAAAAAAAAAAAAAAAAAAAAAAAAAAAAAAAAAAAAAAAAAAAAAAAAAAAAAAAAAAAAAAAAAAAAAAAAAAAAAAAAAAAAAAAAAAAAAAAAAAAAAAAAAAAAAAAAAAAAAAAAAAAAAAAAAAAAAAAAAAAAAAAAAAAAAAAAAAAAAAAAAAAAAAAAAAAAAAAAAAAAAAAAAAAAAAAAAAAAAAAAAAAAAAAAAAAAAAAAAAAAAAAAAAAAAAAAAAAAAAAAAAAAAAAAAAAAAAAAAAAAAAAAAAAAAAAAAAAAAAAAAAAAAAAAAAAAAAAAAAAAAAAAAAAAAAAAAAAAAAAAAAAAAAAAAAAAAAAAAAAAAAAAAAAAAAAAAAAAAAAAAAAAAAAAAAAAAAAAAAAAAAAAAAAAAAAAAAAAAAAAAAAAAAAAAAAAAAAAAAAAAAAAAAAAAAAAAAAAAAAAAAAAAAAAAAAAAAAAAAAAAAAAAAAAAAAAAAAAAAAAAAAAAAAAAAAAAAAAAAAAAAAAAAAAAAAAAAAAAAAAAAAAAAAAAAAAAAAAAAAAAAAAAAAAAAAAAAAAAAAAAAAAAAAAAAAAAAAAAAAAAAAAAAAAAAAAAAAAAAAAAAAAAAAAAAAAAAAAAAAAAAAAAAAAAAAAAAAAAAAAAAAAAAAAAAAAAAAAAAAAAAAAAAAAAAAAAAAAAAAAAAAAAAAAAAAAAAAAAAAAAAAAAAAAAAAAAAAAAAAAAAAAAAAAAAAAAAAAATTATCGTGAAGAATAAAAAAAAAAAAAAAAAAAAAAAAAAAAAAAAAAAAAAAAAAAAAAAAAAAAAAAAAAAAAAAAAAAAAAAAAAAAGGAGTATTCACTTCTTTCATTAGATAGTGAGGGTATTTTGAGTGATGTTGTTTTCGTGCAAATAGGATGGAGGGAGTAAAGTCGAAAAGTGAGAGGTTAAGGTGATATGTTGCGAGAAAAGGGTTAAAAGAAATGATACCCTTCCCCAAATTCTCAAAAAGCCGGGTAAAACACGCACCTATCAGATTTCATTTGTTGATATCTTGATATTGAAGAAGTCTTCATAGACCCAGTGAAGCAATGCACATCATTCCTAACCACTCAAGTATTTCTTAACAAATGCTTGTTTCATTCCTCACGGAGATTTTCTCATTTCTATTGACTCTTCATTTGGAAGATGTTGATATTGAAAAAGGGCGACATTCTGCTCCAGTCCCCGACTTCATTTGATCACGATGTGTCTAGAGCTACTTTGATTGATCATTGATTTGATTATCATTCATTCTTTTTAGGACACACTAGCTTCATGTCTTTGTGATATAATTGCTTATCTTTGTGATATAGCCGGAACATTTGTAGTGATATCTTAATTGATATTCCACGATGATCGAATGGAAATCCTACCAATGCTAACATCCTTTCCAACATTGAACGTAGGTCTCACATTTTCATTTATGAATTTGTTGAGTTAACAAGAAGTCTATGTGACCTAGGATGTTATTTCCCAAAAAGTCTTTAAGGATAAAATTGTGGTTATCAAATGCTTCGGTAGTGTTAACCATGATTTATATTCTTTGAAGCAATCTAGTGGTTGAAAAGCCGCAGACCGAACTATGTTAGAGACTTGTTTTGTGCATATCTCAATGATACATAGGAAATCCGAAAAATGTTATACATTTCAATCGGTCATTTCATTAATCCTTTCGATTTTTGAACATGCTAACGGATCATTCTTATCCGGTTTCATTTCTCTTCACACAAACACAGAAAACACCAACACCATGATATAACGTTTGTTTCACCAACTTCAATCTTACATTTTAGTCACTCCTAGGATTTCTTGGGTTGGGCTAATGGTTTGGATTGATGTTTTGATGGTTGACGTTTCTTCATGTGATCATGTTATTCCTGTTGACACTTAATCAATCTCATATGTGCATAATGACATTGATTCCCAATTTTGTCATTATGAGGGGGAGAAAATATTATGATTGATTGATTTACTGTTTGATAAGGAAACAAGAAGAAAAGTTTGTGTGTGGTTGTTTCAATAGGTTTAGAGGCTTATCAGAGTTTGTGTATAGGAGGAGAAAATTCTTAAAGATATGTCAATAGTTTCAGATTTTCTCTAGATTTTAGTTGATTGAGACTTTTGTTTTAAAGTGGGAGAATTTGAATTGACTTCAGAGATAAGAATGAAATCGAAGATAAAAGATTTTCACTCAAGATGCTTCAAAAGTTCAAAAATGCTCCAAAATGTGTATACTCATGGATTGAGGGGGAGCATGAATACTTCATAAGAATTTCATCCAAACTTCATTCAAATACTTACTCTCCAAAGTGTAGGAGTTGATGTGACAAAGATCAAAGCTTCAAAAAGGTTGAAAAATTTGTTAGAAGATTCAAGTCAAAGAAGTAAAGCTTCAAAAGAGTCTTCATCAAACATTCTTCATTCAAGATCTTCAAGTCATACAACAACATTTTGTCAAGAAACTCCAATGCATACATCAAGGGGGAGAGTTCATATTCATGAAACTTCATTTCAAAAAGATGAGATTCATTCAAGGATTAAAACTGAAGAATCGAAAAGTTGAATTTCATTCGAGAATCGAAGATTGATACAGTCAAAACCAAGATTCATCTCTTCTGCATTTTAAAAGACAACTCTGATTCATGATTCATCAATTCTCGAAGATTCAAGCCAAACATGCTTTCATTATTCTCTGTTCTAAAAGAACATTGAGAATCCTCACATGATTTAACTTCAAGAAGTTCAAGACCAAGACCAAGACTGAATCAAGTTCTCCAAAGACAAAAGAGAAAGCTTTGAAGACTTGTTTTCAACACACCAATTGTCTTCACCACCGGGCTCATCAAATTCATTCCTACAAGACAATATAACACGTACTTCATTCATTACAATATATCACTAAGGGGGAGAATGTTAGAAATCCAAAAATAGTGATAAATTGTAATCTAGAATAGAAGAATTTCTTGTTGTTAAGTCATAGATAAATGATCACTAAGGTTGAGGGGCTAATTGTGACAATTAGCATAATTGAGTAGTTAGACTATAAATAGCCCTCTCATACCTTAGAGAAAAAAACCTTTTGATAACCAACACTTCATTTTAACACACATTAATCCCAATCTTTCAGTTGAATCAATCATTCTCTCTCAAAACACACACACACACACCAAGAACACACACTATCAAACCGCCATTGTTGAATCGAATTCAGTGGTAGAAATCGTGTTATAACACACCGCTTGCTTCAGCTCTACCAAATGAACCACCGGCAATACCTGGTAGAAAACTAAAAATGATTGCTCGAAGGTCACCAAAGAAATCAAAGAAGAAGAAATCCAAAAGAAAGCATAAGTCTGCTGGATCTGAACATATTGGTGCCTCAACTGAGTTGGATGCTGAACAAGTAACTCAAGTAATTCATAATGTTGTATCTGAGTTGGAAACTGAGCATGTTAGCACTGGAGATGATGTTGTGCTGGAGGAACAAGGCGGAATTGAGGGAGGAGTTGAAAATGTAAGAGAGGATGTGCGGTCCGGGTTAGGACAAGGGCATAAAGAAAACGTTGGCCCTCTGCTAGTTCAAACCTCAGAGTCTAACCGGGTTGTTTACCCTAGGGTAGAAGTCGGGAACTGTCCATTCTCGCTTGCACCAAACTCTCCTAGCCATTCTGACTCCTCACAACAGGAGTTAGTCTCACAAACGCACGGGGATCAGCCACTCTCACCACACACTCCTCATTTGGAGGATGAGAGTGTTGAAATAAGAGAGGATCAGCCCCACCTCTCGCCTTCATTTCGTGCACATGAGTCTAGATCTCCTAGGTACACGGATTCACAAGCTCAGTTGAGTACTGATGCCGGAACAAGCGAAGGGGGACCCACTTTGTGTGACCCTCAAGGACAGCTTGGAAATCCTGCTTTAGCTAACATCACGCCAGCTTTAGCCGCAGGTAACAGTTCTCAGACCGAGACTGGGGACAGTATGAACGCCGTAGTGACACTGCTGTTCCTCATGATCAACCTGAGACTGTATTAACGGGCATTCTCAGTGACCCCGGTGTTGTGAGAGGTGTTGCCCAACAACAACAAGTCCCAGACAGTGATTTATCACAGTCTAGGACACAAATTGATTCGGGTTGCAAAGCCCATGAATCTGAAACTGCTGGTGAGGGTATAACCCGAGGATCCGCAGGAAATCCTGAATCAGCTTCGCTGAATTTAGGTCACACCACAAATGTGCAAACAACCCCCGGGTTGGCTACTCCACCTCCTACCCAAACACAAAGAACACCAACACCTATTCAAACATCATCAACCACAACAAATCTTCCAACAAAAGATCAAGCATGTGAAGTTTTACTTGGCATTCTACGTTCTGAAGGGGATTTGTTGACTATGACTGAAAGGGGTGTGTTGAATGCTCTTGAGGTACGAGAAAGAGATTCCTTTGGATTAGACTGATATCTGGCACATAGACATGTTGAAAACATAATATCTGGTCTACTGGCAGTTAAATACATCAGTGAACCAACCATGCCTCTGTAGACAGTGGTGTTCACTGGTTTACCATCTGGATCTGAGTCCAGTGTCAGTGGTGCAGAAATTGGAGTGGGTTTAGATGGTGAAGAGTTCATATCAAATTTCTTTAAAAGATCTCTAACATATTTTTCCTGATTAATAAAAATGCCATCTTTGTTTTGTTTAATCTGGAGTCCAAGAAAATACGTTAATTCACCCATCAAACTCATTTCATATTCAGTTGATTAGACTGATATCTGGCACATAGACATGTTGAAAACATAATATCTGGTCTACTGGCAGTTAAATACATCAGTGAACCAACCATGCCTCTGTAGACAGTGGTGTTCACTGGTTTACCATCTGGATCTGAGTCCAGTGTCAGTGGTGCAGAAATTGGAGTGGGTTTAGATGGTGAAGAGTTCATATCAAATTTCTTTAAAAGATCTCTAACATATTTTTCCTGATTAATAAAAATGCCATCTTTGTTTTGTTTAATCTGGAGTCCAAGAAAATACGTTAATTCACCCATCAAACTCATTTCATATTCAGTTGACATTATTTTAGAAAATTTATTGCACATATTTTCATCAGTAGACCCAAAAATAATTCATCAACATAAATTTGTACCATTAACAGATTACCTTTTTCATGAAGAAAAAATAAGGTATTGTCAATTGCACCTCTTTTGAAACCATTTTTCAATAAATGTTTAGTCAGAGTGTCATACCAGGCACGTGGGGCTTGTCTGGGGCCATAAAGCGCTTTGTCCAGACGATATACCTAATGTGGATGCTTTTCATCAACAAAACCTGGTGGTTGTCTGACATAAACGTCTTCTTCAAGCTTTCCATTCAAGAAAGCACTCTTTACATCCATCTATTAGACCTTGAACTGATGATAAGCAGCGAATGCTAAGAATATTCTGATCGCTTCAAGCCTAGCCACTGGAGCAAATGATTCATCAAAATCGACATCTGACTGGCAGTAGCCTTGTGCTACCAGTCTGGCCTTGTTTCTGATTACGTGGCCATCTTCATCTACCTTGTTCCTGAAGACCCATCTTATTCCAATTGGTTCTTTCTTTCCAACTGGGAAAGGAACCAGATACCAGACCTTGTTCCTTTTAAACTGGTGAAGCTCTTCTTACATAGCAGTCACCCAGCTTGGATCTTCCATAGCCTCGTCAATCTTCTTTGGTTCCATCAATGATAGAAAACTAACATATAAGCATTGATTACTGGAGGCTCTTCTGGTCTGAACTCCTCTACTGGAGTCACCTATGATCTGATCAATAGGATGAGCTTTTGTCCATCTGGTGTACTGACCAGGATTGTTACTGACAACAATATCAGTGCAAGAATTCAGTTGGGTCTCCTCTGGAGTTGCTTCAGGGGGAGGATCTTCCCAGACTACTTCAGTATCTTCGTCTGATTCATGTAAATCACGATTTGCATCGTGAAATTCCTCATTTGAAGGTATTTCTTGAAGTACTGGTTCAGTTTGGAATTCTTCATAGGAAGACATTTCTGGTATATGCTCAACTGACACTGATACTGGGGAAGTAGTACGAACATCTGATCCAATATTAATTTCAGAGGGTAGTTTGAAAATAATAGAAGGATAGAATGGAGTACCACTGAAGCGTTTCTTTTTCTGAACAGGTTCCAGATCAGGATGACTGGAAACTGTGTCTTCTGAATCTTCTTTATTGTAGTTGATAGGATCAGATTCACAGAAGACAATTGGAGTTACTGGAGGAGTGTCAAGGGCTGGCTTCTTGTTGATTGCAGCATTTGATTCATCAAATGTGACATGAATTGACTCATGGACCTTCTCCAGTCTCTTGTTGTAGACTCTGAAGGCCTTGCGAATGGCTGAATAGCCTAAGAAATACCCTTCATCAGCTTTGACATCAAATTTGCCTAACTGACTGGAGTCGTTCAGGATGTAAACTGGACATCCAAAAACGTGAAAATAACCAATATTTGGTTTTCTATTTCTTAAGACTTCGTAGGCTGTCTTTTTGTGTCGCTTCACATACACTTACCGGTTCTGGGTGTGGCAAGCAGTAGCAATTGCTTCAGCCCAGAAACTGGTAGACAGACCAGATTCAGCAAGCATACTCCTGGCAGCTTCTATCAGCGTTCGATTCTTCCTTTCCACAACTCCATTCTGTTCTGGAGAGCGGGCTGATGAGAAATTCTGGGAGATGCCAGTGTCAGTACAGAATGACTCCAGAGTTGCATTCTGGAATTCTGTTCCATTGTCACTTCTTAACTAACACACCTTTCGACTGTACTTGAGCTCAATTTGCTTAATAAGACTGATGATTTCAGCAGCAGCTTCACTTTTAGACCTGAGAAAGATAACCCAACAATATCTGGAAAATTCATCTACTATTACCAGGGTGTATCTTTTACCAGCACGAGTCTGAACATTCACTGGACCAAAGAGGTCCATATGAAGCATATGAAGAGGTTCAGATATGCTGAAATTATGTCTGGTCTTGAAACTGGTACGTTTCTGCTTACCCATCTCACATCCTGGACATGGCCTTTCCTTTTTGAAGGAAACTGAAGGTATCCCATCTGCAAGTTGTTTTCTGGACAACTTATTAATATTCTTGAAATTTAAATGGGATAACCTTTTGTGCCATAACCAGTTTGTGTCTTCATCAGCTTGAGTATAGAAACACTGCTCTGAAGGAGAGCTTTCCATATCCATCACGTACACATTCCCTTTTCTGGGAGCAATCAACACTACCTTCCAGTCCTTGTTGAATACGATACCCTGAGCAATATTGAATAAAACTTGATAGCCATCATCACACAGTTGGCTTACACTGATCAGGTTATATTTCAAACCATTCACAAATGCAACACGTCTGAACTTGACTAGTCCATTGTTCAGAACACCGTATCCTTCAGTTTTTCCACAACCATCATTTCCAAAAGTAATGGAGGGTCCATCAGAAATGGTGAACTCCTCCAGCAGGGTCTTACATCCGGTAATCGTCCTGCCAGCAGCACTGTCAAGATACCAGATATATTTCTTTCGATCGCCCTGCACACACACCAGATATTATCAGTTAGATTTGGGAACCCATCGAATAAGGGACCCTCCCTTATAGGTCCCTAGGGCAATCTGGTTTAGTTCACTTTCTTCAACAGTGGTCTTAGTTGAAAGACCACTGGGGTTGATAGTTTTGAAACCTTTTTCTTTTTCTCAACTGGAGAAATAGATTTAACTTTCTTTGCAAAAGGTTTTGTATTTTGTCTAGGGCCAGATGAAGTACCCTCAATAAAGTTTAATCTTGCATTAAAACTTTGAAATTGATAGTCAGTATTTGAATCTGGATCTCTAACCTGGACAAAATATTTTCATCAGATGATACCTTAGCCTTTCCAGTTCTAGGCTTAGGTAGGGGATTAGTTTGAGGCAAAGGTTTATTCCGATAAATCTCTTTAACTGGAGCAGTCATCTGGAATGCTCCAGTCTTAACCTCTGGAGATTGAACTGGGAAAATACTGGCCTTGGGAGTTACAGGCTCATCATAAACAGTGGTGGACCTGAACCCCTCTGGTAATCGATCGATTACTGGTATTAATGATGCTACATGAGTATTTCCATCTAAATATGCACGTTTTTTAGCAGGAAATTGATTTACTCCAGCATCATATGGCTTTCTGGTTTCTAGCCATGATTTAATCACCAGTTTTTCTTTCTCTAAAATGACTTCAAGATCTTGTTTTTCTTGAATCAATTGTTCAGTTACCAGAACCTGGGCTTGAAATGCCAGTTCAATGTCTTGAAGTTCTTTCAATTTTGATTTTAAAACAGTTATTTCAGAAAAATCTGTTTCTAGACCATTTACACAGTCAGATCTAACAGTTTCAACAAATATTAAATAAGAATTAAGAGCTTCAGCGATGTCCAGTTTTAATTCTTGGTCAGTTGCAGTATCATAATCACTAACCTTTTTAATAATAATGTCCACCCATCGTCCAGATGTGACATCCTCCTTCACCAGGTGCTCTTCGTCTGCCAGAGCCATGTAGCAGCAATCTCTTTCTTCTTCTTCATCAGCAGATGAATCATCAGAAGGAACCCACTTCTCTTCAGTTGTTGCGATCATGCACTTATTATTGTTTTCCATTTGTTGTGCCATGAGAGCAATCTGGGCCTTAAGCTTTTTATATTTCAATTTATAGCTATCATCAGGCTTATTATTTGAAGAAAATGGACCAGGCTTGGATACAAACTGGCTGGACCTGCAATCTTTCATGAAATGACCCTTTTTGCCACACTTAAAGCATGTTAAATTGGTCTTATCAGTTGAAGAACTGGATGCAAATTGTCCAGATGGCCTATTTGCTCTTGCTTTGAAACGGTTAAACGTTTTAGCAATCATTGCAATAAGGTCATCATCATCAGTTTCATCACAACAGTCTGGAGAGATTTGACTGGCTTCTCCAGAATCCATGAGTTCAGACACCATCTTCTTCATAGAAAATACATTCTCAGAAGATATCAGTGCTGTACTTTGTGGTTCAGTATGACCAACCATAACAGGACTACTGGAGGCATGGTTATAAGCATCTTGTTCTGCCACCACTCTCTGAGCTTGATTTTCTTCAGTGTACCTTAAAGCTCCATAAAGAGTTGAGAGAGTGTGTGTGTGCAGAGTTTTACCTTGTCGTAAGACCAGGATCATGTGAGACCATTTGGTGGGCAGAATATCACAAAATTTCTCCAGAAGTATATCCTTGTCTTTTTCAACCCCGAGACCTCTCAACTGGTTTATGATACTCATAAGACTGGTGTAAGTACCAGTGAGAGACTCATTAGGTTGAGCAAAAAATGACTCATACCTCTTGTTTAAGGAGACCTTTCTAGTGACAATGGTGTCATCTCCTCCTTCATGCTGATTTAAAAGTTCATCCCACATGGTTTTAGCACTGGGAAAAAGAACTAATGTGGGAATTAGGGTTTCTGGAACGGCCCCAAGGATCATGTTTTTGAGAAGGGTGTCTAGATTCACCAATCTCCTCTCCTCTTCAGACCAATGTTCCTCCCTCTTTTCCCTTCCTCTTCTAGATCCAGAAGGATCAAGAAGGGGATTGAGAGGTGATGTGGGGACATAAGGTCCTTCATTTAAGATTTTCATCATATTCCTCTCAATACCAGTGATATGTAATATCATCCTAGCCTTCCACGTACCAAATTCATCGCTGTTCCCACTAAATTTAGGAACAGGATTGTTTGAATAGTGCACATGCACATGTGGAGAAGCAGGAGTAGGAGGAGGAGGTGGAGGATTAGTGTTATTAACAATAGGTGGTTCATTATTTTGATCATTAACATTAACATTAGGATCGGGACCAAAATTAAAACTTGCTTGTGTATTTTCAGGGGTGGCCATCAAAGAAGCAGATCTAGGCAATGTTTAGCCTTCTGCTCTGATACCAATTGTGAGGTCCCAAATACGATGGTTAACCCAGAAGTGTAAAATACAACAAGTCTAATAATCACTAGAATGGACTAGTATTACTTAAATATAAATGCAAGTATATAAATAAAGTAATACACGACTTAAAGCAATAAACAAGTAAAGTGGAACATTATGTATTTTTCAAGGTGTATTTTATTTATGATGTTAAATAAAATACAAGGTTGTGCGGAATCAAGATAATACAAATAAGTATGTATCCTAACAACCTATGAATTACAAATGATCTATATTTCTCAAATAACTCTTTTGGATCGAGATACTTAAAGTTGTGAAGTATCCATCGAGAGTATTTAGACAAATTCACTCTAATGCTAAATGTATGCTTTAAAGTAATTTTCTCAAAGAAATGACTTTGTATTTATAGGCAACAAAATTGACCAGTGAATTTTGTGCCGTACAAATATGGTTGCATGCATTTAATGAACCGACAAGAACATTAAATGCATTGGTTACGGTACAAGGATAAAGTCACATCAATATGACTTTATTCTTTTAACCAACCACCTTTACACACGTATAAACTTTGGTAAAGAACAAGTGGAGTGTTCTTTGGAAAGTGTGTAAAGGCAAAAGTTAATTCCTCGATATCAGTGTTCAGACTTGTAAGGTCTAGAACATTGACAATCCTCCAGTGTACAGATCTGGTAAGACTTCCAGTGACTCCGCCATTTGTCAGTCTTCTTTATTCTGACTTCAGTCTTTGACTTTAGTGAGAACGTCTTCAGTAGAGTAGATCTGGACTGGGGTTAAGTCCAGTGAGCTAATCTGGAGAATACTCCAGATTTCCTATACAAGTATTTGCTCACTGGTCTTCCATTATTTATGGACAAATCTTCAGAGGGACTCCAGATTCCAAGTCTGGAGTAGGTCCAGTAGAACACGTTTCTGGACAGATCTTCAGTAAGGCTCCAGTAGTCGAGTCTGGAGCGAGTCCAGTAAATCTGGACCTAACACGTGCAAGTTCTATAATTACACACATGCACACATTGTACCTCAATTGTCCTCCATATTGTCATCAAGTACTTAGAGTACCCATGGATTGTCATCAAGCACTTAAGGTGCCCGTTTATATTGCCATCACGTTCATCTTGTCCCTCAACTCAACCAAATCACAATGCACATACATTTCATACGACTTTACATTTAAGGAATCATAGATGCTTATATATAGGGTCACCTGTAACAACCCTCAATTTCCGACTAGGACAATTTACTTCTATTTATCTAGGTAACTAATCCTAGAGGTTTCTTAAGAGATTTTGCCTTCCAGACATTAAGGCATAGTGATACTTGCCATCTAGTTCAGTAGAATTTCCAAAGATAGCTAGTTGCCTTAGAAATGCCATGAACAATAACTATAATCATTCAACACAATATCAAGCTATATATTAGTTCTAATTGAACTTGATGAAATATCAATGAACCAAAAATTTTATTTTGAAAAGTTAAGATACCAAAAATAATTTTACAAGACTCACAAGTTGTGACAACAATCAACAATCTTATAAATGTCCAACGATGTAAACACCAAGCTAATTAAAGTACATTTGAACATCAAAATATAACGATCTCCTTAAAATATATTTATAAACTATTATGTAAATGAATGCGTTGAATAATAATAATAAGTGAATATATAAGTCAAATAAAAATACAAGACTATGACTAATGAGTTAAATGATAAATCAAAGACACAAAATATGTATATAAATATAACATACGGATATATATAGATATATATATATGTAAATATATGTATGAACACAAAGTACACCTTAAAAGCCTACACACTAGCAAGTTAAACACCAATACAAGCACCTAGACATACACTACATATACATACATGTTTTATCTACAAAACTAAATACCCTTCACAAAATTTAAACCAAAAAAATCCCTTCCTTTTTCCTTGTTGAGCCGTCCCCCCTCCCTTCCCAATATCATTTCACCTATCAAATTTTAGGAACTCTTACACTCCTCCCTTCCCTCCTCATTACTTCCTTGTCTTTTCCCAAAACAAACACACACAACATACTCACAAAAAAATTCTTCTTCTCTATCTTTTCTCTCTAACTCACGGCCCAAATAATCAAGAAAAACAAAGACAAAAATCAAATCTAAACAAAGATAATAATAAAGGGTTGTTAAGGATTAAACAAGGGTTGATTCAAGATACATTTAAGGGTTGTTTCAAGACAAGATTTAGGGTTATTTGAGGCCCTAAGAGTCACGAAATTTCTGCCCAAAATCCCTTTCAATCCGAGTTCATCAAGGGTATAAATCTTCATCTCTTTGGTTAATCTATCTTGTCTTTGTATATATCAAAAGATCTTTATCAAAAATCATGTTTTTCTTTGATTTTCTTCTTGATTTAAACTCAATGAGGCAAGGTTGATAGATCCTTATCTCACATGTTCATGCATGTAAAGATCTAGAGAAAGGATTCAATGATTCAACAAGAACAAGACCCAAGAGTTGTTGTTGTAAGATTTGTTGCTAAATGGGTTTATAGATTTGATTAAAACTGATTTTTTTATAAAATAAACACCAATATATTCTGAGATTTTTCATAAAAAGAAAGCTTTTATGTTGTTAAATGATAGATCTATAAAGATGGATATTGAAAAGTGTTGATTTGAATGCATGCATGTTAGATCTAAGAAAGTTGAATCTTGTTGTTAGATTATGAGATGGATATGGATTTGTATTAAGTGAAAAATATGTTAAAAGAAGTATAATAATCTGGAAATTTGATGTTAAGAGATATAAAAATAAAGTATTAATCTTGTAAATGATGAACTCAAGTGTTAATAAAGCAAGAATGGTCATTGGTGAATTGTTTGGACCCAAATACCTTCTGACAGAATCATTCTTCTGTCTTTGAACGGATAAACTGAGCATGTGAGGGCCGTTTCAAGTAAAACTTTCAAAATAAAAGTCGTAGATAAAAGAGTTAAGTTTAACCTCCAACTGGAATCACTCAAAAATACTACACCAAACAAAAGATATGATTTTTCTACCAAAAGTGGTCAAAACTGGATTTTTGTCTTAATGTTGAGTCGACTTTGACGATTTTTAATTTCTTAACTACTAGGTTTCAGAAGTTTAAACTTGGTGTGAACTTTCAAAGTGTCCCTAACTTAAAATAAAATTGGGAGATTTTTCTTAAATGTTCATCATAGAAATCTTTTATAAAATGTATTGAATCGCACAGCAGCTCTTGTTCTGACCAGTTTTGGTTTGGTAATTTTTAGAGGTAGTAAACAATGTCTAAAACTTTAGCAAAAATTCACATAAATATAGGACACATATATGTCCCTGTATAAAAATCACCAACATCCAAATAATTCAACCTAACCAAGAATGACTACTCAATATCTTATGAAAATAAGTGTTAGAACAGAAAATTTCAAGTAAAGGTTCTTCACAACAAAATAAGCTAAAAGTCACTAGATTGCAACTTTAATCAACTCCAACAATCTCGTAACAAAAAGTATCATAAACCTACTGAGAATATGTCAAATAAAAGTTATAAAACTTAACTTGGTTATTAAATGGCAAACACAAGCCTACAAATCACTAATTCGGTTCATATAAGCACTAACCGAAAGCTTTAATTTGCACATATCACACCACCACCACTATCACGACTTAAGACACTAAAATATAATGAACATTATGTAAATAATGAAATAAGGATGAAAATTCATTTTGACGCATTTGAATTGCTCGAAAAATGAGGCTTAAATCACTATTTCGGTAAACGATTTATAAGCTTAGAATCCTCAAAATGAGCGAGACACAAGAGAGGTTGAATGATATGATTTTTCCCATGATAAAAGTTGCCTAAAAGGCCTGGGATTTTTAGCCAAAAATTTGTGTGGTGATTTCTAAGAATTTCTATTAATTATTAAATTTAAATGATAATTAAAAAGATAAATAAATAAATAAATAAAGTATATAAATCATGAAATTGGTTAAATAATCACAACCAATGATGAAAGTGACTAAAACCTACTGGATTAAAATCATTTTAAATCAAAGAACAAATGTCATATAATTTAGAAATAATTAAGTAAGTGAAAATCACTAATTAATAACTATTTTTAAATTAATAGAAAAATTACATAAATAAATATATATATATCACAATACTCTAAGTTAAAAAGCATAATAATCAGAATATAACTCAACTAAAATTATTCATAAATTACAAAGGCAACTATGATACTTAAAAGTATTTTTAAGGAATTATTTAATTACTAGATCGATAAAATGAATAAATAATTAAATAAATAATATTAAATTAAATAAATAGTTATAAATCAGAAAGTATTCATAAATATTAATATTATGAAGTTACTAATGTCAAATATTATAATCAAGCAAAGCACACAATGGGAACCATGATAATCAAAGGCAAGTTACCGAAATTCTAACAACTTATAACTACATGTATAATGAAAACGACCCTTTTACACCAACACTCTCTACAACCAAAAAGATGCGAATGTTAACAATATACTTGGATCCCAAAATTTATGACAACATAATGAAAGTGGCATTTCTAAGTGATGGCTTAAGATAGGAACTTACGTATATTAGTCCTATCGTAGGGATAGTCTTGGCTCGAAATGTGATTGAGGAATATGACAGATATATGATCAAGGAAGCGATAGATGGGAAGTACCCATTTTGGATAAGTGAATATAATATGCGGCATATCAAGGTGAGTCATAGCCCCCTTTTCAAACTCTTTTATATGTTTTACTTGCGGGGTGAAAAGCATGATTAATTAAAATGACTTTCTCTTATGAAATGATTCTTTGAAACAATGATAATGATATGGGAATTATATTGTATGTTCAACGTGTTATATGTTATATGATGAGCTTGAGTACTGTAAAACGGTGGTCCCATGTACACTACTATTAACTCATTTGAGGCCTATAGTTAGAGGGTTGCGCAACTAGGATTTGTCCCCTCATCCACTATTATAGGTAACGGTCGGATGTTTGGTCTGCCTTTGTGGCCACCTTCATTGCCAGTCTGGCCTCGCGGTGCTCTAACTACTATATATTTATGGTCGTCTCCATGGCACGACCCTTGGTTATCTTTATGCACGTGATTGACAGCATGTGCTTATCATTATCTTATCATTTGAGACTATATATTTGATTATTGGGACATAACCGGTCTTAGTAGTGGCTCAAGAACAATCTCATCAAATTATGTCATGGTAGTTATACCATTGACCAAGTGGTATTGATATTATTTATGGTTGGATATTATGGATTGAACATACGGTTTGGGTATTGGACCTTATATGGAATCTTGAAAGCTGTTGAATTTGGCAATATTGAAGTATTGATGACCAAATGATTTTGGTACGATGAAAGATGAATCGATTGATATATTTTTCTCTCACGATAAATGTGACAAATGAGAACTTTATAATTTACCATGGATTTCTCAACTCTTTGAAATGGATATGTAACGAGAATTACTTAAAAACCTATGCACTCACCAACTACGTTTTCGTAGTTGACACTTTTTCTTCATGCTTTTCAGGAATTAGCGTAAGCTTTGAGGAATTATATGCATCATGATTATTTGTATTGCACTTGGGAGTCAAAGATCAAACCTTGTGATTGGGAATGGAATCCGCCTTGATCATTGTAGTATATTATCTCATGTATTTGTTATTTGTTTCGTGGACTCAATATCCAAGTATGGTAGACGTATTGTACTTGGGAATTGGTTCACATGCTTGTGCATTGTAAAATTACTTTTATCAAATAAAGCTATGGTGAATGTTATCTATTATCCTTTGTTTTGAATACTCGACTTTCTGTACATCTCGACGTTCCGCCTTAGTTGGGGTGTTACATCACCCGAGGCCTTCCCACCACATCTACAACTCATTAAAGGTATCATCATCTTCCATGTATGTACAACTATCCTAATCACAACATATATTCATAATCGAATGCACAATCAACCAAGTGAATAGTCCATAAATCAATCAACGTTCCAATAAGACATGTCATCCGTATGCACAATTAAACTACGTCATCATCCAAGGCAAACACATAATTGCACAATCAAGCAAGTCAACACACAAAACTTGTACACTTTTCAGCCCGAATCTCAATTGAGTAGGGAACTACGAAACTCACCTTGATTTCCAAGCAAAACGACAAGTTGATATCGAGCTATAAAGGTCCAACAACCGCCACGTGTCCACAACCTATCAACGTATATCACGATACAACAAAAGTCAACACTAATACCTTAGGCAATAGGGTCCAGTTAGTTTAAGTCACGCCAAAAAACCACAAACGCCTTAATGACTCTCCCGAGCATGAACTAGAACACTTTGACCCAACATTTTTAGAAATGAAGGAAGATTAAATTCAAACAAATGTTACCACAAGAAACTAGACTCTTATACGATTCCAACGATAGGTCATACGTCTAAAACGAGTTACGGTTTGAAAGTTATGTCCGTTTCAAAATGTTATCAAATTCAGTCCTTAACGGGAGTTACCAAAAGTAACGGCAGTTACAGGAGCAAAAGACTAACGGCAGTTACCAAGACTAACGGCAGTTACAATAGCAAAAGACTAACAACCGTTAGATCCCTAACGGGCGTTACGACCTGCAGATGTGAGAAACAACCATTCTTGACCTAAAAATCGATTTGAGAAGGTTCAAACTCATTTTTAAACATATACAAACATATACAAACATAATTAAACATAACCCACCTCACAAATCCATTTCAAATCATCATTTACTCACAAAAATAAATTTATAACCCAATTTAATTAACAAGAAACCCTAGTTTGAACCCAAATCGGTTTTAACCCGAATTCCGACCAAGAACACTTAGATTTGATTAAAAGACATGCTTAGCAACTTGAACTGATGAATTTGAGCTAGAAATCACTTACCAAAACCTCCACAATAAGTCAAACCCGAATTTGACCTAGTTGAAGACTTTTCTTGCACCTTGAACTTTGAATTTTTGATATGTTGTTAGAATGATGTAGTAGATGATGATTTTGTTACTAATCTTGTTGAACCCACAATAAATGAGCCAAAATCTTAGAGAGGGAGAAAGATTTGAGAGTGTGTGTATTTAGTGAGATAGAGAGAGAAGTGTAAGAGAATTGGATGAATGGTTGGGAGGTTGGGGAGATGGGATAGGGTTGGGTTATCTTGGATGGGTCATGGGTTGGGTATAACCCATGGAGGATCCATATTTCATTTACTAGCTAAATTATGTGTCATCAAAAATGTAAGAACCGACTAGTACTAACTAATGACCTCGACTTGCACATAAGTCCCAAATTGAACGATGAATTGATCTACATGAACACATTGCACTTAAATGAACTCCAAATTGTTCTCAATATATTAATTAACTAAATAATTAGTCAAATTGTACATATGATCAAAGAGTCATGATTCACGATTGTTACACATACCCACTAGTACTAATGAAATCCTTTTTTCAGTTTGCTTTATTTCGAAACTACATGTTAAAAACAATATGATAAATCAAGTAACATTGTACTTTTAAACAAATTTCTAGACACCATATGCGGTTGTAAATTGCGGAGTTAGACAAAATTTTATTTACTTCCAAATTTGATCCACCATTGGCAATTAAACAATAGAAATCACAATGACTATCCATTAATTAGTAAAATAAGCAAAAGATGAACCTCGTAAACCTGATAGCCACCAATTTAAATCACAAGAGGTCAACGTTGGCATAATTTCTTGAAAAAGAAATTCGTGCCCGTCCACTACTCAAGGAGGAGTGGCTGTAACTTTTGTAGGAGTTAGAGTTGTATAGCTTAGAATTTGAAGTAAATCACTAGCCAAGCCCATCACATGGTAATTATAGTTTCAAATTACCATGTGATTGTTCAATTACACTGTAATTGGGTAAATTAAACGCATTACAATATGAACCAAATAACTCATCACTAACCAGGCCAATCACATTGTAATTGGGTGAATAACTCAGCGGCTGTTTATTTTCTATATTACGAGAGAAAGTACACGCGCGTTGCGACGATGAGATGGTGGGGTGATAGGTCATAGAGTGTGATAGGTCATAGGAGGTGATAGGTCATAGAGTGTGATAGCCAAATATCTTCGCCGTACGGGCTCCGCCCTATGATTTAAATGTTCGTCGAAAGTATATCGAATGACATCTCTAATGAAAATGCATAAATTTTAAGAACACCCATATAATTTTTATAATTTATCGATGTACAGTTTTTGAGATAAAAGATCTTGAATGAATTAGAGAAATAAAATGATTTATGGAGGAGAGAGAAAAATGAGTGGTTGAGATTTGAGGAGAGAGAGAAAAAATGAGTGGTTAAGATTTCTTCTAAGGGTATTATGAATAAGTGACAAGGGTATTTTGGGGTATATAGATGTATGGTACATTATGCATTAGTAGGTGTACATTGTTCAAAGTTGAAACTTAAAACCCAATTTGCTTTATAATATACGAGAGAAAGGTACCCGCGCGTTGCGGCGGTGATGGAGGTGATGACGGGGTGGTGAAGGAATGGCGGTGGCGGCGGTGGCGGTTATGGGTTGATCTACCTGACGGGCTCCACCCTTAGCCGTACGGGCTCCGCCCTCGGATTTAAAAATTCTTCGTAACCTCTCTAATGAAAGAGCATGAAATTTTAAGAACACCCTTATAATTTTCATAATTTATCGATGTACGGTTTTTGAGATAAAAAATTTTTAACGATGCCATGGGTCTCACTATCCAATGGTCTTACACCAAATAATAACACAACACATAGCATACATTCAACGTTTATTTATCACACCTCTTTCTTTGCATCATCAATGACATATTAATGTCATAAACAAACTTCAAAATTTTAATTTCTATCATCCAATAATCCAAAGATTCATGCAAAACTTATATTTCTATCATATTCACATCTCAAAAAAAACAAAGACATAAAATAAATCACATTGTCAAGCAAGGTCTCCAACCTATAGCTTCATACTAACATACTTCCATATTTAACGGGTTTAACTTGAGCTATTATAATATATGATGATAATAATGCTGCAGTCATTATTATGATTCAACTATACACATAAGGCCAAGTCAAGTCTATGGTTTAAGTCTAGGTATCCTTGTAATCATAAAATACCTAAATCCCTTAAACCACGGCCCTGATACCACTTGAAACGACACAACTCGATTTAATGGAAAAATGAGGGGTTTTTTTTTTTTACATATGCGCCGCATAAATCAGTATAAAATAGCACAGAAAATTACATGCGCTTAGTTATGCGTCGCACAAAACAATAACCTCCAGATATGCGCCGCATGGACTAAATATGCGGCGCATATTTAGGTCTGACTGCACCAAAAACTCATTTAAACACTTGACTCAAACTTGAAAACATTACAACTCAAAATTACAATTATCAAAACAATATTGACCTGTTTCTAAAGAACAAATTTAAGACAACACACAAAAATTAGAAATTTCGGCATGACCTTTTCGTAAAATCTTCGTCAAAACCTGTTACGGATAATGAGTTTCCAAAATATATTCAATCACAATCAAATTCATTTCTATTACAAAATGACTCGTTAGGAATGACCAAAACTCCTTAATTCTTACACTTGACATAATCAAATATTTTACCAAAACAATCAAATGTACCATGAGCCAATAGTTCAAAGGGGTCTCTACGGGTCCTAACAACATTACCATTTTCCGCATTTAGCTAAAACATTCAAATCCATAAATTAGTTTCGAACTTCAAGTACTTGTCTTTGTTTCCATATCCGGGACAACCTATAAAAAGGGTAAACAACTAAAAGGTAATCAAAGCTTAGTGAATAATCTTGCATACGTTTATACACACGAAGGAGGTCAACGCACAAAGGACTATTACATGTAGCTATGGCACCGTCGTACCATATCTACATGCTCACCTTTGTACTTTAACGCATTACATGGATCCATATAAGCAAATACAACACAATCAACAATCTTGGGATTCTTAGGCCCCGTTCACAGGAGGTTCTTAGGCCTCATAATCACATATCAAGAGGTTCTTAGGCCTCATATATCTCATATCTCAAGAGGTTCTTAAGCCTCATAATCACAATGCCCCAAATTGGGCTTAATGCCAAATCGATTACCACACACGGAATCCACCATCATATGGTAATCGACCCAACGCATATATAAAGGTATGCAAGAATACTCACCTCCTCCGCGACAACCAAAATCATAAATCAAGAAGACCGCATGAACACAAAACATGTATGCTTCAACCTAGCAACAAATCACAAACGCATATAGGATCATCAATCACATACTAGACCGTCTAGCCATAATCACTAGCATTTCATCATCCAACCCATCAATTACAATCCTATATTATTCTTGGGTTGGTTCATCAAACATGTATCTCTTATATCATTTTCATTTGACCA
The DNA here is from genome assembly GCA_034093135.1 of Erigeron breviscapus. Classification (NCBI taxonomy): domain Eukaryota; kingdom Viridiplantae; phylum Streptophyta; class Magnoliopsida; order Asterales; family Asteraceae; genus Erigeron; species Erigeron breviscapus. Next base: position 67,243,919 of record CM067169.1, read on the forward strand.
AAACTTACTTTCGTACCAAAATCGTCATTTTCATATTTGACCAAGCAGACTTCAAACAAGCATAACTCAAGTTCTACTCACTCTTTTTACTTGATTCCAGTGGCCAAATTTAGATGACACATATATCTACATTTTATCTTTAGTGACCAACATGTGAATTATCCTTCAAAGGTGACTTCTGGTCATTTTAAAAACCAACACTGTTGCTGTTGACATTAACAAAACAGCTTTGACCTTACTGACTTCAAATGACCATAACTTGAGTTCTACACCATATTTTGACCTCATTCCAGTGGCCACTTCAATCTAACACATATAGCTACATTTTATCTTCAGTGACCAACACAAGATTTGACCCGTATAAGTGTGTTACACTCGTTTTAAAAACTGACACAGAATCGTTTTTTGCTGAAAATTCAGAATGACCATACTGACTTCAAAAATTCATAACTAGAGTTCTACTCCACCTTTTTATCCCATTCCAGTGGCCACTTAAATCTTACACAATAACCTAAATTTTCTTTTTAGTGATCAACAAGTGAAAATTCTGATACAGCAGTGTTTTACACGTTTCAAGATGAGAGGCAGAATCTGTCCAAAATTATGTCCCACTAACACTCATCAAAATCATAAAAATTAAAAATTGGAAATTACAAACAATCTTACTTGGTCCTAATTTAAACAACAACATAGGGTTTCAAAGCAAAAATACTAATTTACCCAAAACCCCCCAATTTGAACCTCTCAAGAACCCTAATTCTAAAAAAAAATCAAAACTAGGTTAAAGGAAATTATTACCTTGAGAATCTAAGAATTGGAATTTAGGATGAAAATCACAGATTTCCTTCTTCTCCTTTCTTGAATGTTTCGACCCCCACACACACCCACACTCACAATCTCTCTCAAAATTAGATGTTAAACCCTTGAATGTTATTATTATTATGATTTGGGAGATTTTCTTTGATTAAATTAAGGATGAAATTGCTTGAATGAAGGTTTAAGAGTAAAGAAGATTAGGAAGAAGGAAGATGGAGACATGAGTCATATTATGTGTTTGTCTGGCTTCACTCCATGATGCCACGCATCAATTGAGAAACAAGTGGGTAAAATACCCGCTCTCCACTAAAGTTCCAACTAATTTAATCCCGTATTAAAAATAAAATACTAGAAAACTATTTTAATGTCAAAACTATAATAAAGGTAAATTTTCATTGGTTTTAAAATTTTAGGATGTTACACATTTGGCCGATCCTTGTGAACGTTGGGAGCGTGCTATGTGACCGTTTTTTTTTTGTTCTTGTGCCAAAATCTTTATCACCGGAAACCTAAAAAATTAATTTGGGGGTTTTCGATTTTGAGGCTAATCCTATGGTTTTCTTGGCTTCTATTGCGGGAATCCATGCCGTAAAAACTTGCTGATGCTCCTAACGTACAATACCCTTATTCCGGTGAGATCTGAAACCCCTTTTGGGGGTTTCCGGTGGTCACCGGCCAGAAACGTTCACCTTTTACGGCCAAATAGTTGTTTGGCTTTGGCAAGGGTGCAGTTGACAAATTCATTGACTCTTTGGCTACTTTTCCGGTAACCCCTTTTTTGGGGTTTCTGGTTTAATCGGTTTTCCGGTGACTCCTTTCTTGGGGTTTCTGGTTTAATCTTTTGTTGCATGTGATCCGGTGACTCCTTTCTGGGGTTTCTGGAGTTGTTGCTTCGGTTTTCCGGTGACTCCTTTTTGGGATTTCCGGTTTATACGGTTTTCCGGCGAGCCCTTTTTTTGGGTTTTCCGGTTAACTGCTGCTGCTTATGCTTGATTATATGTATATTTATCTTATTTACATTGCCGTTAATTGCATGTTTGTGATTAGCTTGATAGTGTTAACTTAGCGGTAGCGTTGCCGGATTTTTCCTTGGTAGTGTTGCCGTATTTTGTTTCATTAAAGCAATAGGTAGCCGGAAAAGTAATTTTATGTCGATGATGATATCGTTGAACAATTAGGTTGCCGGTGTTATGTTAGATGGGCGATGATGATACAAAATGTTCGTAAAAATGGGACTCGGATGATCCGGGGCGTATCTTGGCGGGGTAAACCTTCGGGTTGGCAGTCATGGCGTCTTCGACTTCCGAATTCCCGACCCCCAAATTCTGAGCCCAAGTATCATTTTTTATATAAAAAACGGTCACTTTTTTCATTTTTCCGGCATTGGCATTTTGGCAAGTTTTGGCTACTTTTTTTGCACTACCATGTGATTTGGCTACTTTTTTGTAACATCCCAAATTTCGTAGTATTATTATTAAAGCAGTATGCGTCATATAAGCATATAAAAAAAATGTTGTATAAATCAAATGTCGAGCTTAGTGTCATAAGTAACGTATAATTAAATGACGGGAACTAAAAGGACTAAAAATGTAAGAAAGTTGTAAAGAAGGGGATTAAGTGAAACATGAAAATTAATTCCATGTATATAATACTATTTTAATGATCATCATGATCATTCCTTACACAAACACAAGCTTCATTACGCAACATATCTGAGTTCAAACATGTAAATGACACAATTACAAACATAGTTATAATAACCATTTGAACCAACATTCTCAAATACGACCAAATGGGTCTTTTACCCAATTTGACTCTTTTCAAGTCAAACTATACAAGTTTATAACCAAAAGAGCTTCACATGGAGCAACTTGCAGAAATGTACCAAAACAAAGCTTTACCAACAAAACCAAATGGATCATGAGCCATGAATGAGGTGGGATGACTAAGTATAAACCAAAATACCATCTTCCGCAAAGGGTCACAATACCTTCAACCTACTAGCAACTTCAAGCTCAAAACTTCAATCAACTAATCACTAGTTCCTTTTTTCGGAACCACCTATAAAATGGGTAAACAACTAAAAAGTAAGCGAATGCTTAGTAAATAAACTTGCATACAAATATATATACGAAGGAGGGCAAAAACACAAAAGACTATCGCATGTAGCCAATGGTACCGTCATACCATCACTTGCATACTCACTTTTGCGCTAACAAACACATACATGGATCCATATACGCTAAACAATAATCAAAGAGGTTCTTAGGCCTCATCTCAATACAATCATGGGATTCTTAGGCCCCGTTTCAATACAACTATAGGGTTCTTAGGCCCCATCTCAATACAATCATGGGATTCTTAGGCCCCGTTTCAATACAACTATGGGGTTCTTAGGCCCCGTCTCAATACAACTATGGATTCTTAGGCCCCCAATAATCAAAGAGGTTCTTAGGCCTCATCTCAATACAATCATGGGATTCTTAGGCCCCGTTTCAATACAACTATAGGGTTCTTAGGCCCCTCAATACAACATGGGTTCTTAGGCCCCGTTCAATACAACTATGGGGTTCTTAGGCCCCGTTCAATACAACATGGGTTCTTAGGCCCCGTCAATACAACATGGGTTCTTAGGCCCCGTTCAATACAACTATGGGTTCTTAGGCCCCTCAATACAACATGGGTTCTTAGGCCCCGTTCAATACAACTATGGGGTTCTTAGGCCCCGTTCAATACAACATGGGTTCTTAGGCCCCGTCAATACAACATGGGTTCTTAGGCCCCGTTCAATACAACTATGGGTTCTTAGGCCCCTCAATACAACATGGGTTCTTAGGCCCCGTTCAATACAACTATGGGGTTCTTAGGCCCCGTTCAATACAACATGGGTTCTTAGGCCCCGTCAATACAACATGGGTTCTTAGGCCCCGTTCAATACAACTATGGGTTCTTAGGCCCCTCAATACAACATGGGTTCTTAGGCCCCGTTCAATACAACTATGGGGTTCTTAGGCCCCGTTCAATACAACATGGGTTCTTAGGCCCCGTCAATACAACATGGGTTCTTAGGCCCCGTTCAATACAACTATGGGTTCTTAGGCCCCTCAATACAACATGGGTTCTTAGGCCCCGTTCAATACAACTATGGGGTTCTTAGGCCCCGTTCAATACAACATGGGTTCTTAGGCCCCGTCAATACAACATGGGTTCTTAGGCCCCGTTCAATACAACTATGGGGTTCTTAGGCCCCGCAATACAAAGAGGTTCTTAGGCCTCATCTCAATACAATCATGGGATTCTTAGGCCCCGTTTCAATACAACTATGGGGATTCTTAGGCCCCGCAATACAAAGGGTTCTTAGGCCTCATCTCAATACAATCATGGGATTCTTAGGCCTCATCTCAATACAATCATGGGATTCTTAGGCCCCGTTTCAATACAACTATGGGGTTCTTAGGCCCCGGCCTCAAAATTAGGCCCTAACGCCAAATCGATTACCATACACGGAATCCACCATCATATGGTAATCGACCCAACGCACATATAAGAGTATGCAAATTTACTCACCTCCTCCGCGACTAACAATAATCAAGATTGCCACAACAATTGCAAAGCTTTCAACCTAACAAATCAACACAATATGCATATAAGACTTTATTCACAATCTTGGCTAACTCACTTAGCCATACTATCGATTCACTAGCATTCCTAACTATATCCAACTCATTCTCTTTGAGTTGACTCATTTCCAATTCTCAATAAACAAAATTTCTATCTTTCATAATCATCATTTTACTAAAAATCTCTTTTTACCACCATCATGTGGCCATTTCATCTTATTGTTCAAAATTATCAAATTCTCATTTTGACCATAATGGTCACTAACAACTCAATTCAGCCCATTCATATATTACTATAATCTCATATCAAAATACAAATAGAATTTGGGGAATTTAATAACCAAAATATCATCCAACCCAAAAACCCCCAAATTTAATAGTTGCATGAACCCTAATTCTTGAAACTAAAATCAAAACTAGGTTAGATGAATTCTTACCTTAGAGAAGTAATCTACTATAATGAAATTGAACAACTAGAATCAAGATCCTTTCTTGGTGTGGTTCGACACCCACACACACACACTCAAATCTTCAATTCACTAGTTAACCAATTGTAGTGATTATTATTATTATTTTGGGAGGATTTGATTGATTAAGATAAACACACTTGATGAGAATTAAAATCACATTTCTATTCTCCTCCCTTTTTCCCCCTTGAAATCAGCCCACACAACACACACTATTTCTCACTTTGAATTTAATAGCATAATGAAAGATTATTGTTATTGTTATGGTTGAATGAATCTAGAGTTGAATTGAAGTGAAGTATGATTTGAAAGGAATCAAGAGAAGAGGATAGAAGAAGGTAATGGAAGAATTAGTGGAATTGTGATTCACAAGTAATGGGATGGCTGGCATCCCTCCCTTGATGCCACGCCCTTTCTCAATTTTTATGGGTATATTACCCGCTATCCGCTAAAGTTCCAACTAAATTAACCCCATATCCAAAAACAAAACACTAGAAAATTATTTTAATGTCAAAACTACAAAAGGGGTTAATTTATTTATTCTAAAAATCTTGGGGTGTTACAATATAGTAATATAATGCCGTAATTGTTTGGTTGTTCTAATTGTTGAGAATATGTGATGAATTTATTGTTATTAATTAAATTATGAATGATTGAGCCGTAACAGTGAAATTATATGGAACTCGATTATATACGTGTGATCGATTTCATGTAATGGTGCAGTTGGTATTAATATATAGTAGTAGCTGATATGCAGTCTTGTTTAGTTATGTGATATGGTTTGTGTAAAACTTATGAAGATAAATAAGTCGTAGCAAAGAGATTGTTGTTTTGATAATTGTGGAAGTAGCATGGTAATAGAGCAGTTAGTGGTAAAATTTGTTGTTATTGATGGTATTAAGCTGATAATGTAATGAGTAGAATCCTTATTGTAGTTGTAAGTTTTAGGTAATAATTACGCAGCTAGAAGATTAATAACCAGTATTTACAGTTAACCGTTGTTATTGGCCTTAGATAATGACAATGCCAAAGACCGAATCTAAGTCGTTGATGTTGTATAATGAGGCATGATTATACCGCTGAATTAACTTATTTGTGAGTTAGAACGCTAAGTAGGCTACGAATGTGTTAGTCATGTTGTTATGTGTTACCTAGATGTTTTGTTGTGCAAGTGTGTCTGTTATGCAACCACACGTGCTTTAATTGTTATGTGATCGCGGAAATGTGTTAGTCATGTTGTTATGTGTTACCTAGATGTTTTGTTGTGTAAGTGTGTATGTTATGTAATCACACATGCTTTAATTGTTAGATGATCATCATGTGACTGTGTGATGTAAATTCGGATACATAAGGCTAATGTGCAGATTTTGTGGATGTATGCGGATTGACGATGTAGAAGCAGTTAATCCTTCTATGCAAATAGCTGTATTATTTACTTTCTTATAGTTTGATACAATGACCATATTTTAGCAGGCAGAGGCAGAGTTGATTATATGGAGGTTTGCTATATACGTGTAATCTGGTCCATATAACTGAACAACTGGCAGATTATACTTGCAGACTATCATGCAGTTTATCTCACGCACTATGATATACACGCAGTTTATGTAATGCAGAAAATTAATATGTTTACCTTTTATATATTCACTAAGCGATGTGCTTATTCCTTTAATTATAATGTTGTAGGTGCTTATGGATTTTGCGTTAATGATAAGCAACTGAATAGGACGAGCACGAGGAAAGTCATAGCCGTGGATGATCACTTGCCGAAGGTTTATGCAAGTGGTATCTTTAAATTACAGCCGAGTACATTATGCTTGTTACATTACTAGCCCATATTTTGGATGTAAATATTTAATTTTCTGTAAGTTGGCAATGTGGTCGTTAACTGAGTCATGGCAAGTATTTTGGTTATTTATAAACAGGTTGTTTTGATTGAAAACTAGCAGGTATTAATTGTTGACATTACGATGAGGTCATGCCGAAATTTATAATTTTTCCATATGGTCGTTTTAAAATAAAATGGCATTCGGTGTGGTCAAATAGATATGTATTTATTGAATATATATTTATTTATAAAAGTTAAATGAAGTTTAAAAAAAACAGGCGTAACACTTTTGGTTCTTTTTGGCTAGTTTTGGCAAATACACGTGGCAACGCATGATTGGCTAGAAAAGAGTCAAAAACTAGCCAATTTGCCAACTTGTGGCACTGTGCCCTTGCCCCTTATGCATTAGCATGTGTACATTATTGAAATTTGAAACTTAAAACCCTATTTGCTTTATAATATAGTATAGATAAGTATAGATTACATATTATGGATTTGGATTTGTAAATTGTAATGCCATATTTTTACTAGTCATAACTCAAAACAATAGCCCATACATAAAAATGAAAGACTTAACTATTTTGGAGTCTTCCTATCCCACATATATTAATTATAAAGCCGGTTTTGATCCGCCATGAGAAACCAACATGAAGAAATGATATGACCCGTGTAAGTCGAGCAAGTAAGGGAAGCAGTCAAGATTAGGAATGCGCAAAACTTCCAGAAAACCCGAACCGCAATACCGTACCCAATACATTCGGTTTCGGATTATTTATGAATGCGCCACATTCAAGGTCGGTATCTTCAACACAAAAGATAAAATAGGCAATATTTCGACGATGTCAAAAAAACCGTTAACTAAGGGATTTTAATACAAGTTTGCTAAATCATGTATAAACATTAATTTACATTCAATATAAAAGTTAACACATTAATTGGACCAAAGTTACAAAATAAGTACCACCAGGAAACATCACACAGTAATAATTTAGATATATGTTTGTTAAAGATAAAAAAAAAAAAATGTAACAAATGGGGGTCATGTAACGATGGATCAATGTACCAAGGAAATTAATTAGAAAATGAAACAGAAGAAAGTGGTGGTAGGAAGGGGGATAAATGAGTATCAATGGGGTGCCGTATTGTCGTTGAGTGTCAGGGTATGTGTTGGGTTTTATAATCAGAAGAAGTGATCAGTATCAACTTCACTTTTTGGTCTACCACTGTCCACTATGTATCCAACCATTTTGAACCATTATTTAAAGTCAAGGAAGCAACATACCAATTTTCTTCGTTTTTTCAAATAATTATAACTTTGCGCTTAAAATAGTCGTTTACATTTGTTTGGATTGCTTGAATCTGAATAGATTTGCAATCTGAATATATAGGTGCATATATAATAATATTAGTTATATACATTTGTCTGGATTTAAAAACATTGGCACCGTGTTGAAGAAATATTTGTGTGTTACATATCATATACATGACTACATGAGTTATTGTGTAATTTTTTTACTCCAGCCGACTAAGTTTTATATTTTTATTGTCTCAATAAAAATAAGAGTAAAAAACACGGATAGTATCTAGAGTATACCTCAAATTACTCTTTTGATACAACTTTTCAAATTTCACTCGCAACATACCCAGATTTGCACTTTTTCTCTCGGACCCTGTTGTAAATTTTAAAAGTTGACAATTGTTGTAGTAAATTACATGAATGATACTTGTGGGTATGGTCTGAGTGGAAAACTGCAAATTCGGGTTGGTCCGACTGAAACTTTAAAAGTTTCTCATTATCGCTTTTGCTCCAAAGGCTTAGCGAGTTAAGCGAGCTCTCTCGAGTAACTAAAAGTATATTTCAGGTATCATCCATATAATTTACTTTAAAAATAATTTTCATTTAAGATAGTTGCGTGTAATGTGATAATTTTATATATCGTCTCTTTTATTTTCATATATCTAAAGCTTTGTTGACTCTTAAAATGCAAGTTTCAAGTAAAAAATTTTTGTGTGTGTGAAGTTAGTTTCGATTCAGACGTGTTGGAGACAATTTTAACCAGCGATTTGCTGGACCTCCAACCCCCTACTCATGGAAAATACCTTGAGATGAGAAACCCAAGACTCGAACCCGAGACCTTGGGAAAAACTCACATCTGAGACCCACATAGTGGATTTAGAAGATACCCCTGGTCAACTCACCCGAGTGAAGTTACTTAAGAATCTAGCTGAAAAAGTAGTTATTTATAGCTAAAACTAAATAAATGAATTATGACAAACCTTTATTTGTATAGAAACCGTGTGAACACCTTTCGCAATTATTCATTAGCTTTTTTCTTTTATCTTCACGTTTCGTCATCGTAAGTGTTTAGACATTCTTTCTAAATATACACATGTTGTATCTTTGTAAACACATCTATCTTTTTTTGTCCACGAGCACATAAAAAAAAAAGTCGTTAACAAAAATAACGAAAATGAAACTATTTTATATTTTGTAAAAGAAACGAAATTGCAACCTAAAACTTGAGTCGGCCAGTTGCTAATACAATAATGTCGGTCAATACGGCCACATGCACTCTGTAGAAAAATATTGTCTGACCTCTTGTTATTTTAATTGGCAATAAACATCCCCCAGTAAATGGACTTATTGGCAGGGCCATTCCCATTTCCCACAATCCATGGATTAGTACATTTTGGTCTTAAAACTTTATTATACAGACAACAACGACAAAAACAACAATATATAAGAGAAGGTAAAATAAAATGTTAAGTTATATATGTTGATATGAAAGATAGAGAGACTATTTTTACGAAAACTTCCGACAAAAGTGTGTTTCTCTTATCTATAATACGAATTGTCAATTAAATAAACTATATATGAGATAGCAATGGCCAATGGGTTTATTTTTTTTACTTTAATATATTTTTCAGAGTTCAATAATTTATGCATCATGAGTAAGAAATAGCTACCCTCGATAACAATTAGATATATATACTTATATTTATTATTTTACTATATAATATTGAGAGAAAAGATAAAAACGAATAATATGTGTGTGTTTTCCAATCAACCCTAAACTGGGTTATAAGACGAATATATATATCTTCTAGTTTCAGTTTAGTCTCTCTTCTTTTCCTTCCTTTCTTTTCTGCTCCAAAACTTGAAGTTCCAGTTTGTACAGCTTCAGTCCTTTACTTGATAATAAACAGCTCCTGAAGTCCTTTTCCTGCATTTCTCATACAACACATTTAGAATATGAAATTCAACCATGAACTTGATCATTTTAACATCCCCCCTCCAGTTCATGGTTTAAACATATCAATAAGACCCAATTTGTCACAAAGATAGAAATGTTGCTTTGAACTTAGACTCTTGGTAAACACATCAGCTATATTATTATCAGAATGAATTTTATTGATTTTGATTACACCTGCACAAACCTTTTCCCTTACAAAGTATAAATCAATTTCAAAATGCTTAGTCCTTTCATGAAACACAGGATTTGCAGCTATTTGTATAGCAGCTTTACTATCACAAAACAAACTAACAGGAAGACTAATCTTTAAACCAAAATCATTAAGTAAGTTCAAAAGCCAAATACTTTCACAAGTTACAGAAGCCAAAGCCCTATATTCTGCTTCTGCAGAGGACTTGGCTATTGTGTTATGCTTCTTGCTTTTCCAAGACACAAGAGTATTCTTGTGGCATTTCCATATAAACTTCTTCTTTTAAATCTCCATATAGAAATGCAATATTAACATCAAGTTGATATAAAGGCCAGTTTTTTGAAACTGCAACAGTTAAAAGACACCTAACAGTGACCATTTTCACAACAGGTGAAAATGTTTCATCAAAATCAATTCCAGCCTTTTGGATGTAACCTTTAGCTACTAACCTAGCTTTATACCTTTCTATCTCACCATTAGCTTTATATTTAATCTTGTATATCCACTTACAACCAATTGGTTCTCTATTCTTAGGTAAAGAAGTGACAGTCCAAGTATTATTTCTGTTTAAAGCTTCAATTTCCTCATTCATAGCATTTATCCAATTTATATCCTTACAAGCTTCTTTAAAAGAGGAAGGTTCACAACTTTTATTTAAAGAAGTTGCAAAACAATGTAATTCAGAAGATAAATGAGAATAGTTTATAACTTTATTCAAGGGATATTTGACCTCAAAATCTTGCAATCTTTTAGAAAGAATAGACTGTCTAGAAGACCTTCTAAGAATATTTTCATTTGTAACAGAATCATTTATATTGCCCTCAGGTTGTAATTCATTATTCATATCTTGTAACATGATTGCAGGCTCAACCACTTCTCTAACAATCTCATTTGAACCACCTGACAAGTTTTGCTCCACAGAATTCTCAGTAACTCTAATAGAGCTGCCAGGAGAATTGTTAAGCACTTGTCTTTGATTGGTATTATTTGGACTGTTAAAAGAATGTGGGAGCTCACCTCCAATGTTAAGATCAATACCATTGTCTTCCTCTTCATCATTGGGCATGAAATCATTTTCCTTATGAATAAATGTATCAAACATATCAAAAAAGTTTAATTGGTTTACAGAATCAGACTGCTGTTTAAACATCTCTTTGTTCATTGTAAAAGGAAACACATTTTCATAAAACCTAACATCTCTAGAATACACATAAGATTTGGACTCAAGACTATAAAGTTTATAGCCTTTTTTATTATTTGAATAACCAATTAAAACACATTTTTCAGCTCTTGACTCAAACTTGTCAGACACATTTAATTTTGTTGCAAAACACAAACAACCAAAGACTCTTAAATGATTTAAAGAAGGTTCAATTCCATACACTTGTTCATAAGGAGTTTTTCCTTTAAGAATAGAGGAAGGAGTTATATTAATTAAGTAAGTAGCAGTAAGCACACAGTCACTCCAAAGATATAAAGATATTCCCCCCTGAAACATAAGAGACCTAGCCACATTAAGAAGGTGTCTATGTTTCCTTTCTACAATTCCATTTTGTTGAGGGGTATAAGAATGAGAAGTCTGGTGAACAATTCCCTTTGAAGTGAATAAGAAAGCCATTTGTTTATTTACAAACTCTGTCCCATTGTCACTTCTTACAACTTTAACTTTAACATTAAACTGAGTGTTTAACAATTCCAAAAACTGTTTGATATAATCAAAAATTTCAGTTTTATTTTTC
>CM067169.1:67265832-67331065 GCA_034093135.1 Erigeron breviscapus
TACCATCTCCTTTGACATTCTCTGCGCCGACAACGTAAGGTCGAATGTACGTTGGCAGCTCATTTAGTACCCATGTGATGTTTCGGGACAGTCTGGCGTTCATCGGTTCCGCAATATACCCAACCCAACTGGTGTCTGACTTTGCCTCTGACTCTGGCTCTGACTTTGCCTCTGACTCCTTTATATGCGATGGTGCCCGGAACAAGTCATCAACAAAGCTGGCATATGGCTGCTCAGATTGGACCCCATATGATTGGGAGGGTTCCCCCCAGCCATATAAATTTTGGAGCCCGTCGAACCCATAGGATTGAGACGGGTCCCCGAATGTATATTTTTTCTCAAGACCTGGATATGGGTTGAGGTTTCCGAATAAGTCTGGATTCTCCTTGACCCACTCGGATTGGGACGGCTCCCCGAATAAGTTTCGTGTCTCGGGGAGACGACATGATTGGGACGGCTCGTACATACTGTGTCGCGCACCCTGCGGGTCATCAAACCGTGATTTGGTGGGCGCGTACTCACTTTGTCTGGCGGGCTGCACAGGTGGGGACCTGTTCAGATCGGGCACCTCTTCAGTCCTCGGGCGACTGGACTTGCATTTCCGAACCCCAGGTGGCTTTTGTTAAGATCGGGCACCTCTTCAGTCCTCGGGCGACTGGACTTGCATTTCCGAACCCCAGGTGGCTTTTTGTTAAGATCGGGCACCTCTTCAGTCCTCGGGCGACTGGACTTGCATTTCCGAACCCCAGGTGGCTTTTTGTTAAGATCGGGCACCTCTTCAGTCCTCGGGCGACTGGACTTGCATTTCCGAACCCCAGGTGGCTTTTTGTTAAGATCGGGCACCTCTTCAGTCCTCGGGCGACTGGACTTGCATTTCCGAACCCCAGGTGGCTTTTTGTTAAGATCGGGCACCTCTTCAGTCCTCGGGCGACTGGACTTGCATTTCCGAACCCCAGGTGGCTTTTTGTTAAGATCGGGCACCTCTTCAGTCCTCGGGCGACTGGACTTGCATTTCCGAACCCCAGGTGGCTTTTGTTCAGATCGGGCACCTCTTCAGTCCTCGGGCGACTGGACTTGCATTTCCGAACCCCAGGTGGCTTTTTGTTAAGATCGGGCACCTCTTCAGTCCTCGGGCGACTGGACTTGCATTTCCAAACCCCAGGTGGCTTTTTGTCAGATCGGGCGCCTCTTCAGTCCTCGGGCGACTGGACTTGCATTTCCAAACCCCAGGTGGCTTTTTGTTAGATCGGGCACCTCTTCAGTCCTCGGGCGACTGGACTTGCATTTCCGAACCCCAGGTGGCTTTTTGTTAAGATCGGGCACCTCTTCAGTCCTCGGGCGACTGGACTTGCATTTCCGAACCCCAGGTGGCTTTGTTCAGATCGGGCACCTCTTCAGTCCTCGGGCGACTGGACTTGCATTTCCGAACCCCAGGTGGCTTTTTGTTAAGATCGGGCACCTCTTCAGTCCTCGGGCGACTGGACTTGCATTTCCGAACCCCAGGTGGCTTTGTTCAGATCGGGCACCTCTTCAGTCCTCGGGCGACTGGACTTGCATTTCCGAACCCCAGGTGGCTTTTTGTTAAGATCGGGCACCTCTTCAGTCCTCGGGCGACTGGACTTGCATTTCCGAACCACAGGTGGGGACCTGTTCAGATCGGGCACCTCTTCAGTCCTCGGGCGACTGGACTTGCATTTCCGAACCCCAGGTGGCTTTTTGTTAAGATCGGGCACCTCTTCAGTCCTCGGGCGACTGGACTTGCATTTCCGAACCCCAGGTGGCTTTGTTCAGGTCGGGCACCTCTTCAGTCCTCGGGCGACTGGACTTGCATTTCCGAACCCCAGGTGGCTTTTTGTTAAGATCGGGCACCTCTTCAGTCCTCGGGCGACTGGACTTGCATTTCCGAACCCCAGGTGGCTTTTTGTTAAGATCGGGCACCTTCAGACCATCGGCTGAATACGAGTCTCTGCATTTTTTTATATCAATAAGTATAAGATTTTATGTAGGTATGATTAAAAAATATTGTATTAAAACATACTAACCACGGTGCATGTACTCGGCAATCTTGCAGGCACATGGTAGCCCACAACTATACCGAACCTTGCACCCGCACTTTTTCACATGTTTTTTCAGTTGTTTGTCTAAGCGAACGATTTCATCAACCATGATGTCCAAAGCTTTATGTGAAACCGTTCCCAGCAGGGCCTTCATACAGTTGTAATTATGTTTACCCAACCGGGTTCCCTTGCTATACCCCAGTTGGCCCCTTATTTCAGTATCTTGACCGATAATGACAGAATCAACACATTGCAGGATTCTAGTAAATGTACATTTCCCCTTCAGCTCTTCCTTCAGATGGTGGTGCTCAGCCTCGACTCTGTTTGTGGTGTGGTTCTGATAGTTGAGATGTTCATCGACCCAACATGACACAAACTGCTCTCGGTACGGGGACAACCAATTATCGTTGAGGTACTTGTAGACACCTGGATAAGCTCCCAATTTTTTCTTTAACTCCTTCTCGTTTGATTTAAACTCGTCAAGAGTCCGAGATTCATAGACTCTTTTCCACCACACGTTAAGCCTTTCAATGTTAACATCTTTCTTCACCCGCAATGCCGGTTCACAGTGTTTGGTTATGTTTTGCCATATGTGGTACCTACACAACAAGTGTTTCGCTTGCGGCATAACAACCTTCAATGCTCTCATCAGGGCCAGCTCCCTGTCAGTTAAAACCACACGAACGGTAAAGCCTTCAACAAGGGTGGACTTCAGACATTGTAACACCCATTTATAATTCGCCTCCTGCTCGTTTACGATAAAAGCATATGCTAAACTGAAGGTCCGGCCCGTTGAAGTGACGCCGACAATCTCAACAAGCGGCATGTTGTACACGTTGGTTTTGTACGTGGAGTCTATTTCAATAACCCAGGGAAATGCGCGCCATAGGGTCATTGATGTTGGATGCATGAAAAAGAGATTCTCCAACCGTCCATTTTTACTATTTGTAGTAAACTGGTAAAAGTAATTTTTCTCTTGCATCAGTGAGAACATAACCTGCGACAGGTGAACAAGATATAGTAAATATGTCACTTCCAACAACGGAGTACGTAATCACTAATATGATGTTTGTACCTGCATTGGAGTATGTCCTGCATGGCCCGCCCTCCGTCTCGATTTCAGAAAGTTGGTAATGTCTCCTCTTCGAGTCAGGTTTCCTGGAAATTCATTTTTCAGGTTAACCAGGATCTGGCGTGGGAACATACCGCGATCAGATAGGTTTCCCACATATTGCTTTTCTTCTTCCGTCATCCGTCTCGCGTATGCATTCCCCTGCAGATCGGTAGCTGGATCATGATTGTGTTTCCAGTCCTTGACAGTTACCCTCCAACCACCATCATACCCGGGGCGGCCTTCCAAAGTAAAGGGACACCCTATCTTGTTGGACCGTTTGGGTGGCCCAGTTAACCTTTTATCGCGTGGTCCACCGTGGTGACATATTAGTGTCACCTTATTGACCACCTTTATCGAATTTTTGTTCGACCGCCGGGTGACTAAAACATAACCCAACTCCAGTGCTGTTCTTTTGGCCCACTCCGTCAATTCTTCGACGGAAGCGAACACCTCCTCGGTTTCTAAGTCTCTAGGTTCGCAGTCAAATTGACCGTCTGCATCAGGTGACTCAAACTCATCATCGGGCACTTCAATACGTAAGTTTTCTGGGTCTGCCCAAATATCCTCAAAACTATCCATCTTAAACAATTCAAGTAAACAAGTAAACATCTAGTTCATTAACTATTGATGATATCCATACTATATATATATATATATATATATATATATATATATATATATATATATATATTTCATATATATATATATATAATATATATATATATGTATATATATATATATATATATATATATATATATATATTAATATTATATACTACATATATTCGCATATATATATATATATATATATATATATATATATATATATATATATATATATATATATATATATATATATATATATATATATATATATATATATATATATATATATATATATATATATATATATATATATATATATATATATATATATATATATATATATATATATATATATATATATATATATATATATATATATATATATATATATATATATATATATATATATATATATATATATATATATATATATATATATATATATATATATATATATATATATATATATATATATATATATATATATATATATATATATATATATATATATATATATATATATATATATATATATATATATATATATATATATATATATATATATATATATATATATATATATATATATATATATATATATATATATATATATATATATATATATATATATATATATATATATATATATATATATATATATATATATATATATATATATATATATATATATATATATATATATATATATATATATATATATATATATATATATATATATATATATATATATATATATATATATATATATATATATATATATATATATATATATATATATATATATATATATATATATATATATATATATATATATATATATATATATATATATATATATATATATATATATATATATATATATATATATATATATATATATATATATATATATATATATATATATATATATATATATATATATATATATATATATATATATATATATATATATATATATATATATATATATATATATATATATATATATATATATATATATATATATATATATATATATATATATATATATATATATATATATATATATATATATATATATATATATATATATATATATATATATATATCTATATATATATATATATATATATATATGTAGCTTATGAAAACGATAGTGCGAAACAAAAATATACGCATTTTGAAAAGGAAACTGCGATAGAATATATATACCAAATTATATGATCGTGGTAAACCTCCAAAATTCGCCGAGGTGCCACGTGTTGCCACGTCTCAACTATTAGCGGCGACGTCGCCGCTAATAGTTGCGACGTGGCACGTCGGGAACACGCTTGGCAGTCATGGATCGAAAGTTTGTCGGGGCCCACGTGGCACGTATTAGCGGCGACGTCGCCGCTAATAGTTGCGACGTGGCACGTATTAGCGGCGACGTCGCCGCTAATAGTTGCGACGTGGCACGTCGGGAACACGCTTGGCAGTCATGGATCGAAAGTTTGTCGGGGCCCACGTGGCACGTATTAGCGGCGACGTCGCCGCTAATAGTTGCGACGTGGCACGTCGGGAACACGCTTGGCAGTCATGGATCGAAAGTTTGTCGGGGCCCACGTGGCACGTATTAGCGGCGACGTCGCCGCTAATAGTTGCGACGTGGCACGTCGGGAACACGCTTGGCAGTCATGGATCGAAAGTTTGTCGGGGCCCACGTGGCACGTATTAGCGGCGACGTCGCCGCTAATAGTTGCGACGTGGCACGTCGGGAACACGCTTGGCAGTCATGGATCGAAAGTTTGTCGGGGCCCACGTGGCACGTATTAGCGGCGACGTCGCCGCTAATAGTTGCGACGTGGCACGTATTAGCGGCGACGTCGCCGCTAATAGTTGCGACGTGGCACGTCGGGAACACGCTTGGCAGTCATGGATCGAAAGTTTGTCGGGGCCCACGTGGCACGTATTAGCGGCGACGTCGCCGCTAATAGTTGCGACGTGGCACGTCGGGAACACGCTTGGCAGTCATGGATCGAAAGTTTGTCGGGGCCCACGTGGCACGTATTAGCGGCGACGTCGCCGCTAATAGTTGCGACGTGGCACGTCGGGAACACGCTTGGCAGTCATGGATCGAAAGTTTGTCGGGGCCCACGTGGCACGTATTAGCGGCGACGTCGCCGCTAATAGTTGCGACGTGGCACGTCGGGAACACGCTTGGCAGTCATGGATCGAAAGTTTGTCGGGGCCCACGTGGCACGTATTAGCGGCGACGTCGCCGCTAATAGTTGCGACGTGGCACGTCGGGAACACGCTTGGCAGTCATGGATCGAAAGTTTGTCGGGGCCCACGTGGCACGTATTAGCGGCGACGTCGCCGCTAATAGTTGCGACGTGGCACGTCGGGAACACGCTTGGCAGTCATGGATCGAAAGTTTGTCGGGGCCCACGTGGCACGTATTAGCGGCGACGTCGCCGCTAATAGTTGCGACGTGGCACGTCGGGAACACGCTTGGCAGTCATGGATCGAAAGTTTGTCGGGGCCCACGTGGCACGTATTAGCGGCGACGTCGCCGCTAATAGTTGCGACGTGGCACGTCGGGAACACGCTTGGCAGTCATGGATCGAAAGTTTGTCGGGGCCCACGTGGCACGTATTAGCGGCGACGTCGCCGCTAATAGTTGCGACGTGGCACGTCGGGAACACGCTTGGCAGTCATGGATCGAAAGTTTGTCGGGGCCCACGTGGCACGTATTAGCGGCGACGTCGCCGCTAATAGTTGCGACGTGGCACGTCGGGAACACGCTTGGCAGTCATGGATCGAAAGTTTGTCGGGGCCCACGTGGCACGTATTAGCGGCGACGTCGCCGCTAATAGTTGCGACGTGGCACGTCGGGAACACGCTTGGCAGTCATGGATCGAAAGTTTGTCGGGGCCCACGTGGCACGTATTAGCGGCGACGTCGCCGCTAATAGTTGCGACGTGGCACGTCGGGAACACGCTTGGCAGTCATGGATCGAAAGTTTGTCGGGGCCCACGTGGCACGTATTAGCGGCGACGTCGCCGCTAATAGTTGCGACGTGGCACGTCGGGAACACGCTTGGCAGTCATGGATCGAAAGTTTGTCGGGGCCCACGTGGCACGTATTAGCGGCGACGTCGCCGCTAATAGTTGCGACGTGGCACGTCGGGAACACGCTTGGCAGTCATGGATCGAAAGTTTGTCGGGGCCCACGTGGCACGTATTAGCGGCGACGTCGCCGCTAATAGTTGCGACGTGGCACGTCGGGAACACGCTTGGCAGTCATGGATCGAAAGTTTGTCGGGGCCCACGTGGCACGTATTAGCGGCGACGTCGCCGCTAATAGTTGCATTTCTAAAAATCACATAGCAAACACGGTATATACCGGTGACTTGGTGCAATTATTGATCTTTTAAGAAGTGTTAAATAAGCAAAATATTATCAACAAGGGTATTGATCGATTGAAAATGAATAATCCATGAGTAAAACATTTATAAAGAAGTTTTCTTTTTTCAACGGACAGGTATTATTACTAAACTCGTTACACTTTTTTTTTTCCATCATTTGGCTGGAAGTCTTTATAGAAACAGTCTCTCTATTTCTAGGTAGAGACAAGACTATCTACATCTCACCCCTCCCATTACCTCGCTTGAAAGGATTGAGTTTTGTTGTTGTTCTTTTTTGAACGGATGTTTCATAAGTTGAACTTAAGGATAAAATGAAATCTAAAAAGGAGATTTGGCTCATTAAAACTTAACACAAAGATAGAAAAGTAAGATACAACATTACAACCGGTCTTATGAGGCACAATTTTGAGATTTTTAGTGACTATTGATAGAAGTATAAGTTGTTTTTCCCCGAACATTCAGTCAGGATACGACATCTGAAAACCTCAACGTATAATGGTGAAGCTTTGTACATACCCTAGATAACGAAATGCTGACTATGGGCCGTTGCAAGTATTTGGAGAGAAAAACCCCAATGCAACGAGATGTTGACTATGGTCGTTGCAAGTATTTGGAGACCTCAAAGTTTAATGCTGAAAACTTTGTACGTATCCTAGAGAACGTAATGTTGACTATGAGCCTTTATAAAACAAAGATGTCTCTGGCCCGCTGTAATAACCATCATTGACTAGAAGTACATTTTTACTCTAAAATAGATTGGTGTGTAATATTGCTACATCCTACCACAATGTGTTAAAGTATTTATGATTTCCCATTTTTATTAGTATTCCTCTAAATCATTCGATTTGTGAGGGTTTTTTAATATGATTATAGATAAGATTATGATTTTTAAAAACTCGTAGCGATTTAATGTGATAAATGACATAAAATCACCCCTATATAAAATATCACAAATACAAACATACAATTGCTGAAATACCAACCAAAGCTGGAGCTGGAGGTACTGTATGTAGAAGGGGTTTGGTAGGGGCCCACGTGAAGCTTTGAACCACACTCCTCTCACCCCTACCGCTTTAAATTTACTAATTTTTTATTTCACACACCCTCTCTCTTCCTCCATCTCTCTTTATATATATCTCTTCCCTTTTATTGATATATTAGACATACCAAATAAACACACAATATTTCAAGATGAACAAACAACAAGACTTCATGAAACTTCAGGTACTTTTAATTATTATCATTATACTATTATTTTAGTTAGTTCATTTATATATGACCTTTACTTACACAATAATACTACTAACTCTGTTTTTTAATTTTTTGTGAATATGTAGACTTGTGTTCTAAGAGTTAATACACAGTGTGCTTGTGATGGGTGCAAGCAGAAAATTAAAAAACTCTTGAATAAAGTTGATGGTTAGTTTCTTCTTCATTCTTTTTTTTTTTCATTATCTTTCTTTGTTAATTTTTTATTTTTTTTTTTTTTTTTTTTTTTTTTTTTTTTTTTTTTTTTTTTTTTTTTTTTTTTTTTTTTTTTCCCTTACTAACTAACTTTTTTTTTTTTTTTTTTTTTTTTTTTTTTTTTTTTTTTTTTTTTTTTTTTTTTTTTTTTTTTTTTTTTTTTTTTTTTTTTTTTTTTTTTTTTTTTTTTTTTTTTTTTTTTTTTTTTTTTTTTTTTTTTTTTTTTTTTTTTTTTTTTTTTTTTTTTTTTTTTTTTTTTTTTTTTTTTTTTTTTTTTTTTTTTTTTTTTTTTTTTTTTTTTTTTTTTTTTTTTTTTTTTTTTTTTTTTTTTTTTTTTTTTTTTTTTTTTTTTTTTTTTTTTTTTTTTTTTTTTTTTTTTTTTTTTTTTTTTTTTTTTTTTTTTTTTTTTTTTTTTTTTTTTTTTTTTTTTTTTTTTTTTTTTTTTTTTTTTTTTTTTTTTTTTTTTTTTTTTTTTTTTTTTTTTTTTTTTTTTTTTTTTTTTTTTTTTTTTTTTTTTTTTTTTTTTTTTTTTTTTTTTTTTTTTTTTTTTTTTTTTTTTTTTTTTTTTTTTTTTTTTTTTTTTTTTTTTTTTTTTTTTTTTTTTTTTTTTTTTTTTTTTTTTTTTTTTTTTTTTTTTTTTTTTTTTTTTTTTTTTTTTTTTTTTTTTTTTTTTTTTTTTTTTTTTTTTTTTTTTTTTTTTTTTTTTTTTTTTTTTTTTTTTTTTTTTTTTTTTTTTTTTTTTTTTTTTTTTTTTTTTTTTTTTTTTTTTTTTTTTTTTTTTTTTTTTTTTTTTTTTTTTTTTTTTTTTTTTTTTTTTTTTTTTTTTTTTTTTTTTTTTTTTTTTTTTTTTTTTTTTTTTTTTTTTTTTTTTTTTTTTTTTTTTTTTTTTTTTTTTTTTTTTTTTTTTTTTTTTTTTTTTTTTTTTTTTTTTTTTTTTTTTTTTTTTTTTTTTTTTTTTTTTTTTTTTTTTTTTTTTTTTTTTTTTTTTTTTTTTTTTTTTTTTTTTTTTTTTTTTTTTTTTTTTTTTTTTTTTTTTTTTTTTTTTTTTTTTTTTTTTTTTTTTTTTTTTTTTTTTTTTTTTTTTTTTTTTTTTTTTTTTTTTTTTTTTTTTTTTTTTTTTTTTTTTTTTTTTTTTTTTTTTTTTTTTTTTTTTTTTTTTTTTTTTTTTTTTTTTTTTTTTTTTTTTTTTTTTTTTTTTTTTTTTTTTTTTTTTTTTTTTTTTTTTTTTTTTTTTTTTTTTTTTTTTTTTTTTTTTTTTTTTTTTTTTTTTTTTTTTTTTTTTTTTTTTTTTTTTTTTTTTTTTTTTTTTTTTTTTTTTTTTTTTTTTTTTTTTTTTTTTTTTTTTTTTTTTTTTTTTTTTTTTTTTTTTTTTTTTTTTTTTTTTTTTTTTTTTTTTTTTTTTTTTTTTTTTTTTTTTTTTTTTTTTTTTTTTTTTTTTTTTTTTTTTTTTTTTTTTTTTTTTTTTTTTTTTTTTTTTTTTTTTTAAGTTTGAAAAAGTTCCACATATTTAAAGTGATAAAGAAAATAAATAAAAAAAGAAAATGAAAAATGTTATTGATATGACGATTCTTGGTCCATGGGTCTAGTCTTGCTGAAGCTTGCTGAGACCAGTCCTGACATAACCTGTCTGTCCCCCTTCTTTCACATGCAAATTTATTTTTTTATGTACTATATTATTTATAAAAAAATAAAAATGAAATCACTAACGAAGTGTAATTAGTGTATATATATAATATATAGTCGACTAGTCGTACTCTGTAATATATATATATATATATATATATATATGAGATATATATATATATATATATATATATATATATATATATATATATATATATATATATATATATATATATATATATATATATATATATATATATATATATATATATATATATATATATATATATATATATATATATATATATATATATATATATATATATATATATATATATATATATATATATATATATATATATATATATATATATATATATATATATATATATATATATATATATATATATATATATATATATATATATATATATATATATATATATATATATATATATATATATATATATATATATATATATATATATATATATATATATATATATATATATATATATATATATATATATATATATATATATATATATATATATATATATATATATATATATATATATATATATATATATATATATATATATATATATATATATATATATATATATATATATATATATATATATATATATATATATATATATATATATATATATATATATATATATATATATATATATATATATATATATATATATATATATATATATATATATATATATATATATATATATATATATATATATATATATATATATATATATATATATATATATATATATATATATATATATATATATATATATATATATATATATATATATATATATATATATATATATATATATATATATATATATATATATATATATATATATATATATATATATATATATATATATATATATATATATATATATATATATATATATATATATATATATATATATATATATATATATATATATATATATATATATATATATATATATATATATATATATATATATATATATATATATATATATATATATATATATATATATATATATATATATATATATATATATATATATATATATATATATATATATATATATATATATATATATATATATATATATATATATATATATATATATATATATATATATATATATATATATATATATATATATATATATATATATATATATATATATATATATATATATATATATATATATATATATATATATATATATATATATATATATATATATATATATATATATATATATATATATATATATATATATATATATATATATATATATATATATATATATATATATATATATATATATATATATATATATATATATATATATATATATATATATATATATATATATATATATATATATATATATATATATATATATATATATATATATATATATATATATATATATATATATATATATATATATATATATATATATATATATATATATATATATATATATATATATATATATATATATATATATATATATATATATATATATATATATATATATATATATATATATATATATATATATATATATATATATATATATATATATATATATATATATATATATATATATATATATATATATATATATATATATATATATATATATATATATATATATATATATATATATATATATATATATATATATATATATATATATATATATATATATATATATATATATATATATATATATATATATATATATATATATATATATATATATATATATATATATATATATATATATATATATATATATATATATATATATATATATATATATATATATATATATATATATATATATATATATATATATATATATATATATATATATATATATATATATATATATATATATATATATATATATATATATATATATATATATACGGCTAGTTTTAATTGATGTGCTCTAATATTTTGGTATCAAATTTGAACAGGGGTGTATAAAACTAGCATTGATCTTGATCAAGGGAAGGTTACTGTGTCTGGAAATGCTGATCCAGCGGCGCTTATTAAAAAGCTTAACAAGGCCGGGAAACACGCTGAGCTATGGGGACCACAGAAAGGTGGGAATGTACTTAATAATCAGTTTAAAAACATGGTTTTAGATAACAAGGGTAATAAGGGCGGTGGAGGTGGAGGTGGCGGTGGAAAAGATAAGCAAAAAGATGGGAAGGGTAATCAAACGATACAAATACCCATTAGCGGGTTCAAGGATATAAAGTTACCGAACAAGGACCAGAAACAGGTGAAGTTTAATCTGCCGGTTGCTGGTGGTGGGCATGGCGGAGGAGGGTTTGACGATGAGGACGATTTTTATGATGATGATAGTTTCGACGATGAGTTTGATGATGAATATGATGATGAAGATGATGAAAGTTTTGATGAGTATGAGAAAAAGCCCAATAAAATGATGGCTGGGACAGGGGTGGGTGGGCATGGACCCCATGGGCCAATTGCAATGATGAATGGTAATGCCAAGAAAGGACCAGGTGCAGGGTTTGTATTGCCTGGACAGTTCAAAGGCATGGCTGGAAAAAATGATGCTAAAAATGGTAAAGACAGTAAAAAGGGTGGTGCTGGTGAGAGTGGTAAAAAGGGTAAAGATGGTAAAAGTGGGGGTGGTGGCGGTTTTGGTGGCTTTTTTGGAAGAAAGATTGGTGCGGCACTTCTTGGTGGTGGTAAAAAGAAACATAGTGCATCAAGTCCTAAGGGCGGCAAGAAAGGGGGCAAAGGCGGAAAACATCATGACGAGGGAAAGTTCAATGGTGGCGGTAAGCAAAGCGAGTTTCTAGAGTTCAGCAAGCCTCAAAACGGCGGTGGTGGGAAAAATAAGGGACAAAACGGCGGTGGTGGTAGTGGAAAGAATACGGGGCAAAACGGTGGAGGTGGCGGCGGTGCTCGTAATATTGGTCAAATGGGTGGTAACCCAATGATGCCCCAAATGGGTCAAATGGGTGGTTACCCAATGGGCCAAATGCCATCGGCACAAGGCTTACCAATGGGATACCGACCTCAAGGAATGGAGCATGGTGGTAACCCGTACCAGCAACAACAAATTCAGCAACAACAGTATCAGCAACAAATTCAGCAACAACAAATTCAGCAACAACAGTATCAGCAAGCGATGATGATGAATCAACAGCGGGCTAACATGTATCACCCTCAGATGATGTACGGTCAGCCACCACACGGTGCATACGGGCCACCAATGGGATCACAAGGTGCATACGGGCCACCAATGGGAGCACCCGCTAACGATAACATGACTCATATCTTCAGTGATGAGAACACTGATAGTTGTAGTATTATGTAGGATTTCCAAGTATTTATGTGAGTTTTAATTAGTTTTATAGATGAAAATTTAATTTTATAGGAGGCAGAAAGGAGCCTTTGTGGCTGTAGGGTAGAAAAACATGGAGCTTGTAGTTTGTGTATTGTTTATATTTTTAATGTTTGTTATTATCTATGATCTAAAAATCAAAAGTTTTGCCTCACTAGAGATTTTAATATTTGTTTGGCAGACAAAAGTTTACAGATAGTAGTAGTGCATTGTTGATGTTTTAATGATCTATTTTATTTATAGTTGGTTTGGCAAAAAGTTGTATAAATATATATGCATTGTTGATGTTTTAATGATCTATTTTATCTATAGTTGGTTTGGCAAAAAGATGTATATGCAAAAACTATATAATAATAATGTAAGATATGTTGTGATTGCATGCCCAATTTTAAAATGGATTAGTCGTTATCAAGGGGATTGCTTTTAATTTCGGTTTTGATTGTTGAAATATGAATTCGTTGAATTTTGGGTATTAAATTAGCTTCCAAAAATACCTAACGTCCTAACCTATGAAAATCAAGTTGATAAAGCCTCCATAATAACAGTGACATTTCTCATTATGCAACATGTGTGAAATTTCATTAGTGAAAGATACCTGAAAAATTCTCCAAACAAACAATTTCAAATTGATCTGAAACTCGTGTTCAATGATTAATGAAGCATCAAACTGTTGAAAACGAAAAAAAAAAAAAAAAAACTAACTAATTTGGTTATTCATTCTTGTGGAAGAATTAACGTTAGGTTTTCAATGTATTAATGGTAACCAAATTGTTTAATTGTACAATTTGAATTTGACCAAATGGTTCGGATTTTAAATTAGTTTGGACGAAAACTGGTTTATCAGATAGATTTTGGTGTTTAATGCATACCGAATAATTTCATTAGCAATCTATCAAGTATTTGTACAACAGAAAGGAATACAAATTTGGCTGGCCGACAGATTTTCTTTTCCTTTTTTCTCCTCGTAGTTTTATTCCGATTCTTTTAGGCTAACTTTTACATAAAATCATTCTTTTTGATATCTCGGGTTAATATCTATACGTATTAACATTTGCACCTACTGTGATGTAGTACCAATTAAGTATTATCGATTAACCAGACATTGAACGTCATGCCACAATATCTTCTTGGAGTCAAATATATGTAGAAACTCAACTATATTGCCACTTCGGCCGACTCAGCTATATACGGGTAGTGTGAGGCGACTTGGGCCGTCTTTTGAGGGGAGGACGTTTCCCTCCCAATAGTCTCAAATATGTTAAAATTTAACATTTCTTAGAGCATCCGCATCTCCGATGGTAATTAATTACTAATAATTCTTTTTTTTTATCATACCATGAGTGTTGATCTGTACACCATCATTTTTTTACCGTACACCACCAAACATGTTTTACACTATTGTATTGTATAACACCCGAATGCATGATTGGTGATGTACGGTTAAAAGTTGGTGGTGTACAGATTATCACTCATTATTTAAACAATATAATTTTTGAAAAATTCTTTCATCTAATTTCCTTGATTACATTAAATGTATATGTAAAAAAGTTTTTACTTGAAATATATCAATTTTTTAAGGAAATAAGTCATTCATCTTAGTGATAAAAAACTTTTCAAGAAGTGTGATGATATTCGTACAGTCACATTTGACGATTGTATCACATTGTATATTTATACTATTGACTGTACAAACCATTAATGCACATTTGTAATAGGGGTAATGATTAATTTTCTTAAATTATAAGTCTAAAAATCCTTCTAATTTATAAGATGATGACATGTGAAAAATTAAACGGTAAAATTAAGAAAGAGATTTAGTGAAATCCGCTTGTTACATTTATGTGATTTTAAGAGTATGTTTCAGCTAATATTTAAAAGGATTAATCATTTTATTTTCGATAAATCCATCAAAAATGATGGTATAAATAAACACATCTTCAACAACCATATACTGTATATTGTAAGCCACCTCGTATTTTGAACAATTTTGACAAAAGAGGCGGAGATCCCAGTAGACCTTCATCTTTATTAGGAATTGTTCCCATCAGATTACACAAATTGAGATATCAAACAGTAACTTTACTGTCAATTTTCGTGTTTAGTAAAACCAAAAAAAGGACAAATACGAAGAGAGACATGATGTCTGTAAAAGTATCATTTTTGCTGTCATAGAACACCATTATATCTTCTCTCCTGATATGGCAAAAGATTCTGTTTTTGCTTCTTTTCATGCACTATTTTATAACTATAGGGGGTTCAATAAACTAACCCAAATTTCTTTGAGGACTAAAGTGTAAATTGTGATATCTTCATTCGAAAGCAAAACATGTTTTGAACCAAAACATTTAGTAACCACTGGTTAAACCCAGTGGCCAGAGGTGTTTCACTAAACCTGCTATGCGGGGTCTGGGGAAGTTTACTCCAATGTCTCGAGTTCGAATCTTGGTAGGTTCTCCTCGACGGTATTTTCCAATTAAGGAGGTGGTATGGTGAGAAAGGCTATTTAAGATCCGCTTAGTGCGGGACCCTTTCGTTGTGCGATTAGCACACATCATACGCGTCTGAGGTAAAATTCACTTGTAAAAAAAACTACGATTGACGTCTTTTTAGTATTTTTTGGTGTGTAAAAAGAATACTTCGTAAAATACGTCGAGGATTTATTAAATATTTATTTTCATAACTGATATATAATATTTTATTAAATGTTTGTTATAAGTAAGGGTTAATTTGATATATTAGTACTTGAGGATTAGAAAATAATATCAAATATTCTTAAAAATGATGATATTCATGATTGATATTTTTATTGATAATATTATTAATATATGTTTTTAATTTAAGGACAGATAACAAAAAATTTTGATCCAAATATATCAAATTTAAATGTTTCAGTATTTTTTCATATCAGTAAAATGCATTCAAGTTTTTAAAACAGTTTTCAAGTTTTTATCTGAATTGATATTCTTAGTATCATATACCACAAAATCACAATGATTTATTATATTCAGCTAATCCATATTGTTTAAACTACCATGTGATATCACTTGATTAAATCTTACTTGTTCGATCATTTTTGAAAACATAACTGATTTTATTTAACTTTGTATCTAACATGATGTACGGATGTAGATGAATTATTGAGTTTACAAAAAAATTTAGATTCTGTTATAGTTAGACTCATAAAAATAGAATCTTAAACTTCAATCAGCACATGTATAATGATAGCGATGGACGGTGCAAGGCTTCGTTGACTGCGATTTTGTATTGTCTAATGCATGACTATATAGAATTTGTGTTTATTATTTGTTGTTGAAAAATAGTAGTATACATATGAAAAACTACATGACTATACTCTTTTTGTAATGTTAATTATAAATTTCTTATTTCTTTATTGATATTTGTGCAACAATTTATAGAAAAGGGGAAATAAACAAGTAAAGATACAAGTGTACAATTAGATGACATGCGTGATTCGAACTTCACATACTGCCCAATTGAATATCATTAGAGGTACAAGTTTTAAAAAAAATCATGCAAGTTTATTAACCAAAATTTTAAAAAGTCTGCCAAATATGATCTTTCTGACTTTTAAGTATTATCATTGGGCTTCAACTCTTCCAAGTGGGTTTCCGTTGGACTGTGATATTTAGTCAAAATATGGGCTTCTAATGTCGGGTTTCATTACTTTTTTCCTTTTTTATAAAAAAAAAAAAAAAAAAAAAAAAAAAAAAAAAAAAAAAAAAAAAAAAAAAAAAAAAAAAAAAAAAAAAAAAAAAAAAAAAAAAAAAAAAAAAAAAAAAAAAAAAAAAAAAAAAAAAAAAAAAAAAAAAAAAAAAAAAAAAAAAAAAAAAAAAAAAAAAAAAAAAAAAAAAAAAAAAAAAAAAAAAAAAAAAAAAAAAAAAAAAAAAAAAAAAAAAAAAAAAAAAAAAAAAAAAAAAAAAAAAAAAAAAAAAAAAAAAAAAAAAAAAAAAAAAAAAAAAAAAAAAAAAAAAAAAAAAAAAAAAAAAAAAAAAAAAAAAAAAAAAAAAAAAAAAAAAAAAAAAAAAAAAAAAAAAAAAAAAAAAAAAAAAAAAAAAAAAAAAAAAAAAAAAAAAAAAAAAAAAAAAAAAAAAAAAAAAAAAAAAAAAAAAAAAAAAAAAAAAAAAAAAAAAAAAAAAAAAAAAAAAAAAAAAAAAAAAAAAAAAAAAAAAAAAAAAAAAAAAAAAAAAAAAAAAAAAAAAAAAAAAAAAAAAAAAAAAAAAAAAAAAAAAAAAAAAAAAAAAAAAAAAAAAAAAAAAAAAAAAAAAAAAAAAAAAAAAAAAAAAAAAAAAAAAAAAAAAAAAAAAAAAAAAAAAAAAAAAAAAAAAAAAAAAAAAAAAAAAAAAAAAAAAAAAAAAAAAAAAAAAAAAAAAAAAAAAAAAAAAAAAAAAAATTAGTGTCATTATAAAAAAAAAAAAAAAAAAAAAAAAAAAAAAAAAAAAAAAAATAAAAAAAAAAAAAAAAAAAAAAAAAAAAAAAAAAAAAAAAAAAGAAAAAAAAGGAAAGAAAACTAGAAGAAATATCTAAGTAGAGCATTAACATTTGGATTGTCTTAACAATTGCTTTAGGGTTATGACTTATATGCACTATAAATTTATTATACAAGACTCTTGCTTTTTATTTATATAAGATCCGTTAATTTTATGTACGATAAACTTATACGGATTAACAAAGACTTCAATACAAATATTGTATACTAGTTTGAAACAATTACATATCACATAATTAACCGACCCATTATTGACCTCTTACGAACTCGTCTTACGGTCAATATATGACTAATGCTTGTCTTAGAGCCTTACCCCGGCTTTTATCTGATCATAACCCAGTACTACTATCCTTCAAGAACGTGAATTATGGGCCCAAGCCCTTCCGCTTTTTCAACTCTTGGTTAGATAATAACGAGCTGGATGGTGTAGTGTCAAAGGCAGTAGAGTCCTTTCAATATAATGGGCCTGCTGACTTGTATTTGAGCTTGAAGTTAAAGCATATTAGGCAGCACATCAAAGATTGGCGCGAAGAACTAAAAGGAAAGAATGATGAAGAGATGGATAGAAATAAAAGGGATCTCGAGGAAATAGAGCTGCTGTTAGACGAAAGAGAGTTGAATGACGAGGAGAGTTGGATCCGTACATAATGTTTAAAGAATATTCTTGAGACGGAAGAATCGAGAGCTAAGGATTTAAAGCAAAAATCAAGGATTAAATGGGCGATTGATGGTGATGAGAACTCGCGCTTTTTTCATGGTTACTTAAACAAAAGAAGAGCGGTGAATGCCTTTCAGGGGATACAGGCTGATGGAAAATGGGAGGAAAAGCCAAAGTTTGTAAAAAAAAACATATATTTAACTTTTTCAGAAATAAGTTTCAAGAGGACTGGACTAATCGGCCCAAGTTAACTAGCTGGTCAGCGGCGAAGCTTAGTAGGGAAGAGGCTACGGGGCTTACTGTTGAGTTCAGTCGAGAAGAGATTAAGCGGGTTGTGTTCGACTGTGGTGATGATAAAGCGCCCGGGCCGGATGGGTTCAATTTTCGCTTCATCAAGCGATTCTGGAACCTTTTGGAGAACGACTTCTTTGCTTTATTTAATGAATTTTTTGTTTCAGGAAAGATTAACAGAGGCTGTGTCTCGTCTTTCATAACCCTCATTCCAAAAGTGAAAGACCCGGTGGAGCTAAATGATTATCGTCCAATTAATCTAATTGGGATAATCAATAAAACTATCTCGAAGGTACTCGCCAACAGATTAAAGAAAGTGATGAGGTCGGTTAAAATTCATATGGGAAAGTCTAATCTATATGGGGTAGGGGTTAGCAATAACGAGTTGGAGATGATGGCAAGCATGGTGAAAGGCACTGCGGGCAGCTTCCCATGCAAATATCTTGGTGTCACGGTAGGGGTTAGCAATAACGAGTTGGAGATGATGGCAAGCATGGTGAAAGGCACTGCGGGCAGCTTCCCATGCAAATATCTTGGTGTCACGGTAGGGGTTAGCAATAACGAGTTGGAGATGATGGCAAGCATGGTGAAAGGCACTGCGGGCAGCTTCCCATGCAAATATCTTGGTGTCACGGTAGGGGTTAGCAATAACGAGTTGGAGATGATGGCAAGCATGGTGAAAGGCACTGCGGGCAGCTTCCCATGCAAATATCTTGGTGTCACGGTAGGGGTTAGCAATAACGAGTTGGAGATGATGGCAAGCATGGTGAAAGGCACTGCGGGCAGCTTCCCATGCAAATATCTTGGTGTCACGGTAGGGGTTAGCAATAACGAGTTGGAGATGATGGCAAGCATGGTGAAAGGCACTGCGGGCAGCTTCCCATGCAAATATCTTGGTGTCACGGTAGGGGTTAGCAATAACGAGTTGGAGATGATGGCAAGCATGGTGAAAGGCACTGCGGGCAGCTTCCCATGCAAATATCTTGGTGTCACGGTAGGGGTTAGCAATAACGAGTTGGAGATGATGGCAAGCATGGTGAAAGGCACTGCGGGCAGCTTCCCATGCAAATATCTTGGTGTCACGGTAGGGGTTAGCAATAACGAGTTGGAGATGATGGCAAGCATGGTGAAAGGCACTGCGGGCAGCTTCCCATGCAAATATCTTGGTGTCACGGTAGGGGTTAGCAATAACGAGTTGGAGATGATGGCAAGCATGGTGAAAGGCACTGCGGGCAGCTTCCCATGCAAATATCTTGGTGTCACGGTAGGGGTTAGCAATAACGAGTTGGAGATGATGGCAAGCATGGTGAAAGGCACTGCGGGCAGCTTCCCATGCAAATATCTTGGTGTCACGGTAGGGGTTAGCAATAACGAGTTGGAGATGATGGCAAGCATGGTGAAAGGCACTGCGGGCAGCTTCCCATGCAAATATCTTGGTGTCACGGTAGGGGTTAGCAATAACGAGTTGGAGATGATGGCAAGCATGGTGAAAGGCACTGCGGGCAGCTTCCCATGCAAATATCTTGGTGTCACGGTAGGGGTTAGCAATAACGAGTTGGAGATGATGGCAAGCATGGTGAAAGGCACTGCGGGCAGCTTCCCATGCAAATATCTTGGTGTCACGGTAGGGGTTAGCAATAACGAGTTGGAGATGATGGCAAGCATGGTGAAAGGCACTGCGGGCAGCTTCCCATGCAAATATCTTGGTGTCACGGTAGGGGTTAGCAATAACGAGTTGGAGATGATGGCAAGCATGGTGAAAGGCACTGCGGGCAGCTTCCCATGCAAATATCTTGGTGTCACGGTAGGGGTTAGCAATAACGAGTTGGAGATGATGGCAAGCATGGTGAAAGGCACTGCGGGCAGCTTCCCATGCAAATATCTTGGTGTCACGGTAGGGGTTAGCAATAACGAGTTGGAGATGATGGCAAGCATGGTGAAAGGCACTGCGGGCAGCTTCCCATGCAAATATCTTGGTGTCACGGTAGGGGTTAGCAATAACGAGTTGGAGATGATGGCAAGCATGGTGAAAGGCACTGCGGGCAGCTTCCCATGCAAATATCTTGGTGTCACGGTAGGGGTTAGCTAACTGGAGATGATGGCAAGCATGGTGAAAGGCACTGCGGGCAGCTTCATTCCTTACAACAAATACATCCCAGGTACGTGGTCTAATATTGTTAAAAGTGTTGAATCTGTGAAAGTGGGGGGTCAAGGAATAAAAGACCAAATTAAGGGTGTTTTGGGAGTTGGGAATGTGACAACTCGTGATTTATTTACAACGGGTTAGTCCTAATCTCGATCATTATTATAATTT
Organism: Erigeron breviscapus; assembly: GCA_034093135.1. Taxonomy (NCBI): domain Eukaryota; kingdom Viridiplantae; phylum Streptophyta; class Magnoliopsida; order Asterales; family Asteraceae; genus Erigeron; species Erigeron breviscapus. The sequence continues at coordinate 67,287,310 of CM067169.1, forward strand.
CGTCTAATTTAGAGATTATGACGTGGAAATTATTAGTTAATTGAACATTTGATATGGTTCAATTGGACGTATCCATATGACGTAGACTATTAGCTATTTAGACGAATGCCGAGTCTTAAAATAATGTTAAATAAAGATTTAAATGTTATAATTGAACACAGTTAACAGACTGTCTAAACTAAAGGCTTCTAAAAGTGTAGTTTATTTAATTTTATTGGCTTGTCTTAATTAAAATGAGACGAGGGAAAATATCTTTACTTTACATTTTGACTTTTAGGTCAAACGGTAATTAATCGTAAGCATTTTACCAAATTAAGGGTATTAAAAATATCAGAAAGAAGCCACATGGGCTTAATTTTGTTTGAAAGGCTGGGAGGGAAACACCCATCACCCCCATCACCCTTTTTGATTTCTCCCTGACAAACACATACCCACACCACACAAACACAACACACACACACCCTCATACTCTCAAAATCTCAATCTCTTCTATCTTCCTTTCTAAATTAGTCTTACAAGAGAAGGAATCATTTGGAAATTTTTAAAGGTTTATTATCATCATCATCACCATCTTCATCATAGTCAACTATTTTCAAGAACATCAATTTTGGTAAGTAAACCATTTCTCAAACTTTTGATTTGATTTAATTTCCATTTCAAGTTTAATTTCAGTATTTCTAAATGAATTAGATAGCCATGGAAATGAAATGAGTTTTGGGTTTGGTTAACCTAATTAGGTTTTTGACTTAGAATTAGGTTTTGAGGTCTAAATGATTGAAATGACGAAATGGTTGGCGAAATGTAATGTTTCCAGGTCTATTGCACTTGTGGAAACTTGTTATAATGAAAGAAATTGTGTCGAAAACGATTTGGGTTATTTCTGCATTTGAACTGCTGGTTTTTGGCTGCAGAATGGGGCCACTGCGGCGCAGTGGTGTTGTCTTAACCCACTGCGGCGCAGTGCCCAGACTCTGGTCTGGTGTCGACTTAAGCCACTGCGGCGCAGTGAGCATGTTCTGGCTCACTGCGGCGCAGTGCTTTTATACTGGTCCCTGGTTCATTTTAGCCACTGCGGCGCAGTGAGCATGATTCTAGCTCACTGCGGCGCAGTGAGCATGATTCTAGCTCACTGCGGCGCAGTGAGCATTTCTAGCTCACTGCGGCGCAGTGAGCATGTTCTAGCTCACTGCGGCGCAGTGAGCATGTTCTAGCTCACTGCGGCGCAGTGAGCATTTTAGCTCACTGCGGCGCAGTGAGCATGTTCTAGCTCACTGCGGCGCAGTGAGCATGATCTAGCTCACTGCGGCGCAGTGAGCATGTTCTGGCTCACTGCGGCGCAGTGAGCTGATTCTAGCTCACTGCGGCGCAGTGAGCATGTTCTGGCTCACTGCGGCGCAGTGAGCATGTTTAGCTCACTGCGGCGCAGTGAGCATGTTCTAGCTCACTGCGGCGCAGTGAGCATGTTCTGGCTCACTGCGGCGCAGTACATTTTGCTCACTGCGGCGCAGTGAGCATGTTCTAGCTCACTGCGGCGCAGTGAGCATGTTCTAGCTCACTGCGGCGCAGTGGCATTTCTGGTCACTGCGGCGCAGTAGCATTTCTAGCTCACTGCGGCGCAGTGAGCATGTTCTAGCTCACTGCGGCGCAGTGAGCATGTTCTAGCTCACTGCGGCGCAGTGAGCATTTCTAGCTCACTGCGGCGCAGTGAGCATGTTCTAGCTCACTGCGGCGCAGTGAGCATGTTCTAGCTCACTGCGGCGCAGTGAGCATGTTTAGCTCACTGCGGCGCAGTGAGCATGTTCTAGCTCACTGCGGCGCAGTGAGCATGTTCTAGCTCACTGCGGCGCAGTGGCATGTTCTGGCTCACTGCGGCGCAGTGAGCATGTTCTAGCTCACTGCGGCGCAGTGAGCATTTCTAGCTCACTGCGGCGCAGTGAGCATGTTCTAGCTCACTGCGGCGCAGTGAGCATGTTCTAGCTCACTGCGGCGCAGTGGCATTTTAGTCACTGCGGCCAGTGGCATTTTAGCCACTGCGGCGCAGTGAGCATGATTCTAGCTCACTGCGGCGCAGTGTATTGGTACTGTGAAATATTACGCGTCGATATTTTAAACGTTAATAACTTTTAATCCTTAAGTCTAAATAATTTTATGTACCTTTAGTTGATAAAAATCAATGTTTGAAACACGTTCTCGGTTATGGCATTCTAGGGTCTATAGCTAAGTAGTGGTACGTAGGATACTCGTCGTCAAGGGATTTGATCCTCATTATTGATAATGATATCATAGGTTTTGGATAACCAGGAGAATTGACTGTGGATCTTCTCGAGCTACATTATACCTTTTAGCATTTAGATCGCTAAGGTGAGTTTATGGCGCCCTTTTCCTTTTACTTTGGGCCTGAAAAGCATGTACTGTTGTATACACTATTTATTAAATAAATGATTGTTTTGTGAGTATGCCATGTGATTTGGATACTTAGATCATTTGACTTAAATTTGCCATGTTGGGCTGTCGAAAATGTGTATACGTGTCATTTATTAAATGTTGGATAAAATGACGTTGGATTGCCGTGTGATGGCTGATTAAAATGTTTCCTTGTGTTTGACAAACTAAAATGTTTCCCCCTATTTGTAAATTGTCGGATGTTGTATTCTGACTGTCTTGGTTAAGGTCCGCACCCACATGGAACGGAAACCTGTGCGAGGCATATTGGCTGATACTGTCGGATGTTGTATTCTGACTGTCATATGCTGTCATCAGATCTAGATATACTGATTGACGTGATATAAGATGAGTTCAGATTTGATATACTGACTATCTTGTTATAAATTGTGATATAAGAGTTGTCAGATCTAGATATACTGACAGTCTTGTATAAAAGGTCGGATCTAGATATACCGACTGTTTTTGAAATAAAAGTATGGTTAGATGTTGTATTCTAACTGCCTGGTCTTTTATAACTATAGGTCATTGTGTCGTATCAATGACGAATAAACATTTGGTCAAACATACTGTAAACTCACCAACTATTTCGATAGTTGATCCTCTCAAATTTCATGCTTTTCAGGGAACCAACAGTAAATATTTGGAAGCGTATATGGCATTTTGAAGCCATCTTTTGAACATTGGACGTACAATTAGCGTCAGACCTCTGAGGACTATAGCTTTATTAGTCCTAATTGTACTTAGCTGTCCATATGTTATATTTGTATTTAGTGGGCCCATTTCCAATTGAGGATAGTTTGTATCCGTGTATTGGGGTCTACTTCCGAACGATTATACTTGTAATAAACTCGTATTTGGATTAATGGATGTAATCTCTATTTACCTTCTGATTAGTACGCAATTACTTGTTAACCCTGTATTTCCGCTACAACGGGGTGTGACAAAAATTGGTATCAGAGACAAGGTTATAGTGAATACGGAGTTATTCCTCGTGAATAACTCAATCTATAACCATGGTCGCTTCATATAGGAAATCTAAGTCATTAAGGTTTAGGATACTTATCTCGAGAGTTATACTATTTATCAATAATTAGACCTAACCCGATCAACTACGTCCCGATTATGTAAAATAGTATAAGGCTCGAAATAAATATCTAAAAATTTTGTATATACGTGTTAGTTGAATTATATTCACAGCATGCTGTACATGTGGTGGGAAGGCTGCGGGTGACCCTATACATAAGCATTTAAGGCATGTTAGGAATAGAAACTCGACTCGTATGTGTATGCATAAGGTTTATATACGTGATAGTTTGGATTATATTGACAACATATTTAAATGTGGTGGGAAGGCTGCGGGTGACCCTATATATAAGCATTTTAAATATGTTGGTAATAGAAACCCAAACCGAATGTGTGTAATCTAGACAAAGATTTCTTTAAACCTCAATGTTGCGTACTGTCACATTCAATTGATTCGTGCTGTCTTATCCAGTAGACTTATATGGATTATTTGACTATCTTTTCAGACTAGTCATGTCGGATGGAGTTAGCTCTAATGCTGTTGTACCTTGTACACCTCCAGTTCCTGTCTTGGTAAACTCCATTCCATATGTTCCTGACTCTTATGAAGAGGAACCAATGGAGGAATCGGGCAATGAATCTCGCCCTATCAACCTTGTATCGTCATCCAGTGAATCTGGAAGTGAACATGTATCTATCCATGTTCAATCATCTGTAACACCGGTATCTCCATATCAGAGGAGGACTACCGAGGGAGCTCATATGCTTTATGCTCCTAGAGACCCTTATGCTCCTGGTCCTTCTGCACCAGTTCAGGGCAACAGTGGACCCGGTCTTTCATTCTTTCAGGGAGATCCGTATGCTGCGGGTCCCTCAAGAGTGCCTGTTTACAATCCACATGCCGTTATGCCAGTTGCATCTGCAGCTGATAGGATGGAATATTATCGCCGGCAGCTGTCGAGGATGAACAATTCCCTCATCTGCACCAGAAAGAGTATGGAGAATCAAGCTCAGGAGTTGACTGGAGCTTATCAGCAGGCGGCTGAGGCTATGACTGTGGCTAGGGAAGGGAGAGAAGCTATTGGTAGAATGGTATGGATACTATCAGTCGTGGTGGTCTTGGTGGTGGCATTGCTTGTTGTAGTTCTTTTCAGGATGTAATCAGTAATAGTTGTAGTAGTAGTAACGTATTGTAAGCCTTAGAACAATTGACAACTCATACATCTGTATTTGAGTTGTAATCTTTTTTTTTGGTGGATGTATTTCCCACGTATGTCAGATAGTAATTATTCTGGCTGTGTAATGTATCATCGTGGATGTAGTTCCCACATGAATTGTATTGTGGATGTAGTTTTCCCACAAGATTTTGGAAACGTACAAGTCAGATTATGTAAAAAGTTTCCGGTATAAATGAAATATGATAGTTCTTCGGCTTACCTACTTGTTCAAAACTACGTCACTTGCTCATTTCAATTCTAGAAGTATAGTGTTCTATATTTCTTTTCTTGTTTAGTTCATGAGTTCAAGTAAGTCGATAAATTGTGACTTGTGTTTGGCATCCTCTTATATCTAAAACATCTTGAAAAGCTACACTCTTTGTTGTTCCTACGAGGAAATCTCTAAATGACATTTTTGTTCATGTCTTAGACTTATGGCTCCCAAGAAAAGAGGCAAGGTCCAGAAAAAGGCTGCTCCCAAGAGAGTTACTAGATCAACTCCTCAACCCAATACAACTGAACCGGAAGAACCTGTGAACCAGCAAGAACCAGAAACTGCTACTGCAAATAGGAACACTGGTCTTGGATCTACCCCACGTGCTGACGGGGAAAATAATATGGCAGCGTTTGTGACACAACAACTGTTGGCCGCCATGCCTACTTTAGTTGCTCAGATCACGGCGAGCATGAACGCCAATAATAATCATCATACTGATAATAGTAACAACGTTGAACCTACAGCTGAACGAGTTATTCCTAGAGTTCATCTGCACGGGGCTGACTACAAGACCTTCACTTATTGTAAACCAAAAGAATTTAATGGTACCGAGGGTCCGGTAGGTCTAATCAATTGGCTGGAAAGCATTGAGGCAGTGCTCCATATCAGCCGTTGTGCCGAAGAGCACAAAGTGGAATATGCTTCCGCTCAATTTCAAAAGCACGCTCTGTCATGGTGGAACGAACAGATAAGGACTCGTGGCCGAGAGCAGGCATATAGCATACCTTGGATGAACTTTTTTTTTTTTTTTTTTTTTTTTTTTTTTTTTTTTTTTTTTTTTTTTTTTTTTTTTTTTTTTTTTTTTTTTTTTTTTTTTTTTTTTTTTTTTTTTTTTTTTTTTTTTTTTTTTTTTTTTTTTTTTTTTTTTTTTTTTTTTTTTTTTTTTTTTTTTTTTTTTTTTTTTTTTTTTTTTTTTTTTTTTTTTTTTTTTTTTTTTTTTTTTTTTTTTTTTTTTTTTTTTTTTTTTTTTTTTTTTTTTTTTTTTTTTTTTTTTTTTTTTTTTTTTTTTTTTTTTTTTTTTTTTTTTTTTTTTTTTTTTTTTTTTTTTTTTTTTTTTTTTTTTTTTTTTTTTTTTTTTTTTTTTTTTTTTTTTTTTTTTTTTTTTTTTTTTTTTTTTTTTTTTTTTTTTTTTTTTTTTTTTTTTTTTTTTTTTTTTTTTTTTTTTTTTTTTTTTTTTTTTTTTTTTTTTTTTTTTTTTTTTTTTTTTTTTTTTTTTTTTTTTTTTTTTTTTTTTTTTTTTTTTTTTTTTTTTTTTTTTTTTTTTTTTTTTTTTTTTTTTTTTTTTTTTTTTTTTTTTTTTTTTTTTTTTTTTTTTTTTTTTTTTTTTTTTTTTTTTTTTTTTTTTTTTTTTTTTTTTTTTTTTTTTTTTTTTTTTTTTTTTTTTTTTTTTTTTTTTTTTTTTTTTTTTTTTTTTTTTTTTTTTTTTTTTTTTTTTTTTTTTTTTTTTTTTTTTTTTTTTTTTTTTTTTTTTTTTTTTTTTTTTTTTTTTTTTTTTTTTTTTTTTTTTTTTTTTTTTTTTTTTTTTTTTTTTTTTTTTTTTTTTTTTTTTTTTTTTTTTTTTTTTTTTTTTTTTTTTTTTTTTTTTTTTTTTTTTTTTTTTTTTTTTTTTTTTTTTTTTTTTTTTTTTTTTTTTTTTTTTTTTTTTTTTTTTTTTTTTTTTTTTTTTTTTTTTTTTTTTTTTTTTTTTTTTTTTTTTTTTTTTTTTTTTTTTTTTTTTTTTTTTTTTTTTTTTTTTTTTTTTTTTTTTTTTTTTTTTTTTTTTTTTTTTTTTTTTTTTTTTTTTTTTTTTTTTTTTTTTTTTTTTTTTTTTTTTTTTTTTTTTTTTTTTTTTTTTTTTTTTTTTTTTTTTTTTTTTTTTTTTTTTTTTTTTTTTTTTTTTTTTTTTTTTTTTTTTTTTTTTTTTTTTTTTTTTTTTTTTTTTTTTTTTTTTTTTTTTTTTTTTTTTTTTTTTTTTTTTTTTTTTTTTTTTTTTTTTTTTTTTTTTTTTTTTTTTTTTTTTTTTTTTTTTTTTTTTTTTTTTTTTTTTTTTTTTTTTTTTTTTTTTTTTTTTTTTTTTTTTTTTTTTTTTTTTTTTTTTTTTTTTTTTTTTTTTTTTTTTTTTTTTTTTTTTTTTTTTTTTTTTTTTTTTTTTTTTTTTTTTTTTTTTTTTTTTTTTTTTTTTTTTTTTTTTTTTTTTTTTTTTTTTTTTTTTTTTTTTTTTTTTTTTTTTTTTTTTTTTTTTTTTTTTTTTTTTTTTTTTTTTTTTTTTTTTTTTTTTTTTTTTTTTTTTTTTTTTTTTTTTTTTTTTTTTTTTTTTTTTTTTTTTTTTTTTTTTTTTTTTTTTTTTTTTTTTTTTTTTTTTTTTTTTTTTTTTTTTTTTTTTTTTTTTTTTTTTTTTTTTTTTTTTTTTTTTTTTTTTTTTTTTTTTTTTTTTTTTTTTTTTTTTTTTTTTTTTTTTTTTTTTTTTTTTTTTTTTTTTTTTTTTTTTTTTTTTTTTTTTTTTTTTTTTTTTTTTTTTTTTTTTTTTTTTTTTTTTTTTTTTTTTTTTTTTTTTTTTTTTTTTTTTTTTTTTTTTTTTTTTTTTTTTTTTTTTTTTTTTTTTTTTTTTTTTTTTTTTTTTTTTTTTTTTTTTTTTTTTTTTTTTTTTTTTTTTTTTTTTTTTTTTTTTTTTTTTTTTTTTTTTTTTTTTTTTTTTTTTTTTTTTTTTTTTTTTTTTTTTTTTTTTTTTTTTTTTTTTTTTGTTAATGGAGAAGTACTGTCCTAGGGAGGAAGTACAGAGGATGGAAAACGAATTTTGGAACCATGCTATGGTTGGATTAGATAACGAGAAATACACTACTCGTTTTCATGAGCTGACAAGGCTAGTTCCTCGTATGGTGGATACGGAGGAGAAGTTAGTGGAAAGGTACTGCTATGGATTGTCACCTGACATCCGAAGATTGGTGGCCGCTTTTAACCCCATGACTTTACAGGCGGCAGTTAGTGCGACAAATAGGATGGTGATAGATTTAAAAAGAACCGCTGGTTCTTCTGTTGGAACTGAGGTGGTCAAGCGAAGAAATGATCAAGCCTCTGGTAGTGGTTTTGGAAATGGTGGAAATGGCAAGAGGTTTAAGGCTGCCAGAAACTTTGCAGTGGTCCCCCAGAATATTAATAGAAACCCTGGCGCAAACACAAGATGCAACAAGTGTGGTCTCCATCACTTGGGAAATTGTCCTACTTGCCACCGTTGTAAAAGAACGGGACATCAGGCAAAGTTCTGTAGGGAAAGGATACCAAATCAGTGCTACGAGTGTGGAAGCGAGAATCATATGCGACCCGCGTGTCCACGACTTAATCTGAACCCGAACAACAATGCTATAGTTCCAGTGAGGAACAATGCGGGGAACAATCAAGCTAGGAATCAACGAGGACAAGGCAGAGGTCGAGTTTTTGCTTTGGATGCTGCTGATGCACGACATGATCCCAATGTTGTGATAGGTACATTCATACTCAATGATCATTATGTTTTTATATTATTCGACTCCGGTGCTGATAAAAGTTTCATATCCTTAGAATTTAAGTCTCGTTTTGGTATAGTAGCTACCCCATGAAAGATACTTATGTTGTCGAATATGCAAACGGTCAAAAATATATTGCTAGAGATCATTTAGTGGATTGTAGTTTGGTATTAGCCGGTAAAAATTTTAAAATTGACCTAATCCCCATAGAACTAAGCAGTTTTGATGTGATTATTGGTATGGACTGGTTGTCAAAGGTTAGAGCTAATATAAGTTGTCATGAGAAAATTGTTAGAATACCTCTACAGAATAACGAAACCCTAGAAGTGCAAGGAGATAAGGCAGGAAAGAAATTGATCTTAGTATCGGCAATAAAAGCTAATAAATATTTACAAAAAGAACACCCTGCTTTCTTAGCATTTGTAGTAGAAAGAAAACCAAAGGGGAAAGAATGCAAGATATTCCTGTAGTTAGAGATTTTCCGGAGGTGTTTCCTGAAGATTTGACGGGACTTCCACCTCACAGACCAGTAGAGTTTGGAATAGATTTGATTCCTGGAGCTGCACCCGTGGCCAAGGCACCCTATCGTCTTGCGCCATCAGAAATGCAAGAATTGTCCGAACAACTTCAAGAGTTGTTAGCTAAAGGACTAATTCGTCCAAGTTCATCACCTTGGGGAGCTCCAATCCTATTTGTGAAGAAGAAAGACGGCTCTATGCGGATGTGTATTGATTACAGAGAATTGAACAAGTTGACTGTCAAGAACAGGTACCCTTTGCCTCGTATTGACGACTTGTTTGACCAATTGGAAGGTGCATCACACTTTTCCAAGATTGATCTCAGATCTGGGTATCATCAACTCAGAGTCAGAGAGACGGATATTCCTAAAACAGCTTTCAGAACTCGTTATGGGCATTATGAGTTTTTGGTTATGCCATTTGGCTTAACCAATGCACCTGCTGTGTTTATGGACCTAATGAATCGAGTATGTCGACCGTATCTTGACAAGTTTGTCATTGTATTTATTGACGACATACTGATATACTCAAGGAATAAAGATGAACATGAAGGTCATCTGAGAACAATTCTGCAACTACTCAAGGATCAGAAGTTGTACGCTAAATTCTCAAAATGTGAATTCTGGATTAGAGAAGTACACTTTTTGGGTCATGTAGTAAATGCAGATGGAATCCATGTGGACCCATCTAAGGTCGAGGCGATAAAGAAATGGGAAGCCCCAAAGACTCCGACGGAGATCCGTCAATTTCTTGGACTGGCTGGCTATTACAGGAGATTTATTGAGAATTTCTCTAAGGTTGCTCAACCTTTGACTCTATTAACTCAAAAGACTAAGGAGTTTATTTGGCAGGATGCCCAGGAAGAAGCATTTCAAACGTTGAAAGACAAGCTCTGTAATGCTCCTATTTTAGCATTACCAAATGGAGTTGAAAATTTCGTGGTATACTGTGACGCATCACATCAAGGCATGGGATGTGTGCTCATGCAGGAAGGTAAGGTCATTGCTTACGCCTCTAGACAGCTCAAGATCCACGAAAAGAACTATACAACCCACGATCTTGAACTCGGAGCGGTTGTTTTCGCCTTAAAGATTTGGAGGCACTATTTGTACGGTACAAAGTGTACGGTATTCACAGATCACAAAGTCTTCAGCATATCTTCGATCAGAAAATGCTGAATATGCGACAAAGACGATGGGTAGAATTACTGAGTGATTACGATTGTGAACTCAAGTATCATCCCGGTAAAGCAAATGTTGTTGCTGACGCGTTAAGTCGAAAAGATAGGATTTCACTATCTGTCATAACAAGAGCAAGTTCTTACCTTGGCTCATCATTAAGGGATAAAGTTTTAGATGACCAGAATGAGGCCTTACAACCAGGGCGTATTGAGAAGGAAGCATTGTGGAATGCCGAACGGTTATTTGAATTGGATGGCGATGGGATCCGACATGTCAAGGGCAGAGTGTGGATTCCCAAGTATAATGGACTTAGAGAACTTTTGATGAGCGAAAGTCATCGATCTAAGTATTCAATCCATCCTGGTGCTGACAAAATGTACCATGGGTTAAAGGATTTTTATTGGTGGCCTGGTATGAAAAGAGACATCGCCACGTATGTGTCAAAGTGTTTAAATTGTTCAATGGTTAAGGCAGAGCACCAAAAGCCTTCTGGACTGCTCCAGCAACCCCAGATTCCTGACTGGAAATGGGAACAGATTACTATGGACTTCATTACAAAGTTGCCTCGAACCTTGAAGGGTTACGATACTATTTGGGTCATTGTAGACCGATTGACGAAGTCTGCACACTTCATTCCCATACGGGAGAATTGGAAAATAAAGAAATTGTCTCAATTATATATTGAGAAGATCGTGTCACTTCATGGCGTTCCTGTGTCTATAATCTCGGATCGTGATGGTCGTTTTACTTCACAATCATGGAGATATTTTCAAGACGCCTTAGGCACTCAGTTGAATTTGAGTACGGCTTACCATCCACAGACGGACGGGCAAAGTGAGCGTACCATTCAGACGTTAGAAGACATGCTTCGGGCATGTGTTATCGATTTCAAAGGTAGTTGGGATACCTTTTTGCCGTTAGCTGAGTTTTCATATAATAACAGCTATCACACAAGCATTAAATGTGCGCCTTTTGAGGCTTTGTATGGGCGGAAATGTAGATCGCCTGTTTGTTGGCTTGATGCTGGTGAGCGTCGTTTGTACAAGTATGGACTGGTTCAGAAGACTACTGACCAGATTGTTGAAATTAGGGCACGGCTGAAGGCGGCTCAGGATCGCCAGAAGAGCTATGCAGATCGTAGAAGGAAACCCCTTGAGTTTCAAGTGGGTGATAAAGTTATGTTAAAAGTGTCACCTTGGAAGGGCACTGCACGCTTTGGAGTGAGAGGAAAACTTAGTCCTCGTTATATCGGACCATTCGAAATTGTTCGAAGGATTGGTTCCGTGGCTTATAAGCTCGATTTACCCCAGGAGCTTGAACATGTTCATCCCACATTTCATATATCGAATCTGAAGAAATGTTTAACTGATGAAACGTTGGTTGTACCTGTGGAAGAGTTGCAAGTAAATGACTCTCTCCAATTTGTAGAGGAGCCTGTTGAAATTTTAGACCAACAGCTCAAACAGCTTAGACGAAGTCGTATCAAATTGGTCAAAGTTCGTTGGAACTCAAAACACGGACCAGACTCGACTTGGGAACGTGAGGACTATATGAGGGATAAGTATCCTCATCTTTTTACTAAGCAAGACTTGATTTCGGGACGAAATCCTTAGAAGTCGGGGATGCTGTGACAACTCGTGATTTATTTACAACGGGTTAGTCCTAATCTCGATCATTATTATAATTTCGTCTAATTTAGAGATTATGACGTGGAAATTATTAGTTAATTGAACATTTGATATGGTTCAATTGGACGTATCCATATGACGTAGACTATTAGCTATTTAGACGAATGCCGAGTCTTAAAATAATGTTAAATAAAGATTTAAATGTTATAATTGAACACAGTTAACAGACTGTCTAAACTAAAGGCTTCTAAAAGTGTAGTTTATTTAATTTTATTGGCTTGTCTTAATTAAAATGAGACGAGGGAAAATATCTTTACTTTACATTTTGACTTTTAGGTCAAACGGTAATTAATCGTAAGCATTTTACCAAATTAAGGGTATTAAAAATATCAGAAAGAAGCCACATGGGCTTAATTTTGTTTGAAAGGCTGGGAGGGAAACACCCATCACCCCCATCACCCTTTTTGATTTCTCCCTGACAAACACATACCCACACCACACAAACACAACACACACACACCCTCATACTCTCAAAATCTCAATCTCTTCTATCTTCCTTTCTAAATTAGTCTTACAAGAGAAGGAATCATTTGGAAATTTTTAAAGGTTTATTATCATCATCATCACCATCTTCATCATAGTCAACTATTTTCAAGAACATCAATTTTGGTAAGTAAACCATTTCTCAAACTTTTGATTTGATTTAATTTCCATTTCAAGTTTAATTTCAGTATTTCTAAATGAATTAGATAGCCATGGAAATGAAATGAGTTTTGGGTTTGGTTAACCTAATTAGGTTTTTGACTTAGAATTAGGTTTTGAGGTCTAAATGATTGAAATGACGAAATGGTTGGCGAAATGTAATGTTTCCAGGTCTATTGCACTTGTGGAAACTTGTTATAATGAAAGAAATTGTGTCGAAAACGATTTGGGTTATTTCTGCATTTGAACTGCTGGTTTTTGGCTGCAGAATGGGGCCACTGCGGCGCAGTGGTGTTGTCTTAACCCACTGCGGCGCAGTGGCGTTGTCTTAGCTCACTGCGGCGCAGTGCCCAGACTCTGGTCTGGTGTCGACTTAAGCCACTGCGGCGCAGTGAGCATGTTCCTAGCTCACTGCGGCACAGTGAGCATGTTCTGGCTCACTGCGGCGCAGTGCTTTTATACTGGTCCCTGGCTCATTTTAGCCACTGCGGCGCAGTGAGCATGATTCTAGCTCACTGCGGCGCAGTGAGCATGATTCTAGCTCACTGCGGCGCAGTGTATTGGTACTGTGAAATATTACGCGTCGATATTTTAAACGTTAATAACTTTTAATCCTTAAGTCTAAATAATTTTATGTACCTTTAGTTGATAAAAATCAATGTTTGAAACACGTTCTCGGTTATGGCATTCTAGGGTCTATAGCTAAGTAGTGGTACGTAGGATACTCGTCGTCAAGGGATTTGATCCTCATTATTGATAATGATATCATAGGTTTTGGATAACCAGGAGAATTGACTGTGGATCTTCTCGAGCTACATTATACCTTTTAGCATTTAGATCGCTAAGGTGAGTTTATGGCGCCCTTTTCCTTTTACTTTGGGCCTGAAAAGCATGTACTGTTGTATACACTATTTATTAAATAAATGATTGTTTTGTGAGTATGCCATGTGATTTGGATACTTAGATCATTTGACTTAAATTTGCCATGTTGGGCTGTCGAAAATGTGTATACGTGTCATTTATTAAATGTTGGATAAAATGACGTTGGATTGCCGTGTGATGGCTGATTAAAATGTTTCCTTGTGTTTGACAAACTAAAATGTTTCCCCCTATTTGTAAATTGTCGGATGTTGTATTCTGACTGTCTTGGTTAAGGTCCGCACCCACATGGAACGGAAACCTGTGCGAGGCATATTGGCTGATACTGTCGGATGTTGTATTCTGACTGTCATATGCTGTCATCAGATCTAGATATACTGATTGACGTGATATAAGATGAGTTCAGATTTGATATACTGACTATCTTGTTATAAATTGTGATATAAGAGTTGTCAGATCTAGATATACTGACAGTCTTGTATAAAAGGTCGGATCTAGATATACCGACTGTTTTTGAAATAAAAGTATGTTAGATGTTGTATTCTGACTGTCTTGGTTAAATTGTCGGATGTTGTATTCTGACTGTCTTGGTTAAATTGTCGGATGTTGTATTCTGACTGTCTTGGTTAAATTGTCGGATGTTGTATTCTGACTGTCTTGGTTAAATTGTCGGATGTTGTATTCTGACTGTCTTGGTTAAATTGTCGGATGTTGTATTCTGACTGTCTTGGTTAAATTGTCGGATGTTGTATTCTGACTGTCTTGGTTAAATTGTCGGATGTTGTATTCTGACTGTCTTGGTTAAATTGTCGGATGTTGTATTCTGACTGTCTTGGTTAAATTGTCGGATGTTGTATTCTGACTGTCTTGGTTAAATTGTCGGATGTTGTATTCTGACTGTCTTGGTTAAATTGTCGGATGTTGTATTCTGACTGTCTTGGTTAAATTGTCGGATGTTGTATTCTGACTGTCATATGCTGTCATCAGATCTAGATATACTGATTGACGTGATATAAGATGAGTTCAGATTTGATATACTGACTATCTTGTTATAAATTGTGATATAAGAGTTGTCAGATCTAGATATACTGACAGTCTTGTATAAAAGGTCGGATCTAGATATACCGACTGTTTTTGAAATAAAAGTATGGTTAGATGTTGTATTCTGACTGTCATATGCTGTCATCAGATCTAGATATACTGATTGACGTGATATAAGATGAGTTCAGATTTGATATACTGACTATCTTGTTATAAATTGTGATATAAGAGTTGTCAGATCTAGATATACTGATTGACGTGATATAAGATGAGTTCAGATTTGATATACTGACTATCTTGTTATAAATTGTGATATAAGAGTTGTCAGATCTAGATATACTGATTGACGTGATATAAGATGAGTTCAGATTTGATATACTGACTATCTTGTTATAAATTGTGATATAAGAGTTGTCAGATCTAGATATACTGATTGACGTGATATAAGATGAGTTCAGATTTGATATACTGACTATCTTGTTATAAATTGTGATATAAGAGTTGTCAGATCTAGATATACTGATTGACGTGATATAAGATGAGTTCAGATTTGATATACTGACTATCTTGTTATAAATTGTGATATAAGAGTTGTCAGATCTAGATATACTGATTGACGTGATATAAGATGAGTTCAGATTTGATATACTGACTATCTTGTTATAAATTGTGATATAAGAGTTGTCAGATCTAGATATACTGATTGACGTGATATAAGATGAGTTCAGATTTGATATACTGACTATCTTGTTATAAATTGTGATATAAGAGTTGTCAGATCTAGATATACTGATTGACGTGATATAAGATGAGTTCAGATTTGATATACTGACTATCTTGTTATAAATTGTGATATAAGAGTTGTCAGATCTAGATATACTGATTGACGTGATATAAGATGAGTTCAGATTTGATATACTGACTATCTTGTTATAAATTGTGATATAAGAGTTGTCAGATCTAGATATACTGATTGACGTGATATAAGATGAGTTCAGATTTGATATACTGACTATCTTGTTATAAATTGTGATATAAGAGTTGTCAGATCTAGATATACTGATTGACGTGATATAAGATGAGTTCAGATTTGATATACTGACTATCTTGTTATAAATTGTGATATAAGAG
This sequence comes from Erigeron breviscapus, assembly GCA_034093135.1. NCBI lineage: Eukaryota > Viridiplantae > Streptophyta > Magnoliopsida > Asterales > Asteraceae > Erigeron > Erigeron breviscapus. Next base: position 67,302,831 of record CM067169.1, read on the forward strand.
TTGTCAGATCTAGATATACTGATTGACGTGATATAAGATGAGTTCAGATTTGATATACTGACTATCTTGTTATAAATTGTGATATAAGAGTTGTCAGATCTAGATATACTGATTGACGTGATATAAGATGAGTTCAGATTTGATATACTGACTATCTTGTTATAAATTGTGATATAAGAGTTGTCAGATCTAGATATACTGATTGACGTGATATAAGATGAGTTCAGATTTGATATACTGACTATCTTGTTATAAATTGTGATATAAGAGTTGTCAGATCTAGATATACTGATTGACGTGATATAAGATGAGTTCAGATTTGATATACTGACTATCTTGTTATAAATTGTGATATAAGAGTTGTCAGATCTAGATATACTGATTGACGTGATATAAGATGAGTTCAGATTTGATATACTGACTATCTTGTTATAAATTTTGATATAAGAATGTTGTAAATATTGTATATATACACCGCTGGCGATTTGCGGGGTGAAATGTGAATGAAATCTTTACTTTCAAAAAAAAAGAAAAATCACGTAAACTTTTATGATGAAAAGGCATTGGGTGGGAATTAAAGATCTGTTCTCTCTGATTTTTTGCCACGTGTCCTTTGTTTTATCTAGGAGTTGTTTGAGAATTGGGAAAACTATGGGGTTAGTGATATGAGCCCGGTAATCAAAGCAGGCCAAAAAAAGAGCCTACATGATTTGAACAAGCCCATTGGTGCCCACAAACTCGATCCACTAGAACCCGAATAAATTCAGTTGTTACATGGGTTGGTAGACTTGGTCATATATTGAGTTTACATTTTATGATTTTAAACTTAACTTAGCACTTGAAGCTTCAAAAAGTTGATACATAATGGAGATTAGTTAAAAGAAGGGTTTATAATGTAAGTTATTGCTTGTGTAGTTACCCATGTAATATGATATGTGAATAATATAGATATTGTATTCAATTATGGTACCAAAGTCAGTGTTCTTCCCATTTATCTTTAAATTGTTGTGAATACTTTGAAGTTATCACCATTTGGAATCTCTCTATATAAAATAAGAGAGGATAGTTTTTCTCTTAGTTGGCATTTATAAGAGTGTGCCACATAAATTTTTTGATTATTTGTCATTTTTTCATTAAATTGTTCTATTTAAGTTGCCATGTGTTTAGCCATATCATCATTATTAATCTTAATCATTAATCCTAATCATTTATCAAGTTAAAAATTATAGATATTCTATAATCAACGTAAGAAAAGGAAGAGATTACTATGTGATAAGTATGATAAAGTATAAAGGGATTTTCTTTTCATTACGTATTTACATATTAATATACATGGATATTAAAATCTATAAATCAGATAATGACTTAGGATTCCAAATTTGGTTTAACTAATTAAAAATGTATATTTTTTATATTCAATTATGGTACCAAAGTCAGTGTTCTTCCCATTTATCTTTAAATTGTTGTGAATACTTTGAAGTTATCACCATTTGGAATCTCTCTATATAAAATAAGAGAGGATAGTTTTTCTCTTAGTTGGCATTTATAAGAGTGTGCCACATAAATTTTTTGATTATTTGTCATTTTTTCATTAAATTGTTCTATTTAAGTTGCCATGTGTTTAGCCATATCATCATTATTAATCTTAATCATTAATCCTAATCATTTATCAAGTTAAAAATTATAGATATTCTATAATCAACGTAAGAAAAGGAAGAGATTACTATGTGATAAGTATGATAAAGTATAAAGGGATTTTCTTTTCATTACGTATTTACATATTAATATACATGGATATTAAAATCTATAAATCAGATAATGACTTAGGATTCCAAATTTGGTTTAACTAATTAAAAATGTATATTTTTTATATTCAATTATGGTACCAAAGTCAGTGTTCTTCCCATTTATCTTTAAATTGTTGTGAATACTTTGAAGTTATCACCATTTGGAATCTCTCTATATAAAATAAGAGAGGATAGTTTTTCTCTTAGTTGGCATTTATAAGAGTGTGCCACATAAATTTTTTGATTATTTGTCATTTTTTCATTAAATTGTTCTATTTAAGTTGCCATGTGTTTAGCCATATCATCATTATTAATCTTAATCATTAATCCTAATCATTTATCAAGTTAAAAATTATAGATATTCTATAATCAACGTAAGAAAAGGAAGAGATTACTATGTGATAAGTATGATAAAGTATAAAGGGATTTTCTTTTCATTACGTATTTACATATTAATATACATGGATATTAAAATCTATAAATCAGATAATGACTTAGGATTCCAAATTTGGTTTAACTAATTAAAAATGTATATTTTTTAGATGTTAAGTTTAATGGGATAAAATTAAAATCCCAATTATGTAGGATACTAGGATTCCAACTTTTTCTTTAAGCCGTATTTATCATTAGATTATCATTATGATTATCTTATATTTTATAAAATTTATGAGATCAATTGTATATCTCTTTATATAACTAAGAGAGAATATGTTTTTTCCTAGGTGCACATTTATTTTTTTTACATTGGATTTTTAATGAGTTGTCATTTTTTCCATTTAAATTGTTATATTTAGTTGTCATGTATGATTTTAATCATTAATCTAATCCTAATCATCAATCATAATCCTAATCATTAATATTAATTATTTTTTTATATGAGTACAAAGATGTTTATATACATTATACTATGTTTTTTTTTTAAATTAGTGATAATTATCTATTTCAAATGAGATTGTTTATTATATTATGTTTATTTTTTAAAGTATCTTAATATTAATATTTAATAATATATATTCATAAATTATAATTTTATTGTTTGTATCAGTCGTAATTTGTCAGTTTTTTATATTATCATAATATGTAAATATCAGTTATCTTTTTATACTTTTCTCTCAGTCAGTCCCGCACAACGTGCGGGTTTAATCTAGTACAAAATAAAGAGGCGTTTGGTTTATATATGGCATCACCATAATGGTTTTCACACACATCACCTTAAGTTGGGTACAAAAAATGCTTAGAGTATTTGGTTTGATAACCAAGTTATATTCCTAAAGTTATTAACCAAACAAATTTTAATTGTTCATTCCCATACCCCTAAACCAAACACATCCTAAGTTGTAGTATAATTACATTTGTGTTTTTACGTATTAGGCAAGAGTTTCGGGATTACCTATGAGGAGAGTTTTAGTGTGAGTATGCCTTTCAAGGTAAAAAATGTTGAACCAAGTTATATTCAAGTGACACGAAGCTAGAAAAAAACTCTAGTGAAAGTAAAAAAAAAAAACTCTAGTGGAGGCTTGTAACAATAAGGACATGCAAATCATTCATGTGAAAGATGTGTTGCCACAACGAAACTCCACTCCCCAACCTGACATCGTCTACTTGGATTGACCGATCAAGGCATGCGTTGAGTCAGGGTTAGATGTTTTGAAATTCTGACAAGAGGTTTCGAATTTGAACCTTAGTCAAACATGTAGGGGTGATTAGAAAAAAATGTATAAAAGTTAAAGACTAGTGTTTTTATAAGGTGTTTGGGAAGGCTTATTTTTCCTTATATAAGTATTTGGTTTGGATATTGAAATTGCCAATGATGGTCAGTGGTCAGAGATACTTCTGGTTTTATTCAAGGTCTTGAGTTCGATCCTCTGGATGAAGTATTAGTGTTTGGATAGCCATTTAGGGTTTATTAAAAAGGGTGATAGATGATATAAATGACGATTCCCTGTTGGTAGGAGATGACTCCTTTGTACGCCGATCGAAATATGATTTAGGTTGTTTTAGGGGTTTTTCTTTTGTCTTCCCTCTCTCCCTCCTTTTCCCTTTATATAGTAGATTTTCTTGGAGGATAAGCCTTGAAGACGCGGTTAGTCCTTCCGCATTTTTGGCAACGATTTCCTCTATTTAGGGAAGTGATATGATGATATATTCTTAGTGCTTATTCCTTTTGAACTGAAGTTTCGTGTAGTCTGCGTGGCATCTTGGGGGTCGTCTGCGTCCGAAGTCCATCTGGGGGTTATTTCCGTCTAGGATCTATCTGCGTAGCGGTGGGTACGTCATCAATTGGGTTTTTTTCTTCCGAATACCTGTAACAGCTCGTTATATAATGTACGTGCAAGACATCACCATTATACGATAGTCTTGTTTCCCTAATCTTGTATCCCGGCTGAATATTTAGATTTTTTATTTTTTGTGTTCCTCGTACATTGTATATTGTGTATCGCGCGAGTAAAAATATACTATTCCTAGTATTTGTAAGGTTGGTCAAAATATAGATTTGGATAGCCTAGTATCCAAACAATCCAAATTGTAATATACTTCGAGTACTAAACTATAGCAATAAAAGGGCGAGGGGAAGAAAAGTGGGAGAATTGAAAGGAAAGATGCATTCATTCGGGTACAGAGCGAATGCAGTGGTGACGTTTTCAGTAACAATTCTAGCGTTGATGTGCGCCATCGCTTCTCTTTCCGATAATCTCAACTCTCTTTCCCCTTCTGCCCATGTTCAGGTCTCCCTACTACTCATTTTCATTTTTCAAAACTTATTATATTAGTAAGATAAATTATTGAAATTTATCTATTAATTTACTTCTATGTGTATAGATCTTGAATGTTAATCGCTTTTACAAGAAGTCTACCGGCGATGATGAGGTAATGTTTCCCATTTTTTTCTCTATTTTTTTATAATTATTTTTTTGTTAGGGTTTTGTGTTTGTTGATCTATTTCCGCAATTTAATTGAAGTTTCTGGAATATAAAGATTTATGCTTGTTAGAGTGTTTGCTCAACTTTGAGTCAACACATGCCAATATATGTGTGTATATATAGTATTTTAGTGATTATATATAGTTTGATTGATAATCGTAGATCTAGCAGTCATTTGGTGCTTATCTTAACTAGTTTCGTTTGATTTTTGGTTTCGGTTTTAGGGAACAATTCAAGTAGTATGTTATATTGGCTTGTTTGGTTGATGGCTTTAAATCTTTTGCGTTGACTAAATGTTGTGACGTTTATCTGGTTGAACGGATAGAAGATACTTACGGACTTTGAGTTTGAAGTTAAAATGCTGTATGTATGTGGAGTTATAGGAAATTGCTTTATAGACTTGAAACTTCAAATGCGTTGTCTTTTTTATTCTTTACTTGATACTGGAACTTAGTTTCGGTTTAGGTTGGATTCGGGTGTGAGATTGATTGTGAACAGTCGGTTAATGGTAATACTATAGGCAGTAAGACGGATATTAATCTATAACAGTTTGCATAATTATCCATCTATGCTTTTGATTGGTACAAGTCATTTTACAAAAGATTAAAAGTGATACATATAGCAAATGTAGCAAGTTAGCAACCTTAGCTCGGGAAATTGAAAACTGTTGTGGAGAATGGTCATGGAAAAGACCAATAATCCCGTGACAACAAAAGAATGAAAGGGAAGATTTTAGTCAAAACCTATGAAGCTAAGCCATCTCAAACTAGCTAACTAACTGGTGTATTGAAAAGCCATCACTTTTGTTACAACTATCTTCTCTAAATAGGCTCCCATTTTAGTTTTACAGATAACTAATGTCTAATGGTAACCGAGGTGACCAAAAGTTGTATTTTTTAGCATGCTTTTATATGAATGTGGTTCTCAGACTGCTGAGTTTTTGGCATTCACTGCATACAAGGCTACAGGGTAAAATGGGTTTTAAGCTTTGTGTCTCCGAACCAAAGTTGCATTGGATGTAAATGCAGTTATTAAAACATAGAGATTTGATGTTCTTATATCGTCTATCTATGCAGGTTGGAATTACACTGAATATATCCGCCGACCTACGGTCACTGTTCACATGGAATACCAAGCAGGTTGCATAAGCTACTAGTTATATATTATCATCGTCTGTCTGCAGTATTCTAGATGTGTCTTGTATTGGGATATGTTAGAGGTCACTAATGACGGGAAAAAAAACGAAGTAAAAAAGATCATCTTGAATTGGATGTGCTTTGTATCCATTTTTAAAATGGACGTGCTTTCAAAAAGGAGCATATCTGATTATGTGAGTCAGAAACTAGGAGAAGACTAGATAGTCTCTATGTTGAATTCTGTATTTGTGCTTCGTTGGGGAATTTATTATCATTTCTTTTTCTGCCTTCAGGTTTTTGTATTTTTAGCTGCTGAATATAGTACTCCAAAGAATCATCTGAATCAGGTAAGATATCACCTCTTCTCCAATATAGTATGATCCCAATAGCATACACTAATCACTTTAAAGGAACGTACTATAAGTCAATTTCTATTCTAGTGTGGGTACTTTCAAACCAATATTGAAGGACTCATGTTATTAAGTTCATTAATTTAAGTAGTATAATTGACAGGTTTCATTGTGGGATGGTATTATACCTGCAAAAGAAGATGCACAGTTTTCTATAAAAACGAAGAACAAATACAGGTTCATCGATCAGGTAAATCTTTTTTTAAAATTGATTTTTTCTTTAACTTAATCACAATGATTGGTTGGCTTATTTATTCCTTTTTCTGCTACTAAATGTTCAGGGAAGCAACCTTCGGGGGAGAGATTTCAATTTGACTTTGCACTGGCATGTGATGCCAAAAACTGGCAAGATGTTTGCAGATAAACTAGTCCTGCCCGGTTTCCGCTTGCCAGAGTCATACAGATAACATGGATAGCATATTAGCTAACAATAGCTTTTCTGCTGAACATTTGTGTTTCTTTATTACTTAAAAACTAGAGAGACAAGAAGAGGTGTAATTCTCTGTTCTAAAATTTTATTCCTTTAATTATAGTCCAATGAACTAGATCTCCTCTTTTCGTCCCATTCTTTTTGTTATTTCGTTAGCTTGAAACTGCTTTGTGTACAAGCCCTTAGATATGTCAAGGTCTGTTTAGTTTGAAAAGAATAAGCATGTCAAACCTTTGAAAAACAAGGTAAGCATAGTATTGAATGACAACATCAAAATCTGATTTGTGATGTTTTTCAAAGTGTTTGACTTAGCTAGTTTTCCAGGCTTATTGGCCAATTTAGTTTTCAAAAATGTTCAATAAGTACTTCTCAACCACGGGTGTCAAGTTTAGGTTGTGTTGTACCAATTGGGTTTCCTGATAGATGGTTATGGGTTTCATGCTCATTGCTAATAAGATGCATTTCAATCAATAGTCACGCATATCATAGTGCAAAGCTTACCCATTACTTCATATCACAATCTACTTGATCGAATCATGCATCAAATTGTAGGAACTGACGAGTAACGACCATGGCCCATTACAATTACAAACGTACAAGTCAAAACTATTATCTGATTCACAAGGATGACATTCTTGTTATAAGCAAATTATGTTATAGAATTTGATCCAAATGCTCCAAACTTGCTAGGGACTTTAGTCACTTCACTGAAAGAGCATGGCATTTCATAGGGTACACAAATTCACTTGATTACACATCTGGAAGCTCTTTTGTTACATGCATCCAGCCTGACAACTGGAATTTTAGCCATCTCACTTGCACCCCATACTCAAACCAACATCCAGTATTACAAAAGAATATAAAGAAATATGAAATTAAGTACATTCTTTTATACTAACCCTGGCAGCCTACAAAAGGGGTCAACATGAACAACTTTTTGGCAAGCCCCAAGTAAAATGCAAATCTATACAATGCTGCTCCCGAAATATTGTAAATAACCGTGTATAGTATTTCTTGCTTTCTTCGTTCTAAAGTCTTGTATCCAGTCAATTGGCTGAATATAATGAATAAAAACCATCTTACAACAATTTGAAATAATGCTCCAAGATACGAAACATATTACTTCCAACTGAAAACAAGGAAGATATGTAGCATGTATCAGATCTCACAAGATCAATATACAAAATTTTGAAAGAATATGGCCAAATGATCAGAATTGGAGCTTTGCAATGACCAAGCTTACTGCTATGAAGAATACATATAATCCAACAAGACAGAACCCCCAGAATCTGGGCACATGGAATCTGCACCATGTTACAACTAACAACGATCCCATCAGGCTGAATATTAAGAAAACAAATGCGACCACAATACTAACATGAAACTGAAGCTCATAAGCTCCTGGGTAAACATTAGTAGTCTGTATAACCAAAGCAGTTCCAAGCCCAAAAAGCATATTAAACATCGGTCCGGCAAAGCATCCAGCCATGGCCATAGCCGGTTGACCCGCTTTTGCCACAGCCACATCAGCAACAAGATCACCCACCGAGTTCCCCCAAGCTAGCACAGTCAACCCTAGAAGTGATGGTGACACCTCAAGAAATGACCCCAGAGCCGCAAGACAATTTAGAAGTTCTCCTGCCATTGTCGAAATCCAAAAAACGCTCATAACAAATCCTAAAATAACCACAGGTATTTGCTCGGTTTTTGGGGGCTTTGTTTCCACTATGTAATGAACAACTGCTAGGGATGAGCTACCAAAGAGTACTATTACCCATAAAGGAAAATGGACATTTGGGAGAAGAAAAACTATGGGATGATTTAGTGGAACGAAGGATTTGCATGAGTACATAATGGCGAGTGGGCATAATGCGATATTGGCAGATCTGTAGAGGCGATTCCATTCAGAAGGTGATGATTGTGGGATCGTGAGCTTTAGCATTATCGAGACTGGAAGTTCCCATGTCTTTGATATCTGATGTCAAGATAGATGAAAAATAGTGGTTAAGGTTAAATTATTTAAAATTTATAGCAAATAACTAAATTGGAAAGATACTGGGATCATTATGTGCAAAAGATTCTCATATAGTGTTAAACTTTCCAATAAAAAAACTATACTAAATTCAACACTCCAAAGTCCAATCTATTCTCAAATATAGTGTGAATGTGTGATTTGACGTGACTAAACACTAAATGCATCATATCAAATTGAATAATGATGGTAACAAAATGAACTTAACCAATGCATTCTCCAACATTACAAAGATGATATTTTTTTAACAATTGTTATGTTAACTAAAATATTTATTGAACAAATAACTCTTCAAATTCATAACTAAACAAAATATAAGAATCAGTTTCACTAGAATAATAAGTTGAATTTCAATACAAATGAAATCACACAAGTTCAATAGTTTAAGAACAATTATCGATCAAATTAACATCTTAGTGAAACAGGTATCATCTAAGGCACATTTACTGTGTTGCTTAGCATTACAAAAAACAATGATACCAGTAGTTGCTTTTTCTTCCTTTTTTAATAATTATTTTTCAATAAAGGCGAATGCTAGAAATGATTTTGCTTAAATCGTCTCAAAAGCTATGTTATGTATACTTTTATTTAAAAAGCTTAGCTCATCACTTGCATCATAAACTTCCATCAATAATAGTCTAGAAGACTATCATGTGGGTTTTCAACACAGTAGTCTTCACACGGGGTGCACACATAATGAATACACATGCGTATATCTGAACATTAATATGTGCTGACTGTGTACATACATAGATATGAAATATGCACTTTTTTGCGTATGAATTATAAAGTTGTGTACATACATAGATATATGAACAAACAGTCAAATACACATGCACTTTTTTGCGTATGAATTATAAAGTTGTGCATCTAGTACATGTCTAGGTATCTATCTACAGAGTTGAGTATTAACGCATACATGCTATGTATTAATAGGATTGTAAGTATGTAACATGTATATATATGTACATCATATATATGCGATTATCAGAAGAAGTTTTTGTCAGTAAAACTGTAGTTCATACAGGATTTGGGTATTGTTTTTACTATAAATAGCTTAGCTTAACTACATACAAAGCGACTTTTCATCTAACGACTTCCAAACTTGATGCATAGTCTTAATAACAGTCTTGCTTGTTTCAGCATTGGCATCCCAAATTTATGTTTTTGTCCAATTATAATTTCTGCTGAAAATTATAAAAGTCAACCATTTATCATCAAAGGTCTTTCTTCCATCTTAGATGGCCAACACAGGACAACCCAAAATTCATTCACATGTTAAATACTTTTGTTCATGCACCATTGTGTATTTGTGTGAGTTGTACCTTTATTGACTAGTATTTACTTATATTACCATTTATTCAATCGATTTACCTTTTTAGCAAACGGATTCATGTACACATCAGAAAGGCTATATAAGATACTATATGCAGTATTACAACAAAAAGAATAACATAGTGTGAACATAGTACGATTATTGAATGTGTGCATACACACACACGTAAATAGATTGTGTATTGTATACGCATTTGTATACATCTAAACATTGGTAAATACTTGTATACATGTCTATCACAAAATATACATTAAAGCATAATGTACATGTGCATATGTATCTATCTATCTACGTTCATGTCGACCTATCAATCTACATATGTAAGTATTGCCATACAATCATATAAATTTGAGTATGTATGCATGTGTGGACACACACGCGCATAAGATCCTACACAATATGGCTTTGTTACTACTATCCCTAGCTTAGCTTTTTATAAGAGGCTTTCATCCAATGAATACAACAGCATCCATTTTGATCCAACAATTTGGTTTGTATGTGTATTGACATCCACAAAAAGGATTTTGTCTAATCCCAATTTATGCTTAAACTCATAGGATCCAACCTATCAGTATCACAAGTTTCTTCTTCCATCATATATGACAACCTCGAGAAAAACCGAAAAGAGTAAACTGAAGACACGAAAAATACTATGTGATTTGACATAACTTAACTATTAATACTATAAGCATCAACTTGAAGAATCACAGTACCTAAATGAACTAAACCATTGTCCTGTACTATATTAATTGAAGACATCACATATGTTTATATACATAACATTAAAATACTGATGATTTTTATTTAAACTTGTTACGTAAGCTTAGAATTATTATGGACAAGTAAGTTTTAATGATTAGTAGTCATAACTGAAAGGGTCAATACTCCACCATTTGGGTTTGTTTTTAATATAAATAGCTACCTTTTGTAAAAAAGGCTTTTCATCTAACCACGACCAATATTATCTGAAACTCTAAAAGAACATGTCTTGAGCCCTATATTTACCCACATTCAAATTAGATCCAACTGCCTTAACTGGAGTTATGTTTGTATATCATTGACATACTACATAAATGCTATTGTCCAATCCTAACTTTTGCTGAAAATTACAAGATTCAACCATTCATCGTCATGTGTTTTTTTCCATAACAGATGGCCAACTCAGCATAAACCTATATCGAGGATGCAGACAATTCACATGACTTAAGATATCTTTCCAGTAAGTTCACATGTCAAATCTTAATGTTCATGTAATAATTTGTGGATTATACCTATCTTAACTATACTTTTATAATCATTTTGTCAATTAATTAACTTTTTTGGAAAATTATTTCATGCACAAAGCCACAGGCCAGAAAAAAAGGATACATAGCAGATTAAGAACTTACTCATCGTGTTTAACGATTACTTAACATCATGGTTTTGGACTTCAATTGCCTAGTTGTAGCATAATAATGGGCAACATCACCATTATAAGCACATAACAGTGGTCTGCTAAAAGACAAATAACAAATTATGTTGCTTTATATCTTTAAATTCTCTAATAAAAGAGCAAATAACTTCCTCACCACCAAAAATCTTTCCTTCAATCAAACCCTCTAACTTGTCAAAGAACATGCTTTAATACATTATAATTTCCATGACAGTAAAGTTACAAAGAAGCTAACTTTATCTTAGTGGCTGCAGTTTTTCCTTTTCTTAGTGTTCCTAATTGTGTTAATAACACATTGGGCATGGCTTTATCTATGAGAAAGAAACGATAATGAGCATAGACACGAACACTAACTACAAAATAAAACTCTAACTAACTTAGAAAATCATCATACAAACAATAAACAAGTTAAAAACCCATGAATATGCAATGATGCAAGCAAGTGATGCAAAGTCAACACAATACCTAGTTGGTGTAGCACGCACACATACTCAAAACAGATACTAATATTAAAGATATACTGCACTAGTCGTCTATATTTATCGAGTAACCACTAACCAGGATAAACCTAAAAGGCTAAAACTGTCGATATGTTCAACGGGTAATTTTCAAGATTTACACAAACTTAGTCAACGTCTGTATGCAACTTTAAGTACTAAACTTGGCTACTAAACTCACTCAATGCATCAAAAACAAGATACATAACAAGGAACATACCCTGTCAAAAGCTTCTCGAATCCCAGACCCCGTATTTCTCCCCTTTTCAGCTTCAATTTCGATCGAAATCTTATGATCGTCAACATCATCATATCCACTCACAACTTCACTTCTACCTCTCTTCAACTTCCCATTACTACTATCCATCTTTAAATCCATATAAAACACAAACCCGACAAAAAACAAATAAAACCCGACAAACCCAACAGCCTGCCACAAATAAATCTCACCACTCAAATACACATAAAACAAAAACGAAACCGAAGTCAAATAAAACAAAACATCCCTAACAAAAGACCCGGGATCAACCCCAAAAGGGGCCGCGTATATCGCGACAAACCCAACAACCAAAGCCGAGACAAACGTCCCGGCAGACAAAATGGCCCCGAACCCGGTTCGCGCGTTTCCGCCCCCAACTGCGGCAACAGACGCGAACACATCAGGGGCGCCGTTACCTAACGCGAGTAAAGTAACGGCGCCCATACTCGGGGACAAATTTAAATGATTAGAAAGTTTAGTGACAATTTTTGAAAAATGAAGTTGGGCAGTTTTGATTAAGATATAAAAATGGAGAAAAATAAAGAGGGATAAAAAAGGAAAAGTGAGATATGGGTTTTGGTTAAAATGACAAAAATGGAAAGTGTTGTAATTTATGATGGTGGTGGTTGGGGTTTTGAGAGTGTGGGAACAGGTGGTGGTGGTGGTGGTGAGTGATCGGCGGTGGGGTGTGGTGGTGGTGGGGAAGTGGTGGAGGAAGGTGGTGATTAGAGTGATGAGGAGGAGGAAGGTGGTGGTGGTGGCGGAAAAGGGCGTCATGCCATTACCGGGATAGTTTGCCGGTGATCGGAATTTGGAGTTGAGTGAAAGTGTGTGTGTGTCGGTTCCAAGGAACGCGGTATGAAATAATTATTTTTTTTAATTTTGATTATTTTTTTTAACGCCCTGAAAACAGTTGTTTATGAGCTTTCAATATTAAAATCAAAGGTGAATGTTCAAATTTGAGTTTTGAAACTAAAGGTTTTTCTAACTTCACCTATAAAATTGGTACAACTTTAGAGAATCCTTATCCTTCTTTTAATCGATATTTTTAAGCTGCCAAAACAATAAAGTGTTCGTCTTAACAACATTGCATCATTTTTTCTTTTTATCTAATTTGTTTTTATATGTTAAATGATAGTGCTTAGACCCGCGCAATGCGCGTATAACCTTAGATTATTTTTTTAACTTTGATCCAATACCGTAGCTATGTATATTATTGAGTTGGACAAAATAACTATATTATTATTATTAGAGATCTAAAAATTTATTATCATCATAAATATTCCCTAAATCGAAAGGACTTCTATATCAGTTGTACAGTTTTGATTTTTAAAAAAATAATGTTTCTCATCATCTTCAGCAAATAAATCAATGAACTCAAGCGGGGGTTGGGGGTGCCAAGCCTCCCCCAACAGGCGCAAATGCAACGAATTTTCTATAGTCCGGTCAAAGATTTTCCGAGGTTTGTATAGCATATCCCCCTCCAATGAGTCAAAAAACTCGTATCCTTGCTCCGCCAATGCATTTATGTATTGTGGTCACCTTCATTAGTGGTATTACTGCAAGTATCAATTAACCCATTGTTCCTCATTGATGCATAACAAATTTACATTTGATTATAAAAGCATTTACGAATCACGATCAATCTCTGTAAATCTCAATAGAATATGAAATAGGCAAGCATAAACCTCAAAATGTAACCAAATTGAAGACCAAGCATCACCCAACAATGTTTGCAAAAGCCTTAAACTTCATGGGAGTTGTTGGAATAAACTAACTTGCAACTACCAGTCTACCATCATCAAACTCTTTATCACGTTCATCGTCGATTTCAAAATTGGAGTAATCTGTTTCACACAACATTTGAATGCACATCATCGTCTGTTGGAAGTTCAAAACTCTACCAATACTTAATTTGCTAGATTTAATAAAGTTATATACCAAATGGTTGTTGTGAAAGGCTCCGGGCCTAAGCCTCGAGGCTCAGCGGAAGTGTAAGGTGTAAGTTAAAAGAATAGAAGAGATGAAGTCCGCCCCTTAGCCTAGTCTATACCAACAACTAACACATCAGCTATATATTATTCTGTAAAGTTTCTTAGGACACTGTATTAGCATATCACAAACTCAAAAAGTAACCGCGTGACAAATAGTTTAACTCAAATAAATAGTCATCCCAGTATGCATGCTTTAATATGACACAATATAAGGGAAATAAATAATATGACGAACAACCTGTGGCAACCCAAATGCAGCTAAAAAGCATGTCCAAGAGCCAACAACAGCCCTCGACTATTATTTCCAGATATAAAGCGGAAACAAAACCATGTGGAACAAAAAATTCAAATCTGTTTAGTATTTCTACACACAGTTTGCATAGGAAGAACATAAATATTCTCATATTCATATTGTTATTCTTACTTTGATCAATGACCTCGATTATCATTTCTAGATAGAAAATTACCTCATGACACGCTTCTCTTCGTGATCTTTGGACAAAACATTGCTTCCCTCATCCCCGTCTTCACCATGTCGAGCATAGCGATCTGTACCCCTTCTGACACCATGATTTGAAGTGCTACCAGCAACGCATGGCCTGGATTTTGTAGTATCCTTTGACTGAACAAAAGAAAACATGAAGTACTCAGACCAGGGATTAAACATGTAGAAGTTTCGAAGAACTGAAGTAGCAGCAGTAACTATCTTTAAGCATGTACAGAAGTAAAGTTGAAAAAAAAAAACAGTTATAAAAAAACTGGAACCACATAGGCTTCATTCACGCCTCGACCATGTATCATTAGTAACATGGCAGCAAACAACAACAACCCGTCATTCATCATCTACCTAAATTTAAGTTTTGGCAAGCCATGAAAAGGGGGTTCCTCATATCATTGCTACTGACTTTCTCGATATAAAGGCCTAATAAAGGCACAAGACAAATATTTCTAAATTATTATGGAAGTAAAATAAAAAGGACCTAAAAGAAGATAGGTCAAAAGTCCCCACAACGGAACTTTAATGCATGAAACCTCTAAAATCATTCTTGTTAAAAAAAAAAGATTGTTATTAGAAGGAAAGAATTCTCGTAATCATCTTCGTCACACGAATTGTACAAAATTTGGAAATTTTGGAATAAGTGTTCGGGTAAACCCAAGTCAGCTTCAAGCATATTACCCAGGCCACCCGTACTGCCTGCAGCTACGTCTTGAAATGTGTTATGAGGCGTGAGATATTTGTCTGCCCATGTTACAAAAAAACTAAATCCAATTAATAGAAACTCTACACTTTATGGGAGATTAACCACTATAAAGCACGTTTACCTTTTACTGATTTGATGTCTGGCCTACTTTGCAACTTCAACGACACCTACATTAGAGATGAGATACCTAACTTGGTCAGTGCATGATTGTGTAGTAAAGTTGACATGTTTCGCCATTACATATTTATATGTATCTGTCCTCTTATAATTTGTAAACCATCGTAATTAGTTAGAAACTCTCAATGATATAGAACAATGTGGTCATCACTAATAAATTATAGAAGGAAAACAGGAGCCCGAGTACCCGATCCATTTTGCCCATTACAAAATGTGTTCCTACCCACACAGTTTCGCACCATTGGTCAAATATACCAGTACTATATTTGAGAAAATCCGAAAAATGTGGAGTTGTACCAAACTACTTCCCATTTTCTCCCATTACCTAGCCCTGTGTGCCCACCCATTTGCCAAGGCTAAAGTTACTGCTTGATCACTTACATAATTGAAGATAATCCCACTTGCAGCAGTCGGGTACTCGACTGCTTTTGTTAGCATAGAAGATAAATTCCTAACATGTGAGACATTTTTATAGTGACAAATGGCTAATTCGGGTACACTTGCCATAACATTATCGAGCCAAGCTTCAGGCCAAACCAGTGATGTAACCTGCCAGAGATCAATAAAAGAATGTAAGCAGGTGAACTAAAATAGTAACAGATTTAGTAGAGGCCACAAGATGTGGAGTTAAGTAATGGGTCGAAATAGGTTCCGGTTCGAACAAACTATTTATCACATGTCAGGTGGGTGGACCAGCAACACTTCTTTTTGTCCAATTTTATAAATAATTGATGTGTTAATTACGATTACCAAAAAGAGAATTGCAATTACTTATATAAAAGATTTAGGAGGTTTTATACATTACAAATAGACTTTGGGTGACCTTAACCCGTGCAACCCATTTCCATTATAGCTAACTTAATTAATTTGGCCCATTTGATCTGTTTGAAATACAAAATTACCGAAATCTTCATTCATGAGTATGCAAGTCATGGAATCTAACCTGTCTCAAATTATCCCACAAGTGTAAACTCACTGCATCATATTTCTCATTGCTGAATATGAGCAAGTCACTTCCCAAAAACATTTGCAAAATATTGAATTTCCAAAATAAAACCCTCAAGAACCCATCTCGGTTCATTCTTCTAAAATCCATCCCGACAGAATGCTACAATGCCATGAAGTTTTTTTTTACTAAAAACTTGTATAATTAATTTACTAATTCAGTTTTGTAATCAAGTTCAAAAGGAGATTATAAACAATATTTACATAAAAAAAATATTAACCTACATATAAAATATTGATGTAGTTAACAAATATAAATCACAACAGTTTCTTACTCAATGTCTTGCAATTGCACATCCATCCTCTGATTTGGGGAACCGTTTTTATCACCAATGATCACATCACCATATCCAGAAACTTTACCAATCACATCTGAAATAATAGATGAACTTAGTTATGCTTCTGTACCACATATATACGATTATGTGACTAACAAATTGACTGTAAATATATATATAATTAGCAATACATACCAACTGTGGTGTTGTTTTCGATTTTCCCATCTGTTATATTGACCAACAGTTTCTCAAAGGTTGGTATCTCACATTTTTCCTGACAGAAGCTTGAATTTGTTGACCCTAAAACAAAAAGTTGAAACAAACATAAGTAGTTTTACGTTTTATATGTTCATGAAATCATGAATAAACCATACATATATCATCTAAGTAAAAATATTTGACAATGATTTTTGGAGAAAATTCATATAAGTTTTTTCTTAAAATGGGCATCTCAAAGCAACACCTATGTACAGATTTAACATACACGCACAACATGGATCACTTTTAGCAGATTTAACACCTATGTACAGAATCAAATTTATATATATATAATCGAAATCAATTTGTAAACATATTAACAAACATCAGTATCTTATGAAATAAAATTTGATTACAAAAACTAACCACTGCGTCCATTAAGATCATCTCGATGCTGCCGATGTTGTTCACATTGCCATACACAGGTTGTTTCCACAACCTGATGATCCTCACAGTTATCGAACACGGGTTGTGGTTTGTGTGAAGTTCGCGTATCATTACCTGATTTTTGGAAGCCATGATCGGAATTTGATTTGATGTGTGTGCTATATGCTGAGAAGATAAGTGATGGGTTGTTTTTTATAGACACCAAGGTGGAACTGCCATACGGTTAGAATGATTTAAATTCAAATTCAATATTCAAAATCGAAAAGAGGAGGGAAGAACATGTCGAGTTATAACCGCCATCTTAACTTAACTGTTTCATCAAATTTGATATGCACATGACACATAGGATCTTTAGTTAACATAATCCTTCCTAAAGCATGCCACATAGGATAAACTTAGAAAAACCTAAGTATAGATTTATATAGTGTATAGATTGGATTGAAAAGGGACCCACGTACGCTAGTCTATCACTCGTCGATTAACCAACGCACATAACCGACCCACAAAACTGACGAGACATTGGCAACTCATCGCTTAAGCCACAAACAACAAATGATGAACCGATGAAGCCGTTAAGTTGAGTCTAAGGTTTTTGATTAAATAAATAAAAAAGGATCAATTTGATGTTTTGTTATTGGATATGAAGGATTTTGTATATCAAAAGTCTTTTGAAATTTTCAATTAGAGTTTGGAATTGTATTTGAAAAGATCAGATTTTTGTATTTCAGTACATGAATTTTCTTTGTTAATTGATGTATAGAAGTTTATTTTGTAATAACCTATTTTTAATGCATTAATAAACAAAATTATTCAAAATTTTTGTGTCAACCCCATTTTGTTCTTTTAAAACATTGTCATTCTCTTTTATTACCCCAGATCCTCAATAATCATTAAAAACTCTTATCATCGTCAAAAACAAGTAAAAAATATCATAAATTATCCATCACAAACGAAATACACAAATACCTAACCGATTCCAATCATTACAAGTTACCGTCTTAACATTGTGTTCGAAAATGTGTTCGAGCTCAAGCTTTACTCAGCTCGTTATTGCTAAATCTCGAGCTCAATGCTATTATTGTTGAAGCTCGAGCTCACTTGTTTAGCTATTCGAGTTCAAAACTAGACTCGAGTTTGAAACAATTAATCTCAAACTCGGTTTAGACGAGCTTGACCTCTGAGTCGCCAGAGAACAACTAGACTCGATTCTCCCCCTAATTGGTGGGCAACATCCAATACTCAAGTAAACCATATCCGTAGTAAGATGCAACCATTAAATTATGAAATACAAAGTTATTGTGATAAAATCTTCCTCGATTTGTCCATTGCAATAAAGAATGTGTTAGCTTTGCGTAACAACCCAAATCAACACACATTTGGGGAAATCAACATATATTTCCTTATTATAAGAATATCAATTTAAGTACAACTCGAAAACAATATATTTCAACTGATCGAACCTTCTTTAGGAATAAGCCCTAGGTTAAATAACTCGGAATTAAAGTGTATTATGATCCAAAGCAGTTCCAAAATCTGCAAGAAAATAACACAATTCAATCAATAACAGTCAGAAGCAAATATAAGACCTCAAATATTCATGTAAGTATAAAAATGGAATAAAGTGTTTGAAAATGTATCCGGGTGGGGATTCCCTCAGGTTAGAAGTAACTTAGAGGGGTAAAGTTGGAGGGTTATTGACCATTGAATTAAAATCAATGGTCAAAATTCATTTATTATTTTACCCCCCAAGTTAGGGGTAACTTGAGGGGATCTCAACCCGTATGTATCCACCTTAGAACAACTTTATTGTGTGTATTAAATTTCAAATATTGTTATTGTATATACCTGGTAATGTTTTTGCCTACAACAAGTATTGATGCTATGTGACAGTGTGACACCTTATGTTAACAAAACAGTATTTGAAAGTCAAATACACTACATAAAATGCACTTTTTACCTAAAGTTCAACGTTTTTTAGCACATAAACGACAGAGAAGAAGTAAAAAAAAAATACCGTTTTTATGAATCTGAGGGTGACTGTGGCAATTGAGGTGGCTGTGACCATAATGCTGGATTCATGTAAGGTGGAGGCTGTTGTGCAGCAAAAAGACCAGGGTCAAGCAAACTCTTGTTTGACATCAATCCGGGTGCACCCGATTGTGGTGACTGTTGAGATGATGGCATGTAATAATAAGGAAACGTATCCGAAGGCCCTCCAACCGGCACACCTACATTTGGCATAGATTCATCTTTAACATCCTCCTTTGGTACTATATCAACCAAAAAATCAAAAATATCAGTTCTCGTGATTGCAGCAGCAATGTCGTTCTTTTGTAACGTTCTCCTTTTGTTTTCCTCAGTGTGATTCCAAGACCGTAAAGTTAATTCCAATATGAACATTTCACACGCTCTTGCAAACACAATCGGCGCTTCTGCTGATATCATTCTTACGTCCTCGTCTGCTTTCATAATTTTCTTGATTCTTGCTAATGGAAGGCTGTGATTCTTGAAGTCAGTCACGTTTTCAATTTCTCGATATTGGTTTGACCAGAATGATTGGAGTTGTTGTTGAAGTAGTTGTTGTTGCTGTTGTTGCATTTGTTGATAGGCTAATTGTTGTTGGGCTAATTGGGCCGCGGTGGGTTGGGTCACGGCTTGAAGGGCTGAACCAACCGGTGGCACTACTGGTCCTCTTCCTGGAGTACCGTTCATTTGGGTCGAATCATACGGGTTTGTTGCATATGGCAACTGGCTCAAAATGTTGCTAGCTTGGGGCTGACCATGCCCTTGAGGATCCATCTTGTTTGATATATATTTTTTTGGTCTAAAAACCTGTCAAGACCATAGTTATTATAGATATAAAGATCTTTTAAACAAATAAGAAAAAAAAATAATTTGCGTAATAAAAAGGTAAACGACAGGTACATAAAATGATTTGAAAGATCAATACATACAATTAGTCGCAAAAGAGAACAGCTTCTATACATTTTTGTCTCATTACCTAAATATTTGAATTTCATTTTACATCATACCATATTTTGTTACAAATGCTATGATATAAAATTGTGGTGATAGAAATTGAATCATATTTTATAAATGATACGCTATTAATAAAGGATTAGAATCATGCAAAATGAAGATAGTAAAGGAAATATTAGAATAGCAAACGAACCTTAATAAAACTGAAGAGAGTATGTGTTGATTCTTACACGTAAAATTGAAATGGAAGCGTTTGAATTAATGGTTTTGATCGTGATGTTCTTGATGGCTATGATCGATCACCTTCTCATTTTTTGGTCTCGTTTTTATCGGACTATATCCCAGAAATACTCATCTGCCAAAACAACCTTTTCAAATGTTTGTGATTACTTCTATATCGTCATATAAAATGAAACATTCACATATTTTGGTTACTAAATCATTATGGTCCAGACGTTTTAAAATAAATTTTATATATGTAATTATTATTTTTTTTATCTTTTGCTGATATGTGTTACTTTTTTGAATTTTTTTTATATAAAAGATAAATTTTATAATACTGTACCTACATTTTGGAAAAGGTTCCATTGGTTTATTTGTTATAATATATTTGTGTATTTATTTTTCCTTATAAATTGAAGAGTGGTATTGCATTTATTTTATATCGAAAGTATTTTGTTTGGTTTAGTATTATACAAAACCTTATCTTTATCTTTATCTTTACTCATATATAATAGAGGAGTCTTTCTTAATAAAATCTCAAATTACAACTTTGAACTACCTAAATTACCCTTTTTTTTATTCATTAATTTAAACATCTCTACTTAATATACCTATAATACCCTTAGATCTCAACCACTCATTTTCCTCTCTCTCCTCAAATCTCAACCACTCATTTTTTTCTCTCTCCTCCATAAACCATGCATTTTATTTCTCTAATTCATTCAAAATCTTTTATCTCAAAAACCGTATATCGATAAATTATTAAAATTTCATGCTCTTTCATTAGAGATGTCATTCGATATACTTTCGACGAATTTTTAAATCCGCGGGCGGAGCCCGTACGGCTAAGACATTTGGCTATCACAATCTATGACTTATCACCTCCTATGACTAATCACCCTCACCATTTCACCGCCGCAACGCACGGATACTTTTTCTCGTTTTAATAAATTGAGACTATTGATAGCTTTAGAGATTCAAACAAATTTTCTACAAAGATAGGATAAATGTTGAAGTAGCCAAAGTATAAAGTAATTTGTTACAAAGATGATCTGTACACTATTAGATTTTGACAATACACCACCAAACAAACTTTACAGTGTTGTATTGTACAATAATGTAAAACATGTATGGTGTTGTATTGTCAAAATTTGGTGGTGTACAGATCGGTTCCCAAATAAGAAACGTTAGTTTAGTATAAAAATATGTGTTTAGTACAAAAAGTGTGTTTCTCTCTCTGCCCTCTCTCTCTACCTCTCCCTCTCTAACGGTCACATTTTCCAGATCTGAGATCGGAACTTGTGCACCGGAGATTGGGATCGAGCTAGAGATTGAGAGTTCGAGATCGAGATTATCACCATCCGGTTAAGGCTTCCACTCCGGTGGATCTAACCCTATTTTTTTCACCCGGGCCGGAGGTCCCTTCCACCTCGGTGGATCTGGAAGCAGCCTCCCTACCTTTGTGTAGGGGTAAGGTCTGTCTACATCATACCTCCCTCATAGCCCGACTTATGTCGGGATTGAGTACCTTGTTGTTGTTGTTGTTGTTGTTGTAGTTTAGTATAAAAATAATCAATAAAGAAATAAAATTTGTACTCTGTAATTTTAATTAATTAATTAATAAATAATCAACTTTTATCGAGAATTAACTATCAGTTTCGGGTAGACCCCATTTTCTAAGTTGTAAACCCAAAACCAATTCGATACCCAAAACCAGTTCCGAATCCATGCATGTGAAGACACAAAAGGCGCGACAAATAGACATCCCATTGCTATCTTTGCTGCCTCAAGATCATTTGGGAAGATATGGTCCATCGATTCTAAAAGAGCCCGATATTGTGTCAAATTCTCTTCAAAAAATGAACAAAGTGAACCCCCTTGATTTCGGTATATGTCATTATAATTATATGCATTTCCAGAAAGCTAAGAAATCGCACCAAGCTAAAGGCAAGTTTGATGGTAAAGGCAAGGGTAAGCAAGCTGCTAATTCCCCCAAACCAAAGAAAACCCCTCCGGCTAAGAAAGAGCATCCGGCTAAAGACCAGACCTGTCATCATTGTAATGAAGTCGGGCACTGGAAGAGGAACTGTCCCAAGTATCTTACCGAGTTGAATGTGAAGAAGAAGCAAGCAAGCGTTGCTAGTACTTCAGGTATCTTCACTATTGAATTATTTTCCTTTACTAAGCGTAAGTCATGGGTTTATGACACTGGCTGTGGAACTCATATCTGTAATGAATTACAGGCACTTAGGAAAAGGAGGAAGCTGAAGCCCGGAGCTTTGCAGCTGTTCGTGGGCAATGGTCTACCAGCACCTGTTGAAGCTATTGGAGAATATCATTTAGTTCTTCCTTCCGGTTTAATTATTGTTTTAGACAATTGTCATTATGCACCTTCTATTACTAGAGGTGTAGTTTCAGTTTCTTTGTTGAAAGACAACGGATTCATTAATGTTTTTAATGAGTATGGTATTTCAGTTTCTAAAAATAATGTTCATTATTTTGATGCTATTGCTTGTGATGGTATTTATGAAATTGATATGCGTGGTTGTGATTCAAATAATTCAATGTATAATATTAGCAAAAGAGCCAAGACTAACTTGGACTCTACTTATCTGTGGCACTGTCGTCTTGGACACATTGGCAAAAATCGCATTGAAAGACTTCAACGTGAAGGGATTTTACAATTAAATGATGAATCATTTGATAAATGCGAGTCATGTGTTTCCGGCAAAATGACGAGAAAACCTTTTTCGCATAAACCGGAGAGGGCTAAAGATCTTCTTGGACTCATTCATACCGATGTTTGCGGCCCATTTAGACATGTGTCAAGAAAAGGAGCTAGCTACTTCATAACTTTTACGGATGATTTCAGTCGTTATGGTTATGTTTACTTGCTTAAACATAAACATGAAGTGTTTGAAACATTCAAAGAGTTTAAAAATGAAGTAGAAAATCAACTCGGCAAAACCATCAAGATTCTTCGTTCGGATCGAGGTGGTGAATACTTAAGCCAAGAGTTTAAGGATTATCTGAAAGCGTGTGGAATTGTCCAATAGCTTACTCCTCCATACACTCCTCAACATAATGGAGTGTCTGAAAGGAGAAATCGAACCTTGCTAGACATGGTGAGATCTATGATGAGCCTTACGACTCTCCCATTTTCGTTTTGGGATTATGCTCTTGAGACTGCTGTACGCATTCTCAATATGGTTCCAACCAAGAAGGTTGACAAGACACCATATGAATTATGGCATGGAAATGTTCCTAATCTGTTTTACTTAAGAGTCTGGGGATGTGAGGCACTTGTGAAGCGCGATACGCCTGACAAACTTGAACCCAGAACTACTAAGTGCATCTTTGTCGGATACCCTAAGGAAACGATGGGTTACGACTTCTATGATCCCGTCAAAAACACTGTTCGCATTGCTCGATATGCTGAATTCTTTGAAAAGAAATTAGTTCCAGAGAACAGTGGGAGGATTGTAGAACTTGATAAGATTCAAGAGGAAGATGTGTCACCTTCTGAAGCTCCTAGCAATCATCAACTTGGGGGGGAAAATGTTCAAAGTGATGAACCTCAAGTCGATGATGATGAAGCGATTCCACTTCGTAGGTCCGAAAGGACAAGACGTCCTACTGACAGATTATGTCTGATGGTAGAAGAAAACGTTTTAGGAGATCTCGATGAGCCTCCGAATTTCAAAGCTGCATTATCAGATCCGAAATCTGAAAAATGGCTTGAAGCTACGAAGGTGGAAATGAAATCCATGAAAGACAATCAAGTCTGGAGCTTGGTTGATCTTCCACAAAATGCTCAAACTGTTGGGTGTAAGTGGATCTTCAAGAAGAAGACGGACATGGATGGAAATGTACACACCTATAAAGCTCGTCTCGTGGCGAAAGGTTATACTCAACGTTTCGGTGTTGACTATGATGAGACCTTTTCTCCAGTTGCGGACATTAGAGCTATTAGGATTCTCTTAGCCATAGCTGCGTACTATGACTTTGAGATATGGCAAATGGATGTTAAGACTGCCTTCTTAAATGGTTACTTGGATGAAGAAGTCTATATGGATCAACCTGAAGGTTTTATTGATCCAAAACATCCCAACAAAGTATGCAAGCTTCAAGGTCCATTTATGGACTAAAGCAAGCATCAAGAAGTTGGAACAAGCGGTTTGATGAAGAAATCAAAAAGTTTGGTTTCGTTCAAAATCCCGATGAGCCATGTGTATATCGCAAAGCTAGTGGGAGTAATGTTACTTTCCTTGTCTTGTATGTTGATGACATATTGATCATAGGAAAACACATTCCAATGTTGCAAGATGTTAAATCCCATCTTGGAAAGTGTTTTGCCATGAAAGATTTAGGAGAAGCGGCATTTATTCTTGGAATCAAGATCTACCGAGATAGATCAAAGCGATTAATTGGACTAAGTCAAAGTGCTTATATTGATAAGGTCTTGAAGCGATTCAAGATGGAGAATTCTAAGCGTGGGTTTACACCTATGCAAGAAGGACTTAGTTTATCTGTCAAACAGGGTGCTACTACACCTAATGAGGTGGAGCGTATGCGAAGAGTCCCTTATGCTTCGGCTGTGGGATCTATTATGTATGCGGTTAGATGCACTAGACCCGATGTGGCGTTCGCGCAAAACATCGTAAGCCGATATCAACAGAATCCAGGTGAAAGTCACTGGACTGCTGTTAAGAGCATTCTGAAGTACCTACGGGCTACTAAAGATATGTTTTTGGTGTATGGAGGAAATCCAGACTTAGAGCTCAAAGTGACCGGATACTGTGATGCTGGATTTCAAACTGATAAAGATGACACGAAGTCTCAGTCAGGATTCGTCTTCGTTCTTAACGGAGGTGCTGTGGATTGGAAAAGCAAGAAGCAAACCACAGTTGCCATGTCTGCGACAGAGTCTGAGTACATTGCCGCCTCAGAAGCTGCAATGGAAGCAGTCTGGATAAGGAAGTTCATTAGCGGGCTTGACGTGATCCCCTCAAGTGACTTACCCACTGATATGTACTGTGATAATACTGGTGCATTAATCATTGCCAACGAACCCGGAGTTCAGAAAGGTGCCAGACATTATGCTAGACGATATCACTATGTTCGTGAGCAGATCGAACTAGGTGAAATCAAATTACTCAAAGTTCACACAGATTTTAACTTAGCTGATCCTTTCACAAAAGCTTTGTCTAGGCCCAAGCTTGAAAGGCATGCCGAGGGCATAGGACTTAAATTAGCTAGTTATTTCATGTAAATCTGTTGTTTCGGTATTTGGATAAGGGATGTTAAACAATTTATATTTTTCATAATGAAATAAAGTACTTGATATGTTTGATTTCATTTAATATTAATTGTATCCTATATTTGCATGTTTAATCCTTCAATATTTTATTAAATATTCTAAATTGTCCATTGTCGATTAATTATATGGGAATATAATTAAACTAAGACAAATCTGAGCGATTGGTTATATTCTTGGAATATATAATGGATGGTCCCACCAAACTCACATGATATCCATAGTTGATGCATATCGGACTACCCCACTAACGAATTCATCACTTTATGGATCAGCGTCATTAAGTGAAATTCGTAAATGGTTACTTTATTGATCATTTGACTTGAGATACAAGCAGGTCAGCATGTATGGATTGCATTTACTTGATATAGTTCTAACTCTCCTGAATAAGGGAGTACATAAAGGGCTATTTTCAGAAAGTGTATTGAAGTATGATGACTGACACGTGTAGTCAATACAGGATTTGTTCATCCAACTGATAGTTGGAGAATGATACCACTGGGCCCCTCATTAGGACTAATTAAGATGTTTGCATGGACGTGCCCAAATAAATCCAGATGGTTCTCGATTATATTTGGTAATCATTAATTAGTTATGGAATGAGAAACAGAATCGTTAAATCATGAAATGACATTGATCCATATTCATGTTTAACACGGTATCCGAACAAAGGGATAATAAATGCCTCAACCATTTAAATATACTTTAAGAAACTATACTTAAATATTTCTGGGAGCATTGGCGTGTTGCTAGACGCTAACCAATGTTATTACCTTCATTTGTTACGAGCTCAAGTGGGAGCTGTTAGTATATGATCACGTAGAAATGAACGTATGTCCAGAAATGATTTAAGCCTACGGGGTCACACGTCTCGACACAAATGTATTTAATATTAATTAGTATATTGAATGTATTTAATTAATGTGATCACGAGTTCAATTAACGAGTGGTCGTTAAAAACTAACGGTTACTAGCTAACGGCGTTAGTTAAGGAGGATTAATTTGTAATTAGGAAATTCTAGAAGTTTCCTAATTATGAATTAAAGGGGCCGGTTTTTGTTAATGGTTTTAAACCATTAACTTAATTTGTTTTTCAATATAATACTAATCCTAGTTTGTGTCAAATACTAATCCTAGTTTGTATCAAACACGAAAAGGGTTTAGAGTAATTATAAAAAGGAAAAACTAAAAACCCTACTCACTTCTTCTTCCTCCTCTTTCTCCTCTCTTGGCTTCGGCCGATCCTTCCAAACAAGCAAAGGGTTTTCGGTTTAGTTGTTTGACAAATCAAGAGAGAAAGCAAACGTTGCGGTTCGTGATCAAGTACTAGCATACGAGCATTCGCGTGTCGTGTGTGCAAACGTAGAGGGATTTATTTTAAATCCTCATAAAGTTTCTTACTTTATTTTTCTTCAAATCAAAGGTACATGTTTCTATTCTTGGTTAATTAATTAATTACATAGATTAATTTTCCGCTGCGTGCTTTGTGATTTGATTTGATAATTGTTATATAACCCAACAAAATGATGGTACGAATCTCGTCTTCTTTGTAATATCAAATCTATTTATGTCTTCTTTCATTAAATAGAAAATAATTCTACATACACAAAATTCACAATTTCCTTGATAACTTGGCCGTTTTGACTGTAACATTTCTTTTTAACGCCTCTTCCTAAAAGGTAAAAGCTACCACCTACCTAAACCTCAAATGTCGTTTTGAAAGCAACAATTAAGTATATCAACTTTTCCAACAGGAAACTCTAATCAACGGATGATTTCTCCATGTCAAAACTATCTCATTTTTATTTTCACCTTCAACTTTAACTCGATGCATACTTTCTTTTTGTCACACCCCGTTGTAGCGGAAATACAGGGTTAACAAGTAATTGCGTACTAATCAGAAGGTAATAGAGATTACATAGATGTTGTTTATTGGACTACTACTTCATAATGGTCGATTCCCCAGTTTCGACTTCAAAGAGACATGATGAACATGTTGTCACACATTCATCATGAGGGGAAGAAAGAGGATAATAAAGTCAAACAAGTGTGTGTGCTTTCTTGAATTTGATGGGGAGAAAGAAGAATTCATCAGTTGAGGGGAAGAAAGATAAATTGTTGACTAAAGTGATCCCGAAAGATAAATTGTTGACTAAAGTGATCCCCAAATTAAGTG
>CM067169.1:67332065-67488348 GCA_034093135.1 Erigeron breviscapus
ATTGGTTGGTCGGCTATGAATGCGGTGATCGATTGTGGTAGTAGGGTTGTGAGGATACCATTAGAGAACGGGGAAGAGTTAGTAGTCCAAGGTGAGACAACCGAGCCATGGGAAGGGAAAATCTATAATGTAAACGTCACCAAAGTTGAGTTGAAAACCGTGCCCGTAGTTAAAGATTTTGCGGATGTATTTCCGGATGACTTACCGGGTTTGCCTCCATCTCGTGAGCTTGATTTTCGTATCGACCTCATTCCTAATGCTACTCCCGTGGCCAAAGCGCCTTATCGCTTAGCCATGACCGAAATGCAAGAGTTGGCCGCCCAACTCAAAGAACTTCAAGACAAGGGCTTCATTCGCCCTAGTCAATCGCCATGGGGCGCACCGGTCTTGTTTGTCAAGAAGAAGGATGGATCTTTCCGCTTGTGTATTGATTATAGAGAGTTGAATAAGTTGACGGTGAAGAATCGTTATCCTCTTCCTAGGATTGACGATTTATTTGATCGACTTCAAGGTGCTCAATATTTCTCCAAGATTGATTTGAGGTCGGGTTACCATCAATTGAGGGTCCATGAAGATGACATTCCTAAAACCGCTTTCCGAACAAGGTATGGGCATTTTGAATTTACGGTGATGCCTTTTGGGTTGACCAATGCACCGGCGGTGTTCATGGATTTGATGAACCAGGTGTGTCGGCCCTACCTAGATCAATTCGTCATTGTCTTTATCGATGACATCCTTATTACTCTAAAACAAAGGAAGAGCATGCCGAGCATTTGAAGCTAGTGTTGGAGTTACTTCGGGGAGAAAGATTGTACGCCAAGTTCTCCAAGTGTGAATTTTGGCTAGAAGAGGTCCATTTCCTTGGTCACGTGGTGAGCAAGGAGGGTATTCATGTGGACCCTAGTAAAATCGAAGCGGTTAAGAATTGGAGACGACCCGAGACGCCAACCGAGATTCGCCAATTCCTTGGTTTGGTGGGTTATTATAGGAGGTTTATAGAAGGCTTCTCAAAGATCGCCCAACCCTTGACCTTGTTGACACAACGGGAAAGGAGGTTTGATTGGGGTGATAAGCAAGAACGGGCCTTCCAATTGCTTAAAGATAAGTTATGTGATGCACCAATCTTGAGCTTGCCCGATAGGCCCGATGATTTTGTCGTGTATTGCGATGCATCCGGGCAAGGCTTAGGGTGTGTTTTGATGCAACGTGGGAAGGTGATTGCATATGCATCAAGACAATTGAAAGTGCACGAGAAG
Organism: Erigeron breviscapus; assembly: GCA_034093135.1. Lineage (NCBI taxonomy): Eukaryota > Viridiplantae > Streptophyta > Magnoliopsida > Asterales > Asteraceae > Erigeron > Erigeron breviscapus. Next base: position 67,333,322 of record CM067169.1, read on the forward strand.
AATTATCCAACACATGACTTGGAGTTAGGAGCGGTCGTGTTTGCTTTGAAGTGTTGGAGACATTACTTGTATGGCACCAAAAGTGTGATCTATACCGATCACAAAAGCCTACAACATATTTTCAATCAAAGCGAGTTGAATATGAGACAACGGAGGTGGCTAGAGCTTTTTAGTGATTATGATTGTGTTATCCGGTATCACCCGGGTAAAGCCAATGTGGTAGCTGATGCCTTGAGCCGGAAAGAACGTGTCCATCCAAGAAGAATTAGAGCCATGAGCTTCACCGTGCAAAGAAGTGTTTGTGACACCATTATTGAAGCTCAAAGAATGGCTACCTTACCGATAAACTTCATCAATGAAGCATTGCATGGCTTGGAGGAACAATTTGACCGGAAGGATGATGATGGGTTGTATTTTGTGGATCGATTGTGGATTCCCGTCTTTGGGGGTCTAAGAATGAAATTGATGAACGAAGCCCATAAGTCGGCATACTCGGTTCACCCGGGGTCCGACAAGATGTATTTTGGTTTGAGGGATTTGTATTGGTGGCCGGGGATGAAGAAAGATATTGCTAGGTATGTTAGTGAATGTATTACATGTTTGCAAGTAAAGGCCGACCACAAGAAACCACCCGGTTTGCTAGTTCAACCGAGAACACCGGTGTGGAAATGGGAAGAAATTGCTATGGACTTCATCACGAAGTTACCAAGGACTAGTAGTGGTCGAGATACCATTTGGGTGATCGTTGACCGATTGACTAAATCGGCTCACTTTTTAGCTATTCGAGAAGATGACAAGTTTGACACCATGGCACGCTTGTACATCAAAGAAGTGATATCCAAACATGGAATGCCGATTTCCATTATAACCGATCGAGATGCTCGATTTACTTCAAAGTTTTGGAAGGCGTTCCAAAAAGCAATGGGTACTCGACTTGATATGAGTACGGCGTTCCATCCACAAACCGATGGTCAAAGTGAAAGGACGATCCAAACACTTGAGGATATGCTAAGAGCTTGTGCCATCGATTTTGGTGGCAATTGGGATGTACATCTCCCTTTGGTCGAATTCTCCTATAATAATAGTTACCATGCTTCCATTCAAATGGCTCCATTAGGGCCTTATATGGGAGAGATTGTAGATCACCATTAGCTTGGGCGGAAGTTGGTGAAAGTCAACTCATTGGGCCCGAGATCGTCGTTGAAACGACCAAAGTGATCTCACAAATCAAGGAGAAATTGAGGGTAGCTCGGGAAAGACAATTGAAGTATGCTAACGTGAGGAGAAGGCCCCTTGAGTTTGAAGTGGGTGATTTTGTCTTGTTAAAGGTGTCCCCTTGGAAGGGTGTGGTTCGTTTTGTGAAGCGTGGCAAGTTGGGGCCAAGGTATATTGGCCCATTCAAGATCTTGGAGCGTATTGGTCCGGTTGCCTATCGTTTGGAGCTCCCTCAAGAATTGAGTGGAGTTCATAATGTATTTCATGTTTGCAATCTTAGGAAGTGTTTGGCGAATCCAACACTCCATGTGCCTCTCGAAGAAATTCAGGTGGATAAAACGTTAAAGTTTGTAAAAGAACCGTTAGAGATACTCGATCGTCAAACTAGAAAGTTAAAGAATACTCGATACACGATTGTCAAGGTGAGATGGCAAGCTAGACGCGGACCCGAGTTCACTTGGGAACGTGAAGATGCTATGAAAGCCAAATACCCTCATTTGTTTAGTAGTTAGAGTTTGATCGAATTTCGGGACGAAATTCCTTTAACGGGGGAATAATGTAACATTCATGGGATTTGACTTTAGTTGACCCGTAAATTTTATGTACTTTTGACTTAATTGGTATTAATTAAGTGTTATATGATCGAGTTGCTTGTGATTTAATTGTACTCAAGGTGTTTATATGATTTGGTGATCGTGTAATTTAATATTGTTCGAGGACTAGTCAAGGTCACTTGATCGATTTAATTGGTCGTTTAATAAAATGTTCAAGGATTGTTATAATGGAAATAAGCTAGGAGGTGTATGTCTTACCCATGGGTTGACCCAAACCCATACCCAACCCATGACCCTACCCAACCTTATCTCTTGCACTATCACCCTATCCCACCACTCATTCTCTTACAGTTCTCTCCCCCCTCATTCATTACTAAAATCACCAACCATCTTACATCTCTATCTCTCTAAATTAAATGCACAAAATTGAATGTTTCAAGTAAGATTTTGTTAGGGTTTCTCATCATCACCATAATAGCAATAACATATCAAAAGATTGGAGTTTTAAAGTGCAAGAATTTCCTCAATTGGGTCAAATTTCGGGTTTAGCTTTTGGTGGAAGAATTTGGTAAGTAAATGCATCTCAAATTTCATCATTTTACATTTATAAACTTGTTTCATAACTAAAACTTGGGAGTTCTTGGTCGGATTCGGAATTAGGGCACTTAGGGTCAAGAAATTAGGGTTTCAAGTCATGAATGGGTCAAGATCTGATTTTTTGTTAGTTTAAGTTGATGTTGAGTCGAATTTGTGACATGGGTTATACTCATTTATGTCAAATAGGTTGTTTGTGCTTCAAACAAGTCTTGAAACTCTTCAAAACCGATTCTTAGCTCAATTAGGGTTTCTAAAACCTTCAAACGGGTCAAACTCGATTTAAGCATGAAATTTGTGTTAATGGATGGATTTCTTGGTGAGGGTTTTGTTTAATTATGTTCATTAAAGCTTATTTAGGTGTTAAACTGAGTTGCCAACCCACCTTGGTCGATTGGAGGCCTGAAATTAGGGTTTTCAAGGTTTTGGGTCATGTTTTTCTTTCCTTTGCTGCTGCTGTACGAAATTGTTGCAGGAGGCGTAGGTTACGCCTAAAAGGGGCATAGTATATGCTGCCCATTTGTGTCTTGGCGTAAGGTACGGCCCTTTGGGCGTAAGTTACGGTGCCCTCAAACCTCGAATTGGACCTTACGCCATATCCCTTCTGTTTACGCCAAGAAATCGATCTCCAGACGCCAAAAGTGGACTATGCAGGTCGGCGTACCTTACGCTGGTCCTAGCGTACCTTACGCCAGGTTGGTATTGGCTGAGCGTAGCTTACGCTAGGGTTGGCCGTACATTACGCCTAAAGAAGATGACCACCGTAAGTTACGGTGCCCCTGGCCGTAACTTACGGTCTCCTGGAATGTTCACTTTTCTGACTTTTCTCCTAGTTCGACTCCCACTTTCCTTGGTTCGAGTTGGACTTTCCAGTGGATCGTTTTCGACTTCTCTTGGGTTAGTTGAAGTCGAATGTCCACGTATGACTCATAAAAGATCGAATTGAAAACGAAAGTATATATATATATATAATATATATGTATATAATTATGTGTGTAAGTGTTAATATATTAACCGAATATGATAGGTTGTGAACGCGTGGCCATCATTTGACGTTCGTAGATCATTACTAACTCAACGTAGCCGAGCCAAGGTGAGTTCGTAGCCCCTTTTCTCTACATGGTTTTGGGGTGAAAAGTGTACATTGCGATTCATGGTTTCATTTGATCGTTGTGTGTTTGTTATGTAAGTTTATCAAGGTTATATGTTTGTTTGAAATGTGAATCAAGGTTGTATGACGTCTTGGCTAGTTTATCAAGGTTATATGCTCGTTCGGACTGTGAATCAAGGATTGTGTGTGTGTTTGTCTAGTTTATCAAGGTTATGTGTCGTTGAATTGTGAATTTAAGGTTGTATGACGTCTTGGCTAGTTTATCAAGGTTATATGCTCGTTCGGACTGTGAATCAAGGATTGTGTGTGTGTTTGTCTAGTTTATCAAGGTTATGTGTCGTTTGAATTGTGAATTAAGGATTGTGTGTGTGTTTGTCTAGTTTATCAAGGTTATATGCTCGTTTGGACTGTGAATCAAGGATTGTGTGTGTGTTTGTCTAGTTTATCAAGGTTATATGCTCGTTGGACTGTGAATCAAGGATTGTGTGTGTGTTTGTCTAGTTTATCAAGGTTATATGCTCGTTGGACTGTGAATCAAGGATTGTGTGTGTGTTTGTCTAGTTTATCAAGGTTATATGCTCGTTGGACTGTGAATCAAGGATTGTGTGTGTGTTTGGCTAGTTTATCAAGGTTATATGCTCGTTTGGACTGTGAATCAAGGATTGTGTGTGTGTTTGTCTAGTTTATCAAGGTTATATGCTCGTTTGGACTGTGAATCAAGGATTGTGTGTGTGTTTGGCTAGTTTATCAAGGTTATATGCTCGTTTGGACTGTGAATCAAGGATTGTGTGTGTGTTTGTCTAGTTTATCAAGGTTATGTGTCGTTGAATTGTGAATTAAGGATTGTGTGTGTGTTTGTCTAGTTTATCAAGGTTATATGCTCGTTGGACTGTGAATCAAGGATTGTGTGTGTGTTTGTCTAGTTTATCAAGGTTATATGCTCGTTGGACTGTGAATCAAGGATTGTGTGTGTGTTTGTCTAGTTTATCAAGGTTATATGCTCGTTGGACTGTGAATCAAGGATTGTGTGTGTGTTTGTCTAGTTTATCAAGGTTATATGCTCGTTGGACTGTGAATCAAGGATTGTGTGTGTGTTTGTCTAGTTTATCAAGGTTATATGCTCGTTGGACTGTGAATCAAGGATTGTGTGTGTGTTTGTCTAGTTTATCAAGGTTATATGCTCGTTGGACTGTGAATCAAGGATTGTGTGTGTGTTTGTCTAGTTTATCAAGGTTATATGCTCGTTGGACTGTGAATCAAGGATTGTGTGTGTGTTTGTCTAGTTTATCAAGGTTATATGCTCGTTGGACTGTGAATCAAGGATTGTGTGTGTGTTTGTCTAGTTTATCAAGGTTATATGCTCGTTGGACTGTGAATCAAGGATTGTGTGTGTGTTTGGCTAGTTTATCAAGGTTATATGCTCGTTTGGACTGTGAATCAAGGATTGTGTGTGTGTTTGTCTAGTTTATCAAGGTTATATGCTCGTTTGGACTGTGAATCAAGGATTGTGTGTGTGTTTGTCTAGTTTATCAAGGTTATATGCTCGTTTGGACTGTGAATCAAGGATTGTGTGTGTGTTTGTCTAGTTTATCAAGGTTATATGCTCGTTTGGACTGTGAATCAAGGATTGTGTGTGTGTTTGTCTAGTTTATCAAGGTTATATGCTCGTTGGACTGTGAATCAAGGATTGTGTGTGTGTTTGTCTAGTTTATCAAGGTTATATGCTCGTTGGACTGTGAATCAAGGATTGTGTGTGTGTTTGTCTAGTTTATCAAGGTTATATGCTCGTTGGACTGTGAATCAAGGATTGTGTGTGTGTTTGGCTAGTTTATCAAGGTTATATGCTCGTTTGGACTGTGAATCAAGGATTGTGTGTGTGTTTGTCTAGTTTATCAAGGTTATATGCTCGTTTGGACTGTGAATCAAGGATTGTGTGTGTGTTTGGCTAGTTTATCAAGGTTATATGCTCGTTTGGACTGTGAATCAAGGATTGTGTGTGTGTTTGTCTAGTTTATCAAGGTTATGTGTCGTTGAATTGTGAATTAAGGATTGTGTGTGTGTTTGTCTAGTTTATCAAGGTTATATGCTCGTTGGACTGTGAATCAAGGATTGTGTGTGTGTTTGTCTAGTTTATCAAGGTTATATGCTCGTTGGACTGTGAATCAAGGATTGTGTGTGTGTTTGTCTAGTTTATCAAGGTTATATGCTCGTTGGACTGTGAATCAAGGATTGTGTGTGTGTTTGTCTAGTTTATCAAGGTTATATGCTCGTTGGACTGTGAATCAAGGATTGTGTGTGTGTTTGTCTAGTTTATCAAGGTTATATGCTCGTTGGACTGTGAATCAAGGATTGTGTGTGTGTTTGTCTAGTTTATCAAGGTTATATGCTCGTTGGACTGTGAATCAAGGATTGTGTGTGTGTTTGTCTAGTTTATCAAGGTTATATGCTCGTTGGACTGTGAATCAAGGATTGTGTGTGTGTTTGTCTAGTTTATCAAGGTTATATGCTCGTTGGACTGTGAATCAAGGATTGTGTGTGTGTTTGTCTAGTTTATCAAGGTTATATGCTCGTTGGACTGTGAATCAAGGATTGTGTGTGTGTTTGGCTAGTTTATCAAGGTTATATGCTCGTTTGGACTGTGAATCAAGGATTGTGTGTGTGTTTGGCTAGTTTATCAAGGTTATATGCTCGTTTGGACTGTGAATCAAGGATTGTGTGTGTGTTTGTCTAGTTTATCAAGGTTATGTGTCGTTGAATTGTGAATTTTAAAACTATATAAATAATGTATACATTTTGTTTTAAAAGTGTGCGCCTCTCGTACGAAAAGCCCGCCACCTTTGTGCCTGGCGCTTTGCGCTTCAAAAAGGGTCCCTATTTCTTTTGTGCGCCTATCGTTTTTCATTATCGGGTGGGAAAACAAAGACGACGATCTCTGTTACTTTTTGTCATACGTTAGTTGTTTGGGACCTTCATAAGTTCTAATTTTTTCTACTTTTTTTTTTAAACAGATTTTGCAGGTTTTACAAGGGCTGTTGGGGAGCTATTTGGGGGTGGTTTGAAGGCTGTTTGGATCTAATGCAGATACTAAGGCTACCAGTTCAACATCAAACCGAGGAGTAATACAAATACATAATAGGTGGCGAATCTTTTGTAAAAGTATTCATGATCAATTACATATGAAGGTCATGACACTTTGTAGCTAAAACCGTGCACCAAATCTTTTGTAAACATATTCATGATCGGTTACAAACAAAGATCATGAAACCAGTTGTAACTAGCATCAAATACTAACTTTTGTGAAAAAAACTCATCGACACCTGAACGTACTTCCTTAGACAATTGCATAAATTAGCTACATCTCATATATATATATATATAACAATTACTGTCGGCTTACAGACAATATCTTTTTGGCTTATTGGTTTTTGCCACCAGCTTTTTTTTTCTTTGCACTTTGACCACCAAATTCTCTTTTCTTTACACTTTCCTCATTTATCTCCTCTCTTCATCACCTCCAAATTTTCACCCCCTCCCCCCTTTTCTTCTGGAAATCATCCTTAGCCACCATCTCCTCTTCTTGCTTGTTGGCTTTCAGTTTTGCATTGGTATGGATCAACAAAAAATAACAGTATTTCCAATAGTTCTTAGGAATTATATACATAGAAATTTATGTGTATGTATATTTTATGTTTTGTAAAATTGGTTTTGTTTAATTGTGGTGTAAAGATTATAATGTTGTGATCGCTGTGTTTGATTAATTTTTTAAATTTTCTTTAGGTGTGTTTTAAGTTAAGTTTAGTTGGATTTATTGGACGCTGATGATGCTGTCACTTTGCATAATGGTTCTGATGAAGATGAGATGAACAAGAAGATACTTTGTATTAGAACTTGATTCGCGCCAGACCCAAAGTTGATTGGTTTGGTGTCGAAAGTCGAAACACTCAGCTCCCCGGTGCTCAATTGGACGATTTCTAAGGTATACCCATTTGTCTCGGAGTTAGTATAAAAGTTTATGGTTTACTGCTGGGGGCGTTGCGACTACTTATTCCACTGGCTTCGGTCATGGTATCTCAATTGTTTCCCTTTATTTTGCCTTCAATAATGATGGTAAAGACACATTAGCTATGTGTTGCAGCATATTTCTTTTTGTTTCATTGCATAAGATATTGTCCTATGTGATGCGAGATAAACAATCTTTTGAACTGTCAATGTTCATTGAAAACTCTCTAACCAAATTAGATTTTTGGATATATGACGGTCATAATAGGCGTTTAAAAAGGCTGGGTGGTCGGACTAAAGTAGCTGCATAATGGCTTGACATCAAATAAAGGATTGCAAACCCGGCCATATGGATGGAATCTAGAAAACTACAAAAGTTACTTTGCATAATTCGTAGGTTTATTAACCTGTTTTGCAGAAGAAGCGGCTGATAAACAGGTGAGCACAAAGATACTGTGGTAAAGAAGACAAAAGAAAATGCTGAAGAAACTACTGATGCAACTTCACAAAAGGCTGAAGAAGCCAACGATTACAATGCCAATAAGGCTACAGCTACGAAAGGTTATATGACAGAGAAGGTGAAATAAGGGAAGGACAGTGCTGTTGGCAAGTTAACTGAATTGCCGGACAATGCCATGGGCTTTTTCAATGGTGGTAACTAGTAACAAACACAATGGAAAAGCTCAAGTATGTAAGTCTGGACTATTTTCATTTGCTTTTAGCTTTAAAAAGTTATAATGCTATAGTTTATTTTTGAAAGAAGGTCTGTTGTTGCTCTTCTACTTCTACCTGTTGCACTCATATGTGAATACAAGATATCCATGGCCGAAGCAATTGTGTATTATTCATGTACCCAAATTATGCAAATATAATATGATTTTAATATTTTTAGTTTTTATTCAAACTGATCATTATAGATCGTTATATTTTGACATATTCATTAATCAATTTGGTTATATCCTGTAATTACATTAACAAGTTTCTCTATATCCAAAAAAGATGATCCATTAGAACTAGTAGCCATTTCAGCCATTTTCTTCCACTCCAATGCTTTATTCCTCAATCTTTTACCCTCTGAACCCTCCATCAAAATCCTCACAATCTTCTCAACTTCATCCCTATTCACATTCCTCCCAATCTCCATTCCAACCTCCCATTCCTTACACATTTGTCTACAATTGGTCCGTTGATCACCCGAGAACGGACAACATATCATTGGCACACCAGCAGACAAGCTTTCGATAATAGAACCCCACCCTCCATGAGTCAAGAACCCGCCAACCGATTCATGGTTCAGGACCTCTTCCTGTGAACACCAGCTTGCTATATATCCTTTCTTGTTCATTTCTTCTTTGAGTTCTTGAGGCAAAACCGCAGGCTTCCCATCAACCAAATCCGTCCTTATAATCCATAAAAACTCATGGTCGCTGTTAACAAGTCCCCAACCAAATTCTACCAAATCTTGCAAGGACATTACTGCTAGACTTCCAAAGTTGACATACACTACCGAGTTTGCCTTTTTTGACTGGAGCCACTGGACACACTCGGGTTCTTCCTTGAATAAACTATATCCAACGAAATTTGAATTCTTGGTTGCTTCTTTTTTGGTAATCTGATTCAAAAGTAACTGCAGAGGCCCGACGGTGTAGATATTAGGAAAGAGCGATTTTAGCTCTTGCACAAGTCTAGCCTCTAGCTCATCAAAAGTATGAATGATCATATGTGAAACATTTTCAGCAGCCTTAGCAGTATCTAGAAGGTATTTATATGCACGATCATCTAGTTTTGTGGCTCGGATTGATCTAGGTAGATCTTTCAAACGAATTGCTTCCATTCCAGGAATCCAATCAATTTTCATATCAAGATACCCATTTGTCAAATAACTTTCATCTGCAAAAATAGTTCCATTCTAGTTCATTAATACACGATACTTTACCAATTGGCCTTCTAACGGGTATCAAAAGTAGCCGAAGAACCAAGTCCCAATCGATAAATGTGAGTATTTGCTGTTCAAATGAACAAAGAAACAAAAACATGATAGATAATTTACGAAAAAATCTAACCTTTAAGTGGAACAATTCCTTTTTCCATTAGAACCTTGGCTTGTTCCATGAGGAAATGGTATAACACCACATGAGGCTTCTTCTCGTGATCATTTTTTGACACTGAATTCATCTTTGTATGTGTATATAATGAATATCTATTGGATTTAAAAAGAAATCTTTGTATGTGTGTGTAAGCTACGTGGATTTAAAAAGAAATCTTTGTATGTGTATATAATGAATATCTATTGGATTTAAAAAGAAATCTTTGTATGTGTATATAATGAATATCTATTGGATTTAAAAAGAAATCTTTGTATGTGTATATAATGAATATCTATTGGATTTAAAAAGAAATCTTTGTATGTGTATATAATGAATATCTATTGGATTTAAAAAGAAATCTTTGTATGTGTATATAATGAATATCTATTGGATTTAAAAAGAAATCTTTGTATGTGTATATAATGAATATCTATTGGATTTAAAAAGAAATCTTTGTATGTGTATATAATGAATATCTATTGGATTTAAAAAGAAATCTTTGTATGTGTATATAATGAATATCTATTGGATTTAAAAAGAAATCTTTGTATGTGTATATAATGAATATCTATTGGATTTAAAAAGAAATCTTTGTATGTGTATATAATGAATATCTATTGGATTTAAAAAGAAATCTTTGTATGTGTATATAATGAATATCTATTGGATTTAAAAAGAAATCTTTGTATGTGTATATAATGAATATCTATTGGATTTAAAAAGAAATCTTTGTATGTGTATATAATGAATATCTATTGGATTTAAAAAGAAATCTTTGTATGTGTATATAATGAATATCTATTGGATTTAAAAAGAAATCTTTGTATGTGTATATAATGAATATCTATTGGATTTAAAAAGAAATCTTTGTATGTGTATATAATGAATATCTATTGGATTTAAAAAGAAATCTTTGTATGTGTATATAATGAATATCTATTGGATTTAAAAAGAAATCTTTGTATGTGTATATAATGAATATCTATTGGATTTAAAAAGAAATCTTTGTATGTGTATATAATGAATATCTATTGGATTTAAAAAGAAATCTTTGTATGTGTATATAATGAATATCTATTGGATTTAAAAAGAAATCTTTGTATGTGTATATAATGAATATCTATTGGATTTAAAAAGAAATCTTTGTATGTGTATATAATGAATATCTATTGGATTTAAAAAGAAATCTTTGTATGTGTATATAATGAATATCTATTGGATTTAAAAAGAAATCTTTGTATGTGTATATAATGAATATCTATTGGATTTAAAAAGAAATCTTTGTATGTGTATATAATGAATATCTATTGGATTTAAAAAGAAATCTTTGTATGTGTGTGTAATGTTCTATTGTGTTTACACTGAATTCATCTTTGTATGTGTATATAATGAATATCTATTGGATTTAAAAAGAAATCTTTGTATGTGTGTCCCATTCCTTACACATTTGTCTACAATTAGTCCGTTGATCACCCGAGAACGGACAACATATCATTGGCACACCAGCAGACAAGCTTTCGATAATAGAACCCCACCCTCCATGAGTCAAGAACCCGCCAACCGATTCATGGTTCAGGACCTCTTCCTGTGAACACCAGCTTGCTATATATCCTTTCTTGTTCATTTCTTCTTTGAGTTCTTGAGGCAAAACCGCAGGCTTCCCATCAACCAAATCCGTCCTTATAATCCATAAAAACTCATGGTCGCTGTTAACAAGTCCCCAACCAAATTCTACCAAATCTTGCAAGGACATTACTGCTAGACTTCCAAAGTTGACATACACTACCGAGTTTGCCTTTTTTGACTGGAGCCACTGGACACACTCGGGTTCTTCCTTGAATAAACTATATCCAACGAAATTTGAATTCTTGGTTGCTTCTTTTTTGGTAATCTGATTCAAAAGTAACTGCAGAGGCCCGACGGTGTAGATATTAGGAAAGAGCGATTTTAGCTCTTGCACAAGTCTAGCCTCTAGCTCATCAAAAGTATGAATGATCATATGTGAAACATTTTCAGCAGCCTTAGCAGTATCTAGAAGGTATTTATATGCACGATCATCTAGTTTTGTGGCTCGGATTGATCTAGGTAGATCTTTCAAACGAATTGCTTCCATTCCAGGAATCCAATCAATTTTCATATCAAGATACCCATTTGTCAAATAACTTTCATCTGCAAAAATAGTTCCATTCTAGTTCATTAATACACGATACTTTACCAATTGGCCTTCTAACGGGTATCAAAAGTAGCCGAAGAACCAAGTCCCAATCGATAAATGTGAGTATTTGCTGTTCAAATGAACAAAGAAACAAAAACATGATAGATAATTTACGAAAAAATCTAACCTTTAAGTGGAACAATTCCTTTTTCCATTAGAACCTTGGCTTGTTCCATGAGGAAATGGTATAACACCACATGAGGCTTCTTCTCGTGATCATTTTTTGACACTGAATTCATCTTTGTATGTGTATATAATGAATATCTATTGGATTTAAAAAGAAATCTTTGTATGTGTGTGTAAGCTACTGTGTGTTAAGGTGTGCAGTGTCCCAGTTTTCTTCTACTATTTGACTTAATTTGGTCCTAATTGGCTGCAGAAATGTCATCAATAATGTTTTGGGACATTGACCTTCACTACGTTCCAGTCCTAAGCTTTAAAAAAATACTTTTTGAATCAAAAGATTTTTCAATGCTGGTTCCATTTACGATCAGTTAAATATCTTTCAACTAGTTGCTACTTGAACAATGAGTACAGAAGCAGCAAAGCCAAAATTCGACCTTATGAAAACACCGACACATTATATAATTTCTAGATATGTAATAGCATTTGAGATCGATCAATGTTATTTAAATATGTTTCTCCATATAATATTTTTATGATATTTTTTTTTTGAACGACAAAGTATCAGACTACTCAAATGCCTAAAATGAAACCCGGAGACCAAGACCAAAAATACCTTAAATATACCTCTTCACCCTACCCCCACAAATGTGAAGACCCGGATGGGAAACCCCAATGTACAAAGACCTTACCAGCAAGCCAGTGAGGCAGTGACTATAAAGATTGCTATTGTTAAACTCATCATACCTTATATGTAGTCATAAAATCTGTTGTGATCAAGATTACCAAAACAGCACAAAATAGATCTTGAAATTAGTCTTTACATCAAAATTCTCCTACCATACCAATCCTCTTACCAATAAAAAGCAAGCAAAACTAGAAGATACAACCAGCCAACATATGTGGTTCATAACCAATTTGAGAACTATAGAAAATATTTCATGGCCTCAGCACATTTTTAGTTTTCATGTAATGCCTTCATCAAATACAACCTGCTGAAACTCTGACCTGCAACACTGCATTACCAATAAACACGTTTGAGATACATTCAAATAAACATGGAGATTAAAACAAAGGATTAAAGAATTTGATGCATTATTAGCACTTAGACAGCTTTCAACCCATTGACTTTTACCTTATAACTTATATATTTTTTACTTGACCCACCTGAGATAAAACTCGACCCAAATTTGACTTTCTTAAAAAGTAAATGGGTAAAACATTCCACGTGTAATTATCAAGACCACCAATAGCTTGATATATAACCAATATGCAGGTGACAATCTAATTCATCTTGCAAAAACACTCAAACACAAAAACTTATTCTGCAACAAAATACCTGTTAATTTGATTGCAGTAGTTGGAAACTTGATTTGTTATCAAAAAGCTATCCAACCGAGATGGTTCAGGAACAGGTTTGAAGATGGGGTTTGAAGGATCCTCCTCGGGCAAAGGTTCCTCTCCGGCAGCTTTGCGTGCCATATTTTCAGCCCTAGTCGACAAACATCGAAAGCCAAAATATTAACAAATGGCCAACAAAATATAGCTCAAATAATTATCCTTGAGGAGTATTTGGTATATGGGTATGGAAATATTAACAAATGGCCAACAAAATATAGCTCAAAATCCTCAAATTATAATTATCCTTGAGTCGTATTGGTATATGGGTATGGAAATGAAGGACTTGATAGAGACCAGGTACGATTTATCGAGTGATATAGTAACTAAAGAATGAAGATATATGGTTTCTGATCAACTCTACAGAAGCCAAACATAATACTGCACTCTATTTTTTGGGATCATATTAAGTATAATAAAGAGAATTAAAGACTGCAAACCCTATTTATACTAAACCAACAATAACTGTAATTGACCATTTGACCTTGAATTCTAATATTAATCCTTATCTATAAACACCAACAAGACAGGAACCTACTGATCATGGCTGGGAATACATTGTGCATGATACTTGGTATATACTCTCACATGCAACTTTGGTGCTTTTCAATTTGGCTGAGTGTGCGCTCTGCCTTAGACAGTTAGACGGTTAGACCTCTCTCAAGCCTCTGTTATCTACCCATTTGAGTATATGATAAAATCCAGCCTAAAAAAGCCTTATCAATAAACAAAATTAACAAGTATCTACAAATATATGGTGGAGATTATTAACAATAATGTTGATACTAATTCGTTATCATGTCGTGTTCGTGTTTGGTCTTAACAGGGTCGTGTCTTATCGTGTTCATGTCGTGTCGTGCCGGACACGATATGCCAGCTCAACTTCCACCCTAACAATGTAGAATTGATGGGCTTAGATTAGAAAAAAGATATAAAACCCACAAATTTGGTATCCTCTAAACCCTTCAATAATGACCAACCTAGAAATCAATACTCATTCCTGATCCTAGCCTAGAAATCCATTCTCAAAACCATTACCCATAGTGATGCATGGTCTTGAACCAAATGCACCCATTGATATTTCATTCATACACGTAAATTTTAATACGACTCCATTCTAAAGTATCTGTAAAAGAAATTAATCCTCCATAAAGTGAATGTATAACACAATCCAGATGACCTCAATAGTTTAATTCTTAATAATAAGTACACATGCATATGCATGTACCTTCGCTTTTGAAGCCATGTTTGCTGTTGTGCTTGCTGGCGTGACAGATTACGGTAATAATATTGGAACTGAAACACAAAAATGATAATGTCATTGTAGTTACCATTACATACACAAGACGTACAGTCACCAGCTTATAAAAACAGGGGAAAAAACCTTTTGCTGTTCCACTGAGAGATCATCCATGCATTCAATCAAAAATTCCATGTTCCTTTCCATGAAGGGATTTGTTGATAATTGTAGCCTATCGTAATCAGACTACCATAGAAAAAAAATCACAAATACACTTTGTTTATACAATGTCGGGTAGTGGAGAAATTAAAACCTCCCAAAAACAGACTATAACATACCTGAGTGACGGGTGAATCAGCTTCCAACTCAGTCATAAATGCACTGACAAGGGCCGAGTTTGAAACCTTGATCTGTTAAACGCAGAAAATATTAAGAAAACAGATAGCAATAGATATAAGTGATATTCACTGTAACAGATAAACTTGAGAGCCTAAAGTTTCATAAGTTGATATTAAAGTAAATACATGTACAAAAAAACTAGAAAAATTGCATGAGAAACGTACAGGAATCTCTTCAAAGATATCCACCCATGACAGATTTTTCTCCCGTAACCTAAAACACAAAAGAAAAGAGCAAAGTAAAGCTAGACTTCCAAATTAAATACAAATACATACCAACACAAAAGGGGAGACTTTACTTTTCTCCATTTAACTCATTGTTGCGATAAAGCTCCATGAAAGAATCAGAAAGTTTCAAAGCCTTCAAAGCCAGGACACCTTGGTTGGACTTAGAAGGATCGTAAATGATGCACACACATCGTTTGATATTCTCCTGCAACGATAAATAAGAGTTGTACGTAAATGCATATCTTAATCATTTTTCAAGCACAGCCAAAAAGAAAAAAGGAAAAACACAGCTGAAAAATTGTCTTACCTGGTAATTCATGAAGGTCTCAATCAGTTCCACTGTCTGAAAAGAGCCTAACAAAGTCGATTGGTACCTGAGAAGGTTTTAATAACAAATTCAGCCTACATAACTTAGCAAGACTAAAAAATGAAGAAATAATAAAACATATTACACAAGTGTAATATAACATAGATATAACACAAGTGTTCTTTTTCTGAGAAAATACACAAGTGTTCTTTTCGGAGCAAAAATGTACAAACTTATACAGTTATACTACATAAAAGACGACTATGAACTTACCATCCGACAGTGTTATTGTCAACGTTGACTTCCCTTAGGCATCTCATCATCTCAAGCTGATAGTTAGCACCCTCTGCCTCAATCTCCTCGTCTTCCTCACGGATCTGTTTATTTTTATGGGTTAGAAATGGCGGTGATCAAAGAATCACTTTGAAGAGATTGAAAATTATCGTTAAAAGAGAAAGAAAACAATCGGATCATTACATACCGGAAAGGGGAAGCAGTTGGTGACTTCAAGAACACTACCAACATCTAACCCGAGAAGTTGCCCAGTCACAAGAGCGGGTGAAAATTCTGTGCAGTGTTTAATGATCTTCAATATAACCTGTTCAAGATATCATTTGGCAAATAAATGAAAAGATTCAAGCATCCTATCTTACAATCACTATACAAACTTCCAGTATTCATTTTACTTCATTATAAAACAAAGTAAAAAATCAGCTAGAGTCAGCCATGTAGCGTGGCCAAATTGTCACTAGTTATTTAATATCTTCCTCCTATTGCAAGTTTACTTGTTTGTAAAAATAAAGCCAAACTAAAAATCACTAATATCAGGCCCTATATCTTTTCTTCTTTATGACTAGGCGCCTTTTTGGCAGATGTAGCAGGAAATCTAGCTGTTTTCAATCAAACTAGCCAAAGTAAGATTAGTAACCTACATAAAATTGGAACTGAATATAATAATTTGTATCTATCTCTATACTATAGAGTACATATAATTTACGCCACCCCATTTTAAAATTAAGGACCGCCAATAAGAATGTGCCACATCACAACTCTCCAACTCTCTTACACAAACCACCTACCCCACCACCGGTGACTGCTAGAAACCACCAGTGGTCACCAAAAACTGCCGTTCAAGAAACTGACAATATATATTCATCATGAACACCAAATTGCACCGGAGCCATGCTAGTCTTAAACCTAAATGATGCTAATAGAGGTTATAACAACCTACAATAAGCCATATATCTGACCAAGAATGGTTTTAGTTCAACATCTGAAGTAAAACGATGCCTACATTTTTAAAATAGCAAAAAACATACGCACAAGGCCATTACAAAAATGTCTTAATAGATACCAATCTCGTAAACTTGTTTTCCTCGTCTCAATTTTGCTCAAAATTTTTAATTTATCCTATCTATCATCAAGATTGGATATCTCTAGTAATGCACCTTATCAACATCAGGTCATCAAGGAGTAGAACAACGTGCAATATAACTTTCGTTGCCGGAAATTATTTCAGTTAGTAATCTAGTCAAATTTAGCCTATATAACTACAAAATCAACATAAATTCAATTACGCGTAAAATCAACGAAAGGCGAGGGGAGGCAGTTACCAGTCCTTCGATCTGGACAACTCTTAGTGGCGGAGCAACAGACTCTTCAGTCGCCGCCACTTGCAAAAACGAACGTGATGGTGCTCCTGCTGATTTTGTAAATATAAAAATTTACACACAGATAACATGTGTATATATATATATATATATATATATATAATAAAGAATCAGTTGTTTTGAGTAATAGGTGTATTAATTTTTTCACACAATATATATATAATATATAAATATTAAATAAAAATTATAAAAATTGAGAAATATACGAACCGGTAGCCATTGTTATGATGATGATGAAGCTTTTTCTCTTTGTATAATAATCAAAAAAAAGGAAGGAGAAAAAGCCTCACAGTCTTCTTTTGAGTTCGGAAGGAAACCCTAGCAGAAAACTCAAGCCTCCCTTTATATTTCATTCAGAATAAAACGTGCAGCAATGGTCCTTGTAGTTTTCACAATGTTCACTTCATACCTCATCACATATATTTTTTTGTTTTTTAACTGCATTTTTTTATAAAAATAAAAAGAGTAAACGGCCCAAATCGTCCTTGTGGTTTACCCTAATGATCAAGTTTCATCCTTAACTATCTGAAATGACACTGGCCGTCCTTTTGGGGAGGATAAGGGTCACATACAGTCCTTTACGTAAACGTCCGTTTGCTTCAATCCGTTAGCCAACGCACGTGGATATCTCGTGAGGGCAATTAAGACTTTTGCCACCCCCTTTTTTTTGTCTGTATCTATCTCCTTTTCTTTATATAACAAAACTAATCCCCTTTTCTTATTTTCCATAAAAATACATCAAATTTCTCTCTCTTTCTCTTTCACTATATAAACAAGAAGAACCAGATCATGGTATTTTGTTCGTGTGGTAAGGAAGCTATAATCCGTACATCATGGACAGATAAGAACCCAGGAAGACGTTTTTACTCTTGTCCCAAACAGGTAATGTATGAATATGTTCAATTAGGTTAACAATTTTGACCTAATTTTATGCTTTTTAAATCTTGATTAGGGTTCTAAGTGCAGATTCATTGGATGGGTTGATCCACAAATGTGTCAGCGTGCAACGGATATTATACATGGTTTGTTGAGGTCCAAGAACAAAGTTGAAGCACAACTAAATCAAATAGATGATAAAATTAAGAAATTGAAGCGTTGGTTGGTGGTGTCCATGATTGTAATTGTGTTTCTTGTTATTTTGTATATATTCTGAACCTAAGCTATGTATTTTATTGTTACTGGTAGTTGTAATTCTACTGTAATTTTGTTGTATTTTTTTGGTAAGATGTATGTTGTAAACTGCTAGTTTTATGAATGGGAAAATTGGTATGTTTTGACAATTTGCAAGTTTGACAATTTGTTAACATAGTAAAATTCATATCCAGAAGACATATTCATTAATTCATACCCAAAAGACACATGGTATTTCATATCCAGAAGACATGCTTGTCCATAAACATAGTAAAATTCATACCCAAAAGACAGACAAAGTTAAGATACAGACATAGTGATTAATTCATACAGATACACATGAAACTGCTACCCAAAAGACACCAAATTACATATGTGGCATAGAATATATAAGTTGTCCATAAACTACAATATTAAACTGGCTTCTGTTGTGGTGGCTTGAACTTCACCCATTTGCTACCACCTGGACTCTTAACAAGAGAATTCCCAGTCCTGTAAGTTTGAGAACCTGGAGCAGTCTGTCTAGCATTAGAGGCACCACCAACAGTTGAAGCAGCAGTTTGACTTGATTGAGTAGGGAGGTTCACATTTTGAGTTGGAGCAGCATGTTGACTTGATTGAGTAGGGAGGTTCACATTTTGAGTTGGAGCAGCATGTTGACTTGACTGAACTGGATCATTCTGAGTTGCACTTGGACCAGCAGCACCACTTGGACCACCACTTGGACCAGCAGCACCACTTGGACCACCAGCAACACTTGAATCACCAGCACCACTTGAACCCCATTTGCAAGTCCTCTTGTTATGGCCCATACCACCACACTTGTTACAAACAACATGCCTAAGTCTCCTTGACAACTTACCTTTCTTAACCAGTTGTATTTCTTCTGCAGTCTTTCTTCTTTTCGTTTTTGGCCTTCCCACAGGTGTGTGATAATGAGGTGGGATGATAATTGTTGGTATATTACACTTAGTCCACATGTTAACACCATTTGTGGGTGTAATTTTGAACTGATACATCAATTTCCAAGTGTCTAACCTATAGATAGGATCAACCCATGTCTCAATCAAAGTAACTGGCAAAGTATTTTCACCCATATTCCAGTTGGTTGCCACTGCATGCTTGCATGGAATTCCAGTTATATCCCATTTATTACATGAGCAAGTCATGTTGGTAATATCCACCACACACTGATCCCCCTAAGGCCCACTGACCTGAAACTTATCCAACCCATTAAAAATAGCCTTGTATGCTGAGGCCTCTTGCTTGGCTATCTCTAACAACTTAGTAGTAGTTGGGGTGAGAACAGTTGTACATTTGTCTATAACCTTTTGAACAGTCCCAATCCTAATCATCAAATACTCCCCAATATATTCTAAGCAATGAATGATAGGCTTATCTCTACCATCATCAGTTTTGTTATTAAACACCTCACACATGTTATTTAGCAACACATCAGACTTTGCTCTGCCTGTATTAATAAATCACACAGCTTAAAAAACTAGTTAAATAAAAGGACAATTTAAATGTAAATTGTTAATACCTGTGAAGTGTGATCTAGCCCAATGCCTTGGTGGAATTTTTGCTAACCAATCATGAGCAGGTTCACTGAATCTTTTGAACTCAAGCATGGCTTTGGTAAACTCTGGGACAGTAGTTACAGTTGCACACTTCCACAAATGGTTCTTGAATGTTGTACCCCTCCACTGCAGTTTCATATTCTCATGAATATGTTTAAGGCAGAACCTATGCTCAGCATTTGGATATACCCTGGCTAAAGCTGGAATGATGCCCTATAAAATGATCACATTATTATAAACTGGTGAAGTTAGTATCAATGTAGTATAATATGTATAAGTATTATTACTTACTTTCTGCCTGTCACTTATGAAAGTGTAATTAGATCTTGGTTCAAGATCTAAATCTTCACCCAAACATGTTAAGAACCACATCCAAGAGTCTGTTGTTTCAGCTTCTACAAGTGCATAGGCAACAGGATATATGCCATTGTTTGAATCCAGAGTGACAGCAGTCAACACTTGCCCTGGGAAAGGTCCTGAAGTAAATGCTCCATCCAGTCCTATCAACTCTCTCCCTGCACTTTTGAATCCCCTCTTCAATGCACCTAGACATATATAGATCCTCTTGAAAACTCTGGTAGGCTCATCTTCATGATTTGGATGTAAGACATCCAGTTTCACTGTTGTGCCAGGATTTGAAGTCATCAGTTCTTGCACATAATCCCTCAACATGTTGTATTATTTGGTGTAGTCCCCTCTCAGTTGACCTTTTGCTGCTTTCTTAGCTCTTTGAGCTTTCTGCTTAGACAACCCTAACTCAAACTTCATTTGCAGTTCTTGTTGTAATGCTGCAGAAGGTATGTCAGGGTTCCCTGTTGAAATCAAAATGTATCAAGAACTAATAGAAGTTTAAAATAACAAAAGTATATAAGCAATAAGATGAAAGTGTTACCTTCAATCTGTTGAACAATGGTGGAACCAAGAAATTTTGATGTCAAGTGCTTTATTATCCTTGACTGCAGACATTGATGCTCTTCAATGTGGGTTTTCACCATCCATGTTTGACTTCCATAAAGCTTTGAGACTTGTAAAACCCAAGGACAAGTAAATTGATTTGGATTGGTCTTTTTTCCCCTCCCACCTTTATTAATTTTGGAATCTTTACCTACCACACCACTATTGTTGTCTGCCTTCTTTGACCTAGTCTTTTGACTTGGGCCACTTGAACTAGTTCCCTTATTCTTTATATTCTTTGTTGGGCCCCTTGATTTACTAAGCCCATCCTTAACAGGCCCAACATGCTCATGATTCTGTGCCACATTTTCTGCACTCAATGGATCAAAATTTGGTAGTCTTCCTTCACATACAACTCTCACCCTCTCATTATCATTTTTAATAATCTTCAACTGTCTCCTACTTTCAATTGAAAGCCTCCTAACTCTATCTAAAACCTCTGCTTTGTTCCCAAATGATTGAGTAACATGAAATCCTGCTTTAAAAGTATTTCCATCCCAGTTGGTCTATTATTCCCCATTGATTTTAGTAGTCTATTTCTATCTCTATTCACATCATCTTCTGCATCAGAACCACTCTCAAAATCATCATTGTTTATAACTTCAATGTCTTCTTCTACTACTTCTGCACCAGCTTCCACTACATTAGTTTCTGGACCCATATACTCCACATCAGGATCTACATTCAAATGAAAATGTCTCATATCAACATCCACCTCATGTATTTCATTTTGTTCATATACTATGAAGTCACTATCCTCACTGTCTTCACCACTACCATCATAATCATCCTCACCACCAGTATGATCATCACCATTGCCATCATCATCATCATTAACTTCCTCATCCTCCACTGGCCTACTATCTACTCTATCCTCTTCCATATTATCAAAGTTATCATCTTGAAACACTGCATTTTCATCTAAGTTATCACCTTCCACTACTGGTTCTTTACCTTTGTTATTTAATACAGAGTTGGCATTTGGATCATTTTGTTGGCTACTTGGAGTTAATACAGGTTCCTCATCCCAATCAAGCAATAATTTCCTAAATCCACTTTTCTTTTTTGGTTTGGGCTTAGGCTTATGTTTGGATGGTCCACTGTCATCATCATCAATCTCTTCAAGTACTAGTTTTCTACTTAAGGTTGGACTAAAATAACCTATATTCTTTGACTTGCCATGTTCAATAAATATAGAAATAAGTCTATTTTTACCCACATATTCAGACAACTTAATCACATCTTGGTCACTAGATAGTGGGTGAAGACCATCATCTAAATCAAACCCAGGTTTTAAAAAAAAATACAACATGACTTGCTTCCCTGTATAACCTAAATCCTCCATGATAGAATCCATTTCATGCACAGAAAATAGGTCAATATTTACGCAATCTGCATGGTCAATCTTACCATCGACATATGAAATACCTGGCTTAGGAGTAAAATACCCTCCATGGTGAATCTTGAATGAGAATAATCCCTCGTAAGGTGCTACATTGGAAACAAAAACATCAAACAAAACCCATCAATATATATAACCTTCTAAAGCTATAAAAAAAATTAATAAAAAAATTAGGGTTAAATCTTACACTCACCATAAATATTATCGAGATCATCCCATTTTTCACCAGCTTCACGAATAGAATATAATGGATTGTTTGACATTGTTAATATGGTTTAGTTAGTGCTGATGATCGGATCATTAGCAGGATGAGGAAGAGTTAATACTGGTGGTGGTTGGGATAGGTTTAAAGGATTTATGGGGGGTGTTAATCGATTTATGGGGATTAGTTTTGTTATATAAAGAAAAGGAGATAGATACAGGCAAAAAAAAAGGGGTGGCAAAAGTCTTAATTGCCCTCACGAGATATCCACGTGCGTTGGCTAACGGATTGAAGCAAACGGACGTTTACGTAAAGGACTGTATGTGACCCTTATCCTCCCCAAAAGGACGGCCAGTGTCATTTCAGATAGTTAAGGATGAAACTTGATCATTAGGGTAAACCACAAGGACGATTTGGGCCGTTTACTCAAATAAAAATAAAAAATAATTTTTAGCGAAAAAAAAATATTATTAACTCAACAAATATTAGGTTTACAATACTAGAGGATCAAGACATGTCAAGAACCTCACCATAACAACATACACCAACCACACACTAAACATCAATTCTAATGCAAATGGAAGTAGTTTCATCATTCATGACTCATTTCTATTACCCTAAACAACATCTAAACAATAACAACTAAAAGCAAAAGACTACATATTTCTAAGTAGCGTTTGATCTGAATCCATATTCCACAAAAATACAGCCTTTTTCAAATCAGAAGTCTTCTTCACTCTAAGACTACCCAATTTATATCTAACACTATCACAAATAATTGTAGCAAGCACCTCGGGATTTCTTGCTTTATCCTTGAAACATCTACCACGCCATATATGATAGACAGTGGCTGCAATTATAAGTCTGTTTATAACATCCCATATCTTACCTCTGAATGGATATAAATCCAACTTATCGACAGCCATGGGGGGAACATTTGGCAACCCTTCGAACAAAGTTTTATGCTTGACTTTATCATAAAACTGGAAAAATAAATGTGAGTGAGAATAAACACATTTTAAACAAAAACCGCATTTCAGTTCCAAAGTTGCATTCCACCTCTTAATCCTGTTCCTGTCCTGCGTAATAAACCTCCCTCGAATTGCCAACCACAATACAAAGGCATGTTTAGGTATGAACTGAGAAACCATACAACATGATGCCAATTAACCAACAACCCATTCTATCTTAAATCTAACCAAACTTGGTTTGTAGAAAAAGAGGCTTTTTTATTGTTATTTGTGACCCATATAACTTCATCTCGATTCTCTTCAGTTAAAACCAAAATATGTTCTAAAACAATAAATTGTGAAACTTAAAAAAACTCATGACTCGAATAGCGATTAAATGAGATATATAAAGTAACTTTCCATACACGAATAAAATGAACATAAAAAACATTGTTTCTCAAAAAAAATTCATTTAATCATTTTATTTGGTTTTTTAGATTTAGTTTTTCTAACAAGTAATAATTAATAAGTTATTGGTTGATGGTGGAGAAAAGTTCTTAATAAGGTATAGAACTGATAGGCAAACAACATCGACTGAGCCGACCCATGTGCCAAACCCAGGCCCACTCCAACAGCCCAGTTAAGTGGGTTGCAATTGGAACAAGTCAGAAATGTGATCGCAAGTTACAGCCCACGTTGCACATACCAGCTATTTTCAATTCCCAGCTATTTTATTTCCATGCACTTTTCTTTCTTTATTATTTTTGTTTATTTTGACTTTTCAAAGCAGTTGTTTTTATTTATCCTAAAAGATAGCTACGTGGGTGGTTGTATTTTCCTTCTCTGTATGTAACACAAACATGGATGAATGAGAAGGCAGTTTTTGAGTTTTTCCTAAAATTCGTATTCTCTGCATTCAGGGAGTATTTGTTTTCTTCCATTGCTATCCTAATTTTTGGCAGCAATTAGGAGGTGATTTTGGAAGGTTAACTTTGAATTCTCGTGGTGTGTCTGTATCGTGAATTCGGGTTAATAGTTTGCCTAACGGAACTCGCGAGTGGTGAATCTGTATCTCGCCGGGTCGTTGTATTTAGCATCGTGGTCAATTGTCGGTATTTTTCGATCCAGTGATTAAGCTTGTGGTCATCATCTGGTATCAGAGCAAACACGATCCATTTTTCGACTCAATTTAAAATTTTTTTCGTTCCAAAATCTCAAAATATCCAGTCCATCAATGGCCGGCGAGAGGAAGACGATGGAACAATAAATCCAAGAGTTACAAGAACAACTTCAAGAGCTAACTGTTGCTGTGCATCGACGCCGGGGTGGTGATCGAACTCCTCCCCGGTATAGGCCTGACGGGGACGATTTTGACAATTATTCGTCCGATGGAGGTGACAACCCTTTTGGTCGTCATACTGCAGGACGACACAACAACGACATCAAGGTTTATATCCCTGAATATGACGGCAGACTCGACCCGGATGCGTTTATCGAGTGGTTACGCACCGTTGAACGTGTGTTCGACTACAAACAGATTATGGAAGAAAAGAAGGTCAAGCTCGTTGCTTTAAAACTACGAGGGTATGCCTCCACCTGGTGGGCAAACGTCTGCTCAAAGCGGGAACATCACGGAAAAGACAAAGTGAAAAGATGGGCAAAAATAAAGAAATTACTAAAGCAAAAATTCATGCCCACATATTATGTTCAGGAGAGTTTTTCGAAACTTCACTCTATCAAACAAGGAACACGATCTGTTGAAGAATTTTCTTAGGAGTTCGAGCATCTTCTTATGAAGTACGGTCTCGATGAAGATGATCCCCAAACAATCGTACGGTATCTAGGTGGATTGGACCCAAAGATCGCGAACGTAGTAGAATTACATCCGTATTCGACCTTGGCTGAACTCACTTTGATGGCGCATAAGGTTGAACTCCAGCAAAAGGTGAAAGGGAAATCTGAGGTGAATCTTTCTACTACCACCATGCCGTTACCCACAACTCATCTATCTCCGCATCCAACCAGTTCCACAAACTCTATAAAGAAATCTGAAACGCCTAATCCTTTTCCAAAGTGTAACACCCAACATTTAAAAATACGGATTTCCAAAAACTTTTCACCTAACGGTGTTAAAGAATGCGGAATAACGTTTTAAAAGTCCAAACCATAAAATCCAGTTTGGTTTGTTCATAAAATAGAAGATGTTACTCGTCACATCATCAAAATAGTATAAATGGAAATCATACGGTTGCCCAACATAAAACAACCGTATACAAGTCATATCAAAACATAATAGTCATAACGAAATCAAATGTCTAAAAGAAGCAGCAACTATGGGTAACTAATAGCATCTTCAAGTATTCTACCCATGCCTCGCTCATTATCCATCAACACACTTCTAGCTTGCTAAACCTGAGGGGACAACACATTTCAAGAAACAAGTGTTAGCTAACGAATTAGCTAAGTAACATGACACTAAGTTAATAAAATGTTTGTCCAATTAAAAACTTGGTAAAGCAACTTTTCATATTAAAGACACATTTCACATATCATCACATACATATCATAGCATCAACATCTTTCATGGTAGGATTAACCATCCTAAATGTGCCTAATCGTCATTTCATCATCACATATCATCACATTAGGTGTGACATAAGTCACGTATATCATATAAGGTGTAAGTTTGTGTGAAGGCGGTCATAAGACCTAACGGGAACCTCACACCCGACTAGATGGATGAGCCATACGGCGGTCCATCAAGTGTCGTTAGGAATGGCAAGCCACTCCAGGAGTAGTCCGTATGTTCAAGACATTGGTGGGTAATCACTCCACCCGGAGATACTCAAACCACGTAATTACGTTGCAATGGCCAGCGACCTGCACTTTTGAAATTCGATTATACCTATACTTCGACCCCAACCCTCTCCAGGTCGAAAACACAGTTTCAAAACATCAAAATCCTTCATATTAAGGCCTTAACAAAGCATTTCAACCTTTAGGAAAATCATACATGCCTTATTTCACCAAAAACCATCACTAATTACACATTAATTGATTCCCTAAATGCCCAATTACAATTCCTAATGACTCTTATAATCAAAAGGACCATAAATCAGTAACAATATACCTTCTATACCTGCAATTCACAATAGGAATGAGAAAGACTAGATTATACACTTTCGGATCGCACGTTTGATGATCTTTTGCTCAAGAATTGATTAGGGATCAAAGAGGGTGGTTAGGGTTTGAGAGGAAGTTAACACATCTGCTAATGACACTCAAGTGACTCCTCATGTGACCCTAAACCCGTTTTTGAGTTTCACCATATGTAAAATTTGGTCCCTAGGCTTCCATATAGCTCATTACTAGTCAAAAACTCCTCTAAGGACCATATACTACCTAAATACTTCGTTAATCACTCCTAATAGTCATATAATTACTCCATAAACATATTTTCATATCATGCATTAAGACTTTCAAGTCTCACATATATAACACATAAATCACATATAAGCATTAAATCTAGCAATAGACTTAACGGCCACATATTATTGACTTTACGACTCTAGTCAAACGTTAATAAAAGTTTGGGATGTTATACAAAGGCACCACGTCGTTGTTTCCGTTGCCAAGGCCTAGGCCATATTGCATCTGAATGTCCAAACAGTCGTATTGTTACTCTTGCTGAATTTGAGAGTTATGGACAGCCTTGTTCTGAAGAAGAGCCGACAAATGGTGATAATCACAAGTTAGAAGATGAGGTGGAAATTGGTCCCGATGAAGGGGAACTTTTAATGGTGAGAAGGGCTCTTAGTGGAACTGCAGTTCAAGAGACTGATCTACAGCGTGATGCCATATTCCGTACCCGGTGCACCGCCCAAAACAAGGTTTGCTCTTTGGTTATTGATGGTGGGAGCTGCACTAATGCTGCATCTCAAACTGTGATCTCGAAACTTAAGTTGAAAACCGAACCTCACCCGTCACCTTATGATATTCAGTGGCTTAACCAAGGCAAAGGTATTCATGTTTCTCACCAAGTCTTACTTTCTTTTAGTATTGGTAAAACATACAATGATGAGGTATTATGCGATGTTATTCCTATGGATGCTTGTCACGTTTTATTGGGTCGACCATGGTTGTTTGATCGGAAGGTTTTACAT
Source organism: Erigeron breviscapus (assembly GCA_034093135.1). NCBI lineage: Eukaryota > Viridiplantae > Streptophyta > Magnoliopsida > Asterales > Asteraceae > Erigeron > Erigeron breviscapus. The sequence continues at coordinate 67,360,843 of CM067169.1, forward strand.
GATGGATTCAAGAACACATACTCATTCACTAAGGATGAAAAGAAGATAACCTTACTTCCTAAATTAACCATCAATACTGCGGGCCACCGAACCTTGTCTGTCCATACCCTTCGTAATTCAGAATCACACAAATCAAAGGCTTCCAAAGAGTTTAATATCCAGATTAGGCGCGATGAAGAGAACGAACCCGCCCCTCCTGATCCACGTATGTTAATCAATTCTCAAGGTGAAGGTGATATTCCAAGTTTGAGGACAAACTTCTTTAATGAAGGGGAGGATGATAGGCAAACAACATCGACTGAGCCGACCCATGTGCCAAACCCAGGCCCACTCCAACATCCCAGTTAAGTGGGTTGCAATTGGAACAAGTCAGAAATGTGATCGCAAGTTACAGCCCACGTTGCACATACCAGCTATTTTCAATTCCCAGCTATTTTATTTCCATGCACTTTTCTTTCTTTATTATTTTTGTTTATTTTGACTTTTCAAAGCAGTTGTTTTTATTTATCCTAAAAGATAGCTACGTGGGTGGTTGTATTTTCCTTCTCTGTATGTAACACAAACATGGATGAATGAGAAGGCAGTTTTTGAGTTTTTCCTAAAATTCGTATTCTCTGCATTCAGGGAGTATTTGTTTTCTTCCATTGCTATCCTAATTTTTGGCAGCAATTAGGAGGTGATCTTGGAAGGTTAACTTTGAATTCTCGTGGTGTGTCTGTATCGTGAATTCGGGTTAATAGTTTTCCCAACGGAACTCGCGAGTGGTGAATCTGTATCTCGCCGGGTCGTTGTATTTAGCAGCGTGGTCAATTGTCGGTATTTTTCGACTTAATACAAGTTCATATCCATCTCATAATCCAACAACAAGATTCAACTTTCTTAGATCTAACATGTATTCATTCAAATCAACACTTTTCAATACCAATCTTTATAGATCTAACTTTCAACAACATAAAAACATCTTTTTAATGAAAAATCTCAGAAATATATTCTTCAAAATATACAAAAACATATAGATCTATCCACAAGAAAGTCACTTTAAAAGCTACGAATCTATAACCACACTTTTGGGTCTTAAACTTGTTGAATCCTTGGATCTTTCTTATTAGATTCGACATGCATGAGCATGGAAAGAAAGATCCTATCAACTTTGCCCTCATTAAGTGTATAATACAAAGAAAACAAGAAGAAAGTATGAGTTTTTGATAAAACCTTTGAATATAAACAAAACAAGATTAGATCTAGTAAAAAGGATGAAGATTATACCCTCTTGAACTTGGTTTTGGATGAAGTATTTGGGCAGATTTTCGTGGCCCTTGAACCCCAATAATACCTTGAATCTAAGCCTAAAACAACCCTTGTACCTTGCTTGTATTAACCCTTTATTAATCTAACTTAATCCCTTATTATTTATGTAAGTTTAGATGTGATTTAGCCTTGTTCTAGCCTTATTTTCTTGCTTGGCCGAAATGAAGAAGAGAAGGAGGGAGAGAGGGAGAGTTTTTCTTGAGAGGAGACAAGTTAGTATGTGAAGAGTGTGAAAAATGAGAGTTTCAAGAATGAATGTGGAGTGTAAGGTTTGAAAAGGGTGAGTGTGTGTGGTGTGAAGGGGGGCCGGCCTCATAAGGGGGTTTTGAAGGGTTTCATGTATTTTTTTTTTTTTATAAAATTGTGTATATAAGGTGTATATATATATTAGGTGTATGTGTATAAGTATTTGTGTATGTATTGTAAGGTAAATTGTATTAGTTTGTAGTTATAAGTTAATGTTTATCTAGTATGTGTATATATGTATATATATATCATGTATATGTACATGTATGGATATATTTTTGTATTTTTGATTTGTTACATAAGCCTTTAGTTGTAAACTTGTATTTATTTTGAGCATATAAATATAAGCTTGTAGCTATTTAACCATTTTTATGCACATATTTGTTTATAAGTATTCTTTGAGATGGAAATCTTTATTCTCATGTCATTTTTACTTAAATTGGTTTGATAATTGATTTGTTGGACAATTATAAGGATTTTTGATGGTTATCTCAACTTGTGAGACTTACATTATTATTTAGATAATCCGATGGATCATAAACAAATTTTTGTTCAATGGTACTTTATAATTCATAATTAGAATTGAACAATAGCTTTAGATTGCTAATTTAGGGCATTATCTACTAGCTTTAAGTATAACTATGGCTTGTGAGATCAACGGCGACATAACTAGCTCATATATAATATTTGAAAAGTAGGGTTGTTACAAAAAAGTAATATGACTCTCTTGCTTCGGATCACATAACATTCAAAAAAGATGTCTTAAAAGTGCTCGGCAAACGTAGCGTAACCCAAACACGACATGTAGCTCAAATTCCAAATAAACCTCGCAAAATCTCTACCAAGACTTGATCCTCCAATCTCATAAATAAAACTTGGATCTTTACCCCTTGATATGTGAATCATTGGCTTAGTCAATGTTGCTTTTGAAAACAAATAAACATTCCCTATCAGAAAATCTCCAATGGTAAAAAACTATTAACAATTATTTTGTTTGCCACACCATCATTTAAACAATATTTTTTCAAAACCTCTTTCCTTCCACTTTTTTTTATCGCTTTTAGAACACCTGATACGACACACTCTCCCGAGTACCACGTTCCATAATTTGCATGATGTATGATTAATACGCCCGCACACCCGTTAAACGTCCTCGAGAATAATACAGGGATCCCAGATTTCTTGGTACTCGTGGATAACGTCGAGGTGTATTTCATCATGCACCAAGGCAGCACACTCCACTATCAATTGAATGTTGATAATAGAGACTACACGCCGGAAGTTGTCGTCCCCGCCAAAATTGTTCGACAAGGACCAAAAGATTCCATCTCTAGTGTATGAAAAAAAGTTTTTGCTTCAATAAATGAAGAAAAATAATTAATCAACTTAACATTGTAGATGCGTTCATCCCTAAATTATAAACAACTAATTTATTTATATATACAACATTGGTCGTGCTTATGAACAGTGAACCAGGCTAGCAGGTAGCTGCGCAGCAGCCTGCCAGCCCTCTTTTTTTTTATTTTAAATTCGTCTTTTTACTTTTTGTCACATAACTTTAATTCTTTTACTTTTGGCACGAAAGTTTTGTTTTATTTAGTTTTTAAACTTTCATCTTTCTAACTTTTGTCACGACAGTTTCATTCTCTTTACTTTTTATCACATAAATTTACTAAAGTTTCCGCAAGAACTTTTACTTTTTTCCGCATCGCTTTCGTTTCTTTTACTTTTAGCACGAAAGTTTTGTTTTATTTACACTTTATACTTTTATTTTTCTAACTTTTGTCACGAAAGTTTCATTATCTTACTTTTCACCACATAACTTTTGTTTTTTTAGCTTTTGTCAACTACACGAAACTTTTAACCTTTTTACTTTTTGTCACAAAACTTTATTTCTTTTACTTTTGGCATGAAAATTTTGTTTTATTTCAGGTAGCTACCCAGCAGCCTGCCAGCTTGCTTCTTTTTTTTTATTTTAAATTCGTCTTTTTACTTTTTGTCACATAACTTTAATTCTTTTACTTTTGGCACGAAAGTTTTGTTTTATTTAGTTTTTAAACTTTCATCTTTCTAACTTTTGCCACGAAAGTTTCATTCTCTTTACTTTTTATCACATAAATTTACTAAAGTTTCCGCAAGAACTTTTACTTTTTTCCGCATCGCTTTCGTTTCTTTTACTTTTAGCACGAAAGTTTTGTTTTATTTACACTTTATACTTTTATTTTTCTAACTTTTGTCACGAAAGTTTCATTATCTTACTTTTCACCACATAACTTTTGTTTTTTTAGCTTTTGTCAACTACACGAAACTTTTAACCTTTTTACTTTTTGTCACAAAACTTTATTTCTTTTACTTTTGGCACGAAAGTTTTGTTTTATTTAGTTTTTAAACTTTCATCTTTCTAACTTTTGCCACGAAAGTTTCATTCTCTTTAGTTTTTAAACTTTCTTTTTACTTTTTGTCACATAACTTTAATTCTTTTACTTTTGGCACGAAAGTTTTGTTTTATTTAGTTTTTAAACTTTCATCTTTCTAACTTTTGCCACGAAAGTTTCATTCTCTTTACTTTTTATCACATAAATTTACTAAAGTTTCCGCAAGAACTTTTACTTTTTGTCGCATCGCTTTAATTCTTTTACTTTTGGCACTAAAGTTTTGTTTTATTTAGTTTTTAAACTTTCATCTTTCTAACTTTTAGCACGAAAGTTTTGTTTTATTTACACTTTATACTTTTATTTTTCTAACTTTTGTCACGAAAGTTTCATTATCTTACTTTTCACCACATAACTTTTGTTTTTTTAGCTTTTGTCAACTACACGAAACTTTTAACCTTTTTACTTTTTGTCACAAAACTTTATTTCTTTTACTTTTGGCACGAAAATTTTGTTTTATTTAGTTTTTAAACTTTCATTTTTCTAACTTTTGCCACGAAAATTTCATTCTTTTTACTTTTTATCACATAAATTTACTAAAGTTTCCGCAAGAACTTTTACTTTTTGTCACATAACTTTAATTCTTTTACTTTTGGCACGAAAGTTTTGTTTTATTTACTTTTTAAACTTTTATTTTTCTAATTTTGCCACGAAAGTTTCGTTATCTTACTTTTCACCATATAACTTTTGTTTTTTTAATTTTCGTCAAGCTTTTTCCATTCCTGCCACGAAACTTTTAACCTTTTTACTTTTTGTCGCATAACTTTATTTCTTTTACTTTTCGCACGAAAGTTTTGTTTTATTTAGTTTTTAAACTTTCATTTTTCTAACTTTTGTCACGAAAGTTTCATTCTCTTTACTTTTTATCACATAAATTTACTAAAGTTTCCGCAAGAACTTTTACTTTTTGCCGCATCGCTTTCGTTTCTTTTACTTTTAGCACGAAAGTTTTGTTTTATTTAGTTTTTAAACTTTCATCTTTCTAACTTTTGTTTTTTTAGCTTTTGTCAACTACACGAAACTTTTAACCTTTTTACTTTTTGTCACAAACTTTATTTCTTTTACTTTTTGTCACATAACTTTAATTCTTTTACTTTTGGCACGAAAATTTTGTTTTATTTAGTTTTTAAACTTTCATTTTTCTAACTTTTGCCACGAAAATTTCATTCTTTTTACTTTTTGTCACATAACTTTAATTCTTTTACTTTTGGCACGAAAGTTTTGTTTTATTTAGTTTTTAAACTTTCATCTTTCTAACTTTTGCCACGAAAGTTTCATTCTCTTTACTTTTTATCACATAAATTTACTAAAGTTTCCGCAAGAACTTTTACTTTTTGTCACATAACTTTAATTCTTTTACTTTTGGCACGAAAGTTTTGTTTTATTTAGTTTTTAAACTTTCATCTTTCTAACTTTTGCCACGAAAGTTTTATTCTCTTTACTTTTTAAACTTTCATCTTTCTAACTTTTGCCACGAAAGTTTTGTTTTATTTAGTTTTTAAAATTTCATTTTTCTAACTTTTGCACGAAAGTTTTGTTTTATTTAGTTTTTAAACTTTCATTTTTCTAACTTTTGCACGAAAGTTTTGTTTTATTTAGTTTTTAAACTTTCATTTTTCTAACTTTTGCCACGAAAATTTTGTTTTATTTAGTTTTTAAACTTTCATTTCTTTACAATTACACTTTGATTTCTTTACCTTTTCCCACTTAAACTTTTGAATTTTTTATTTTACTCACAAACTTTGCTCTTTTTACATTTTGCCATTTAATATTTTCTTTATGTTTTTCTCTTCTCATTTTCTTTCATGATACAAGTTGTATACACATACATTGAGTACAACTTTATAAAAATTTAACAACTTAACGGTTTTAACACCCGGCTATTACCAATCAACGGGCAGAGTATCGTGTAGTGGTTTCCTCTAACTAAATGATCATTTTTATATTGTTTCTTACATCCGTTTTTATCGTTCGTGTAATACCTTTTTTTATAATGTACGTTTATCGTTATGTATGCATCACCGCCTATATGCACGATGTACGTTTTATGTATCGTTAAATACTAGTTACAATCACAATTATAAAATTTTAATTTTAAATATAAATATATATGGAAAAATATACAACCACGAAAAGAATATGTGTAACTGGCAAGCAGTCCGCCCTTACACTTTGAAATTACACCTTTCATTTCCAAAAACTTTGTCATGGCCACCATTTCTTCTTAAAAACACTCCTCACAAAACCCAATTGAGTAACGGTCCTTAAACACACACACAAAATGATCCAAACTTTCCAATGGCCTCAAATTTCCTTCACAATCACCCCCAAAATTAACCCCAAATTTTCAACCCATTTCCCCAAATTAACCACCACGCACCGTAAATCCATAATTACATGCGCTAAAAGCAAGCCCCTTTTCGGGTCACAAAGATCCCGCAAAACCCTTATCCAATTCGCCCGTTTCGCCGCTTCCAATCTCCACCACGTCTTCCCCGCCCCATTCAATTCCGTCATCCGTGAAATTGGATTTTCCGGCACCGGCGACGGTGGAAGTTCCGGCGGTGGTTGGAATGGATTCCGGTGGGGCGGATTCGACGGTGGCGGCGGCGGCGGTAGGAGAAGAAGGGTTAATAAAAAGTCTCAATTTTGGGTTTTATGGTTTTTATGTGTTTTGGGGGTGGTTTTGAGTGGAGATTTGAAGAAATTGAGAAATGATGTTTTGGTTTTAGGGGGAATGTGTGTTTCGATGTTTATGGTTTTGGTGAGAAATGGGTGTGTTTCGGAATGGGTTTTCGGGTTTTGTTGTGGCGGTTTGGTTGTCGGGTTGGTTGTTAACAAGAAAGATCATTTCAACAAGTTTGTTAAACGTTTTAAGCCGAATCGGGTTGCTAGATATATCAAGATTAAGTAACGGAGTAAAGGGTTTAAGTCGGTTTTGAGTTTTGGTATCTGGTATAGTATAAAGTTAGTTTCTTGAATTTTGATACAATGTGTTTACAATTTTGGTTATGTTTATGATATGAGGATATAAGTGAAGTGAGGATTAATTGGTTTTGCTTTGCATTATGAACGGAGTCGGTTTAACTGCAGCTCAAGGAAATAAAGGGCTTAAGTCGGTTTTTCGTTTTGATATTTGATTGTAGCTTGTAGTTAGTTTCTTGAATTTTGATACAAATGTGTTTTTATAGTGTTGGTGATAATGAGGATATAAGAAACATTCGGATTGTTGTTTGAGCACGGATCGATTCACTTTGTTTTTACCAGCGATAACCAATTGGATTTACTGCAACTTGTTAGTTTTGTTATTATCTTTGGAAGAGAAAAAATTGGTGTTGATTAGACCGAGTGTTGTAGGGGTTTATTACGGCTGTAATTGTGATTCTGCAAATGCTTTCTACAATTGGCGTGGTGATGCACTAGTTTTGGCTTCGTTGAGATAATCTTGACAGGGTGCATAAGTTGATTCTTAAGTAGATTGTGATGGATTGCAGGAGCATATGTCTGTTAAATTCTAATCAGTTTTGCGTACTTAAAACATTTTTGCTAAGTAAACGTCTTTCCATTATGATTGTTACTATTTTGTAAGGAAAAATGTTATATGATGTTAACATCAATATAAGTTATCCGCATTTTGTAATCCATAGGAGGCTAAATTATTGTTGGTTTCATTACAACGATACTTAATCATGAGTTCAATTCCTTTTGTTGCTCCCTTATGTGACACATTTAAGAATTAAGATATCATGATACTCTTTTTTTATGTTGCAGCATTCCAGTCCATCTCAAGAAAAAATGTGTTTTCAGCTTATGTGCATTGACATAAGTAGCAGGGTGTCTGGGATATACATCGTTTCAGCTTATGCTTTGCGTTGATTTAAGCACCAAAAAGTGAAAGTGTGTTTTCACCCTTAAGATTAGCTTAAACAGCACACAGCCCCTATCAAAACACTTCAAGGTGCATATTGGCGTTTAAATAACACAAGCAGCACTTTAAGGTATGCAACTCAAACAAAAGGTGGCAACAAGAGTGGAACTCCTACGGGTAATAAGAAGCTTAAAAAATGAAAACTTAAGAATGACTTCTTTGTTGTCATTCTACATATAAAAGTTTGAGACATTTATATGACCCTGAATGTGGTTTAGAACATTGTCGGCTGTGCTTGCCAATGAAGCATTCCACTTTGATATGTTTATGCAAGTCTGCTGAACTACTTGACTGAACCTGTTTCAATGAAAATTAAAGAACCACAATGTTTATAATGGGTGTTTGGGACGTCTAATAGAAATTGTCTAGTCTCATAACACGAGACATAAGCTGTACTGTACTGCATCTGTCGTCAAAGTCGCTGAAACTGGAATTATTGTTCAATAAGATTCGTTTTCATAAGGTGGGCGGGTAATCATATGGATTCTGAATCTAGTTTCAGTTTTACATGATAAAAGACCAATTCACCTCCACAGCTCGGGAATACTGTAAGTACCCTCTTTCGTCCCATGTCAAACTGGATAATACATAAACAACTGCACATATAGATAACCAAGTAGTTGGAATATCGGCAACCATTACATCTACATTTTCTGTTTAAAGGAACTTCATAATTTGAACAATAAGCTCAAACTAGTCCGCTCAACCTTATGCTCGACTCGACTATAAATTTCGTTTTGAAAAGAGGCTATAGTTTTGGAATTCTCGGAGGAACCCCAATGTTCTCTATAACCTTAGTCTCTGATACCATTTTCTGTAACACCCCAACCACGGCGGAATGATGAGATGTACAGAAAGTCGAGTATTCAAATCAAAGGATAATAGATAACATTCACCATAGCTTTAGTTGATAAAAATAATTTACAATGCACAAGCATGTGAACCAATTCCCAAGTACAATACGTCTACTATGCTTGGATATTGAGTCCACGAAACAAATAACAAACACATGAGATAGTATACTACAATGTTCAGGGCGGATTCCATTGCCCGTCACGAGGTTTAATCTTTGACTCCAAAATGCAATGCAAACAATCATGATGCATATAATTCCTCAAAGCTTACGCTAATTCCTGAAAAGCATGAAGAAAAAGTGTCAACTACAAAACGTAGTTGGTGAGTGCATAGGTTTGCAAGTAAATCTCATTACATATCCATTTCAAAATAGTTGAGAAATCCATGGTAAATTATAAAGTTTTCATTTGTCTCATTTATCGTGAGAGAAAAATATATCAATCGATTAATCATTCATCAAACCAAAACCATTTGGTCGTCAATACTTCAATATTGCCAATTTCAACAACTTTCAAGATTCCATATAAGGTCCAATACCCAAACCGTATGTTCAATCCACAATTTCCATCCAATATAATATCAATACCTCTTGGTCAATGGTAAGACTACCATGACGTAATTCGATGAGATTGTTCTTGAGCCACTACTAAGACCGGTTATGTCCCAATAATCAATATATAATGTCCCAAATGATAAGATAATGATAAGCACATGCTGTCAATCACGTGCATAAAGATAACCAAGGGTCGTGCCATGGAGACGCCCATAAATATATAGTAGTTAGAGCACCGCGAGGCCAGACTGGCGATGAAGGTGGCCACCAAGGCAGACCAAACATCCCACCGTTACCTATAATAGTGGATGAGGGGACAAGTCCTAGTTGCGCAACCCTCTAACTACAGGCCTCAAATGAGTTAATAGTAGTGTACAGGGGACCACCGTTTGACAGTACTCAAGCTCATCATATAACATATAACACATTGAACATACAATAATTCCCATATCATTATCATTATTTCAAAGAATCATTTCATAAGAGAAAGTCATTTTAATTAATCATGCTTTTCACCCCGCAAGTAAAACATATAAAAGAGTTTGAAAGGGGGCTATGACTCACCTTGATATGCCGCATATTATATTCACTTATCCAAAATGGGTACTTCCCATCTATCGCTTCCTTGATCATATATCCGTCATATTCCTCAATCATATTCCAAGCCAAGACTATCCCTACGATAGGACTAATATACGTAAGTTCCTATCTTAAGCCATCACTAAGAAATGCCACTTTTATTATGTTGTTATCACTTATGGGATCCAAGTGTATTGCTAATATTCACATCTTTTTGGTTGTAAAGATTGGTGGTAAGAGTCGTTTTCTCATTATACGTTTTTGTACGTTTATTGGAATTTCGGTAATTTGGATTTGGTTTATATGATTTCCATTGTATACTTTGCTTAGTAATAATATTTGACATTAGTGGTCTTATAATATTAATATTTTATGTATATTTTCTGATTTGTAATTATATATTAAATTTAATATTATTTAATTAATTATTTATTCATTTTATTGATTTATTAATTAAATAATCCCTTAAAAATACTTTTAAGTGTCATAATTGCCTTTATGAATTATGGATAATTTCATTTGAATTATCTTCTGATATATATGCTCCTTAATTTATAATTTCATGATTTATACTTTTATTTGTGTATTTTCCATTTATTTTAATGATAATTTTTAATTAATTATTTTTACTCAATTATTTATCTTTAAATTATGTAACACATGTCTCTTGCCTTTTAACTATTTTTCTCCAGTAGGTTTTAGTTATTTTTATCAATGGTTAAGATGATTTAACTTCATTCTTGATTTACATAATTTATTTATGGATTTTTATGTCTTTTAATCACTATTTAAATTCAATAATTTATGGAAATTCTTAGAAATCATCACTAAACATTTTGGTCAAAAATCTCAGGCCTTTTAGGCAACTTTTATCCATACAAAATCATATCAATTCAACCTCTCTTGTGTCTTGCTTATTTTGAGGGTTTTATGATTAAAAATCGTTTACCGAAATGGTGATTTTAGCCTCATTTCTCAAGCAATTAAAGTGCTTCAAAATGGGTTTTCATCCTTATTCCATTATTTACAGAATGTTCATTATATTTTGGTGTCTTAAGTCGTGATCGTGGTGGTGGTGTGATGTGTGCAATTTAAAGCTTTCGGTTAGTGCTTATATGAACCGAATTAGTGATTTGTAGGCTTGCCTTTGCCATTTAATAACCAAGTTAAGTTTTATAACTTTCATTTGACATATTCTCAGTAGGTTTTAGTTATTTTTATCAATGGTTAAGATGATTTAACTTCATTCTTGATTTACATAATTTATTTATGGATTTTTATGTCTTTTAATCACTATTTAAATTCAATAATTTATGGAAATTCTTAGAAATCATCACTAAACATTTTGGTCAAAAATCTCAGGCCTTTTAGGCAACTTTTATCCATACAAAATCATATCAATTCAACCTCTCTTGTGTCTTGCTTATTTTGAGGGTTTTATGATTAAAAATCGTTTACCGAAATGGTGATTTTAGCCTCATTTCTCAAGCAATTAAAGTGCTTCAAAATGGGTTTTCATCCTTATTCCATTATTTACAGAATGTTCATTATATTTTGGTGTCTTAAGTCGTGATCGTGGTGGTGGTGTGATGTGTGCAATTTAAAGCTTTCGGTTAGTGCTTATATGAACCGAATTAGTGATTTGTAGGCTTGCCTTTGCCATTTAATAACCAAGTTAAGTTTTATAACTTTCATTTGACATATTCTCAGTAGGTTTTAGTTATTTTTATCAATGGTTAAGATGATTTAACTTCATTCTTGATTTACATAATTTATTTATGGATTTTTATGTCTTTTAATCACTATTTAAATTCAATAATTTATGGAAATTCTTAGAAATCATCACTAAACATTTTGGTCAAAAATCTCAGGCCTTTTAGGCAACTTTTATCCATACAAAATCATATCAATTCAACCTCTCTTGTGTCTTGCTTATTTTGAGGGTTTTATGATTAAAAATCGTTTACCGAAATGGTGATTTTAGCCTCATTTCTCAAGCAATTAAAGTGCTTCAAAATGGGTTTTCATCCTTATTCCATTATTTACAGAATGTTCATTATATTTTGGTGTCTTAAGTCGTGATCGTGGTGGTGGTGTGATGTGTGCAATTTAAAGCTTTCGGTTAGTGCTTATATGAACCGAATTAGTGATTTGTAGGCTTGCCTTTGCCATTTAATAACCAAGTTAAGTTTTATAACTTTCATTTGACATATTCTCAGTAGGTTTATAATACTTTTTGTTACGAGATTGTTGGAGTTGGTTAGAGTTGCAATCTAGTGACTTTTAGCTTATTTTGTTGTGAAGAACTTTTACTTGAAATTTCCTGTTTTAACACTTATTTTCATAAAATGTTGAGTAGTCATTCTTGGTTAAGATAAATTATTTGGACGTTGGTGATTTTTATACAGAGACATATATGTGTCCTATATTTATGTGAATTTTTGCTAAATTTTTAGACATTGTTTACTACCTCTAAAAATTACAAAACCAAAGTTGGTCAGAAAGCTTGCTGCTGTGCGACTCAATATATTTTATAAAAGATTTCTATGATGAACATTTAAGAAAAATCTCCCAATTTTATTTTAATGATAATTTTTAATTAATTATTTTTACTCAATTATTTATCTTTAAATTATGTAACACATGTCTCTTGCCTTTTAACTATTTTTCTCCAGTAGGTTTTAGTTATTTTTATCAATGGTTAAGATGATTTAACTTCATTCTTGATTTACATAATTTATTTATGGATTTTTATGTCTTTTAATCACTATTTAAATTCAATAATTTATGGAAATTCTTAGAAATCATCACTAAACATTTTGGTCAAAAATCTCAGGCCTTTTAGGCAACTTTTATCCATACAAAATCATATCAATTCAACCTCTCTTGTGTCTTGCTTATTTTGAGGGTTTTATGATTAAAAATCGTTTACCGAAATGGTGATTTTAGCCTCATTTCTCAAGCAATTAAAGTGCTTCAAAATGGGTTTTCATCCTTATTCCATTATTTACAGAATGTTCATTATATTTTGGTGTCTTAAGTCGTGATCGTGGTGGTGGTGTGATGTGTGCAATTTAAAGCTTTCGGTTAGTGCTTATATGAACCGAATTAGTGATTTGTAGGCTTGCCTTTGCCATTTAATAACCAAGTTAAGTTTTATAACTTTCATTTGACATATTCTCAGTAGGTTTATAATACTTTTTGTTACGAGATTGTTGGAGTTGGTTAGAGTTGCAATCTAGTAAAAAGGATGAAGATTATACCCTCTTGAACTTGGTTTTGAAGATGATTTTTGGGCAGAATTTTCGTGACCTTTATGGCTCCAAACAACCCTTATTTCAAGCTTAAAATAACCCTTAAACCTATCTTGGATTAATCCTTGCTTAACCCTTTGTAAATCCTTATTGTTATTATAGATTGAATAAGATTTATGTTCTTGTTTTTCTTGTTTTTCCTTGGACCGAAAATGGAGAGGAGGAAGGAGAGAAGAGAGTATTTTTGAGAGGAAAAGAATAGGTGTGTGTGTGAAAGGGGGGGGGGGCGGCCAAGGGTATAAGATAGGGGGGGGGGGGGGGGGGGGGGGGGGGGGGGGGGGGGGGGGGGGGGGGGGGGGGGGGGGGGGGGGGGGGGGGGGGGGGGGGGGGGGGGGGGGGGGGGGGGGGGGGGGGGGGGGGGGGGGGGGGGGGGGGGGGGGGGGGGGGGGGGGGGGGGGGGGGGGGGGGGGGGGGGGGGGGGGGGGGGGGGGGGGGGGGGGGGGGGGGGGGGGGGGGGGGGGGGGGGGGGGGGGGGGGGGGGGGGGGGGGGGGGGGGGGGGGGGGGGGGGGGGGGGGGGGGGGGGGGGGGGGGGGGGGGGGGGGGGGGGGGGGGGGGGGGGGGGGGGGGGGGGGGGGGGGGGGGGGGGGGGGGGGGGGGGGGGGGGGGGGGGGGGGGGGGGGGGGGGGGGGGGGGGGGGGGGGGGGGGGGGGGGGGGGGGGGGGGGGGGGGGGGGGGGGGGGGGGGGGGGGGGGGGGGGGGGGGGGGGGGGGGGGGGGGGGGGGGGGGGGGGGGGGGGGGGGGGGGGGGGGGGGGGGGGGGGGGGGGGGGGGGGGGGGGGGGGGGGGGGGGGGGGGGGGGGGGGGGGGGGGGGGGGGGGGGGGGGGGGGGGGGGGGGGGGGGGGGGGGGGGGGGGGGGGGGGGGGGGGGGGGGGGGGGGGGGGGGGGGGGGGGGGGGGGGGGGGGGGGGGGGGGGGGGGGGGGGGGGGGGGGGGGGGGGGGGGGGGGGGGGGGGGGGGGGGGGGGGGGGGGGGGGGGATGTATTCATTCAAATCAACACTTTTCAATACCAATCTTTATAGATCTAACTTTCAACAACATAAAAACATCTTTTTAATGAAAAATCTCAGAAATATATTCTTCAAAATATACAAAAACATATAGATCTATCAAAAGGAAAATCACTTTAAAAGCTACGAATCTATAACAACACTTTTGGGTCTTAAACTTGTTGAATCCTTGGATCTTTCTCATAGATTTCGACATGCTTATGCATGAGGAGAAAGATCCTATCAACTTGCCTTCATCAAGTGTATAATACAAAGAAATCAAGAAGAAAACATAAACTTTTGATAAAACCTTTGAATATAAACAAGAACAAGATTAAATCTAGTAAAAAGGATGAAGATTATACCCTCTTGAACTTGGTTTTGAAGATGATTTTTGGGCAGAATTTTCGTGACCTTTATGGCTCCAAACAACCCTTATTTCAAGCTTAAAATAACCCTTAACCTATCTTGGATTAATCCTTGCTTAACCCTTTGTAAATCCTTATTGTTATTATAGATTGAATAAGATTTATGTTCTTGTTTTTCTTGTTTTTCCTTGGACCGAAAATGGAGAGGAGGAAGGAGAGAAGAGAGTATTTTTGAGAGGAAAAGAATAGGTGTGTGTGTGAAAGGGGGGGGGGCGGCCAAGGGTATAAGATAGGGTTTCTATATCTTTTTTTTTTTTATTTTATGTTGTTATGTAAGTATGTTTTTTTTTTTTTTTTTTTTTTTTTTTTTTTTTTTTTTTTTTTTTTTTTTTTTTTTTTTTTTTTTTTTTTTTTTTTTTTTTTTTTTTTTTTTTTTTTTTTTTTTTTTTTTTTTTTTTTTTTTTTTTTTTTTTTTTTTTTTTTTTTTTTTTTTTTTTCTTTCTTATTTTTTTTTTTTTTATATATAAAGTGTGTATGTAAGTATGTATATGTATATATAAGTTAAGTGGGTATTTGTTTTATAGATGTAATATAGGTTTATTTGTAAGGTTTATTAAATTTTGTCACACGTTGTGAGTCTTACATTATTATTTATTTAACCTGAGTTCTTGAAAATGAAGTTTTTGGTTTATTGACATTTCATCAAGTTCAACTAGAACAAATTTATAGCTTGAGATTGTGTTGAATGATTATAGTTATTGTTCAGGGCATTTCTAAGGCAACTAGCTATCTTTGGGAATTCTACTGGACTAGATGGCAAGTATCACTATGCCTTAATGTCTGGAAGGCAAAAATCTCTTAAGAAACCTCTAGGGATAGATTCCTAGATAAATATAAGTGAGTTGTCCAAGTCGGAAATTGAGGGTTGTTACATCATTACCCCCTTAACTGAAACTTCGTCCTCGAAGTTCGATCATTCATGCGGTAGTAAAAATGGATAGACCAACAGTAGGAGTGTCTACACGGAGACATATAATGTGGGAAAGTCAAACAAGATTTCATCACGATTTCTTGGTTTCATGCGAGCTTTTAACCCTAGGGATAGGGGCATCCATTCCTCGGTTCCCTAACATCCACCTGATCAGAAACTTCTAAACAGAAAAAGGTTACGAATGTCGCTCACTTCTTGAGAAGACTAGAGATCAATCGTATGTGATCGTTGAGGGCTGTCAATATTGCCTAGATCGATACTAATTAATGGATTGGTAATAAGAATGGCAATACGGAGATGTAAAATGAACAAACGGTTCATAACGTGAGTTGCACTAACATAGTTAGAAACGTTGGAATATCGATTGTTTGTGACTACTCATTTCCATTGTTACTTTGCATATTTTCCTTTATCGTCTTCTACCCCAATTAAAGAATCGTTCCAATAGCTTCTCGCCTACTTTCATCCTTCTTTGGTTTGACGTTGGACACGCTTGCCGCTTCTCGAAAATATTGGCTTCGTTTGTGACTAATCACTTGTTAAGGGATTACCTCTTTAACCAAAAGCGATACTAACTGGGGTGCCGAGTTGCACTAAAATTGCAAAGGTACATCTTCGTAGTATCTTATTTTAGAGCTTTCCAATGTCATCTTTGTTGCTTTATAGCGTTCGAGGGAATCATAAATTGTATGACGATAGTTCCATCTTGCTCCTCATACTCACCTTTGTCTTTTCAACTTCGTCCTTATTTTCTCATAGTCACCTCTTTCATTTTTCGCTAAGTCATATCGTTACCAATTTCTCTTGCTTTTGCCGATATTGGCTTCCAAATCGTTTTAAGGTACCTTTAATTACTTCTTTTTACGCTAGAAGGACCATTATCTATGACTCATCACCGACAAATCTCTTTTAACATCGCACATATAATCTATTCGGTTTCCTTGCTATACATACGCATTCCTCATGATAGGATTTACGCAATCCCTATGCTCTTAAGTAATCATATCACGCCATCATTTCAAGGTAAATACTTCGATGTCCTTATTCGTATGAACTCCTCCTTTAAAATAATCCCTCTTAGGTCCTCCTGACCTCTACAAAACTTTCAATCACTTTGCTCCCCTGAGCCTCATATTCATTTTCAGCTTTCTATGCTAAGCTTCTTTTCAAATACAATAACCTACTGTCCTTAGAGATTGTGATATAATATAATTTAGGGAAGACATCGGTTACTGTATCCTTTTCTCAACCATTCGGTTTTCTCCATTTTCCTTTTGTTTTCTTATGGGTCACCATACTCCTTACCGTTTCGTCACTCAAATCCCTTTCTAACTAGAGAAATCGTCGTCTTGAACAGCACACAGGCAGTCGCTGGTCCTTGCAGTTATCTCAGGGGTACTTGTCAGATCATGGTGATACGGATCCTTTAATCCTAACCCATCACAATTGCGAATTTATCCTTATCACCCTTCCGTTCAAACATTCCATAACCAGCTCTTCACGGAGTTTGTTAGTTGTTTGGAACTTAGTTCAGCGATCAACTTCCTTGATCGTCGCGGTAGTATGTGCCTTGAATTCTAGCGCCGCACTCCTTATTTGTCTTTACTACTAACTTAGCGATTTCTTGTTGTTTTCCTTCTTCACTTTTCTTGGGCGCACTACTTCGTGGGTCGATGGTCCTTGACGATTAACCATGTGTTGCGAATTATCTTGCTTCACTCAACTTCATCTTGTCTTAGCTTACCTCCCTACGACCGTCGACCTTGAGGGGATAACCATCACAAGTCATCGTGCTTCCTCTACTTATCGACCATACTTCTCTTTAGTAAAGCTAGCTTCCATCGGGTGTTGGGCGTATATCGATTTCTCTTAGCTTAGTTGATACTCTCCACTAATAGCTTGTCTTTCGATAGAGGTTTTTCTAATTCGTATCCAAAGAATAACGCGTGAACCGCCATAAAGATAAACGCCACCAGAACTACATCTTGTAGACGGCGTCAATGCCTTCACTTTACTGTTTGTGTCAAATGATGTTTCTCTACTCTATCTTCTACTCCAAATCATCTTCAATGATGCTAGTGAATAACTCTTCTTGAAAGATAAAGTATAATCTTGCACTTCATACTCCTTGTTCGAGCATCTACCTTTGCTGTGATTACCCCCTTAACATTTTTCCTCTAGAAAAATGTAAGGGATTTCCTACTTTTCACTTTATCTCACCATCCTTGACGATCTTCATTTCGCCAAATCCCTGATTCCTTCATATAGCAAATATCCGTTTGTTTTGGTGTTTTGAAAAAGAAAAGGATAGCTCAGAATCCCTTTTTGTTACTCTTCCATCTTGAGGGTTACTCGACACATCCTAATTATCTTATTGTCCTTGGTTTTCTTCTTCTAATTACTTTCGTCTTCCAACATTGCTAGTGATCTCCCCCAAGTTCTAGGGAAGTCTTATCTTTATCCAAAGGTGACCTTCATGTCACACGACCTTCCTTTCGTCGGCCGCTCAATTTTTCCTTTTGGTTGATCAACATAGATAGGGAAGACCTTCAATTCTTTCTCCAAGTTAAAGCTTGGTATACTCTTCGCTTGTGCTTCCATGTACTTTGACTTATACACCACAAATCTTCTCCGCCCTACTTTATGTACATGATTCAATAACATCTTCTATGCTATATAGTTATCCCAAGTATTTCACTTATGGACGGCCGATGTCTCACGTCTTTCGTATCCCTTGATGTCGCAGCAAAAGTAGGGTACTAGTTACTCGATTCGCCGTTGCGGAAAGTTACGTAAGCGAGTTGTATGTTGTTAGGGTACTAACCTTTGAAGAGAAACGGTGATGATCATTACTTTGAATAATCAAGTATATAAAGGATATAGAATTTGGTTTCGAATGAATGGAATAGGAAATAGGAAAACAAAAGATTCATTAAGGCTCGGATTACTCCTTGCGCGAGTTAAAGAAATCACTTCTTTGTCCTTCGTTGCCCAATGGACTCCAACTTTCAATGACGTCAATATATGCCGCACCGACTTAGATAATATGGATAACCGTTCGTGTACGCGTGTTATTATAGAGATATCGCACCAAATTTCGGAGCTACAATCCCCAGAATGTGTCGTCAAGAATGTATACCGAAATGTGTTCTATCGGCGTCGTCAAATCGTAATTTAGCTTTAATACCACTCGTCTTTCATAAGTCTCCAACTTCATTCGACGTTTACATATGTTTCGCACCATTTCAGATCGAATACCAAGGTTATGCGTCGTTTCCAAGAGGATAGAGTCGCGTCATATCTTGGGTCTACAATTCTCAGAGTATATCGTCCAACGTACGTGGAAAGATGCTCCACTGATGATATCACCATTGTCATATGTCCATAATGAATAGTGGTGTCGTAAGGAATAGGATGTGGGATAATTTCAAAAGAGCACGAGTGAACGAATATTGGATTGAAGGGGTACTTAAATGACGACTTCCATACTTAGGAAATTTCTAATTCATTTTGCATTTCTCAGGGACAATCACTAGTTCCCAAGCGGTCAAATCTCATCACGCAATATATATCTCAGTAGTAAGGACTAACCATATTATAATCATATCTAGCAGGTGCCAGTTCTCGATAGTCAAATCTTAGAGCATCATAACTATCTCAATAATAAGGCACAACTATATAATCATTAAATCGTTCATGCACTAGCCCTCAATTAGCTCAACCTCAGGGTGCAATAATCGTCTTAATAGTAAGGCATGACTACATAATCGTCGCGATATTTACGCGCTAGTTTCAAGTAGCTCAAACTTAGGGAGTAAAGGCTCTTATATCCATATCGTCCATGAAATTTCATATCAACTCGTCATGCCTATATTTTATTTCTAAATCGATCATAAATAGTCAACGTCATTACTCAATAATTTGAACAAGTCATACCCCAAAATGATTTCGTGCCTTATAATAATCTCATTATTTTAAAGTGCATATGCAACTTAAAGTTCAACATCATGAATCATAAGGCTTTTACGCATGCATTCCTCACATAATTTCCACATTGCACATTCCAAACTTTCACATTGCACATTCCAAACTTTCACATTGCACATTACAACTTTCACATTGCACATTCAAACTTTCACATTGCACATTCCAAACTTTCACATTGCACATTCCAACTTTCACATTGCACATTCAAACTTTCACATTGCACATTCAAACTTTCACATTGCACATTCAAACTTTCACATTGCACATTCCAAACTTTCACATTGCACATTACAACTTTCACATTGCACATTCCAAACTTTCACATTGCACATTCCAAACTTTCACATTGCACATTACAACTTTCACATTGCACATTCAACTTTCACATTGCACATTCCAAACTTTCACATTGCACATTCCAAACTTTCACATTGCACATTCCAAACTTTCACATTGCACATTCCAAACTTTCACATTGCACATTACAACTTTCACATTGCACATTCAACTTTCACATTGCACATTCCAAACTTTCAC
Organism: Erigeron breviscapus; assembly: GCA_034093135.1. Lineage (NCBI taxonomy): Eukaryota > Viridiplantae > Streptophyta > Magnoliopsida > Asterales > Asteraceae > Erigeron > Erigeron breviscapus. The sequence goes on from CM067169.1 coordinate 67,380,928, forward strand.
ATTGCACATTACAACTTTCACATTGCACATTCAACTTTCACATTGCACATTCCAAACTTTCACATTGCACATTCCAAACTTTCACATTGCACATTACAACTTTCACATTGCACATTACAAACTTTCACATTGCACATTAAACTTTCACATTGCACATTCCAAACTTTCACATTGCACATTCCAAACTTTCACATTGCACATTACAACTTTCACATTGCACATTAAACTTTCACATTGCACATTCCAAACTTTCACATTGCACATTCCAAACTTTCACATTGCACATTCAAACTTTCACATTGCACATTCCAAACTTTCACATTGCACATTCAAACTTTCACATTGCACATTCCAAACTTTCACATTGCACATTCCAAACTTTCACATTGCACATTCAAACTTTCACATTGCACATTCCAAACTTTCACATTGCACATTCAAACTTTCACATTGCACATTCCAAACTTTCACATTGCACATTACAACTTTCACATTGCACATTCAAACTTTCACATTGCACATTACAACTTTCACATTGCACATTCAACTTTCACATTGCACATTCAAACTTTCACATTGCAATCCAAATTTCACATTGCACATTCCAAACTTTCACATTGCACATTCCAAACTTTCACATTGCACATTCCAAACTTTCACATTGCACATTCAAACTTTCACATTGCACATTACAACTTTCACATTGCACATTCAAACTTTCACATTGCACATTCCAAACTTTCACATTGCACATTCAAACTTTCACATTGCACATTCCAAACTTTCACATTGCACATTCAAACTTTCACATTGCACATTACAACTTTCACATTGCACATTCAACTTTCACATTGCACATTCAAACTTTCACATTGCACATTCAACTTTCACATTGCACATTACAACTTTCACATTGCACATTACAAACTTTCACATTGCACATTCCAAACTTTCACATTGCACATTCAAACTTTCACATTGCACATTCCAAACTTTCACATTGCATATTCCAAACTTTCACATTGCACATTCCAACTTTCACATTGCACATTACAACTTTCACATTGCACATTACAACTTTCACATTGCACATTCCAAACTTTCACATTGCACATTCAAACTTTCACATTGCACATTCCAAACTTTCACATTGCACATTCCAAACTTTCACATTGCACATTCCAAACTTTCACATTGCACATTCCAAACTTTCACATTGCACATTCCAAACTTTCACATTGCACATTCCAAACTTTCACATTGCACATTCCAAACTTTCACATTGCACATTACAACTTTCACATTGCACATTCAAACTTTCACATTGCACATTCAAACTTTCACATTGCACATTCCAAACTTTCACATTGCACATTAAACTTTCACATTGCACATTAAACTTTCACATTGCACTATAAATTTCGTTTTGAAAAGAGGCTATAGTTTTGGAATTCTCGGAGGAACCCCAATGTTCTCTATAACCTTAGTCTCTGATACCATTTTCTGTAACACCCCAACCACGGCGGAATGATGAGATGTACAGAAAGTCGAGTATTCAAATCAAAGGATAATAGATAACATTCACCATAGCTTTAGTTGATAAAAATAATTTACAATGCACAAGCATGTGAACCAATTCCCAAGTACAATACGTCTACTATGCTTGGATATTGAGTCCACGAAACAAATAACAAACACATGAGATAGTATACTACAATGTTCAGGGCGGATTCCATTGCCCGTCACGAGGTTTAATCTTTGACTCCAAAATGCAATGCAAACAATCATGATGCATATAATTCCTCAAAGCTTACGCTAATTCCTGAAAAGCATGAAGAAAAAGTGTCAACTACAAAACGTAGTTGGTGAGTGCATAGGTTTGCAAGTAAATCTCATTACATATCCATTTCAAAATAGTTGAGAAATCCATGGTAAATCATAAAGTTTTCATTTGTCTCATTTATCGTGAGAGAAAAATATATCAATCGATTAATCATTCATCAAACCAAAACCATTTGGTCAAAAATCTCAGGCCTTTTAGGCAACTTTTATCCATACAAAATCATATCAATTCAACCTCTCTTGTGTCTTGCTTATTTTGAGGGTTTTATGATTAAAAATCGTTTACCGAAATGGTGATTTTAGCCTCATTTCTCAAGCAATTAAAGTGCTTCAAAATGGGTTTTCATCCTTATTCCATTATTTACAGAATGTTCATTATATTTTGGTGTCTTAAGTCGTGATCGTGGTGGTGGTGTGATGTGTGCAATTTAAAGCTTTCGGTTAGTGCTTATATGAACCGAATTAGTGATTTGTAGGCTTGCCTTTGCCATTTAATAACCAAGTTAAGTTTTATAACTTTTATTTGCATATTCCATTTATTTTAATGATAATTTTTAATTAATTATTTATTCATTTTATTGATTTATTAATTAAATAATCCCTTAAAAATACTTTTAAGTGTCATAATTGCCTTTATGAATTATGGATAATTTCATTTGAATTATCTTCTGATATATATGCTCCTTAATTTATAATTTCATGATTTATACTTTTATTTGTGTATTTTCCATTTATTTTAATGATAATTTTTAATTAATTATTTATTCATTTTATTGATTTATTAATTAAATAATCCCTTAAAAATACTTTTAAGTGTCATAATTGCCTTTATGAATTATGGATAATTTCATTTGAATTATCTTCTGATATATATGCTCCTTAATTTATAATTTCATGATTTATACTTTTATTTGTGTATTTTCCATTTATTTTAATGATAATTTTTAATTAATTATTTATTCATTTTATTGATTTATTAATTAAATAATCCCTTAAAAATACTTTTAAGTGTCATAATTGCCTTTATGAATTATGGATAATTTCATTTGAATTATCTTCTGATATATATGCTCCTTAATTTATAATTTCATGATTTATACTTTTATTTGTGTATTTTCCATTTATTTTAATGATAATTTTTAATTAATTATTTATTCATTTTATTGATTTATTAATTAAATAATCCCTTAAAAATACTTTTAAGTGTCATAATTGCCTTTATGAATTATGGATAATTTCATTTGAATTATCTTCTGATATATATGCTCCTTAATTTATAATTTCATGATTTATACTTTTATTTGTGTATTTTCCATTTATTTTAATGATAATTTTTAATTAATTATTTATTCATTTTATTGATTTATTAATTAAATAATCCCTTAAAAATACTTTTAAGTGTCATAATTGCCTTTATGAATTATGGATAATTTCATTTGAATTATCTTCTGATATATATGCTCCTTAATTTATAATTTCATGATTTATACTTTTATTTGTGTATTTTCCATTTATTTTAATGATAATTTTTAATTAATTATTTATTCATTTTATTGATTTATTAATTAAATAATCCCTTAAAAATACTTTTAAGTGTCATAATTGCCTTTATGAATTATGGATAATTTCATTTGAATTATCTTCTGATATATATGCTCCTTAATTTATAATTTCATGATTTATACTTTTATTTGTGTATTTTCCATTTATTTTAATGATAATTTTTAATTAATTATTTTTACTCAATTATTTATCTTTAAATTATGTAACACATGTCTCTTGCCTTTTAACTATTTTTCTCCAGTAGGTTTTAGTTATTTTTATCAATGGTTAAGATGATTTAACTTCATTCTTGATTTACATAATTTATTTATGGATTTTTATGTCTTTTAATCACTATTTAAATTCAATAATTTATGGAAATTCTTAGAAATCATCACTAAACATTTTGGTCAAAAATCTCAGGCCTTTTAGGCAACTTTTATCCATACAAAATCATATCAATTCAACCTCTCTTGTGTCTTGCTTATTTTGAGGGTTTTATGATTAAAAATCGTTTACCGAAATGGTGATTTTAGCCTCATTTCTCAAGCAATTAAAGTGCTTCAAAATGGGTTTTCATCCTTATTCCATTATTTACAGAATGTTCATTATATTTTGGTGTCTTAAGTCGTGATCGTGGTGGTGGTGTGATGTGTGCAATTTAAAGCTTTCGGTTAGTGCTTATATGAACCGAATTAGTGATTTGTAGGCTTGCCTTTGCCATTTAATAACCAAGTTAAGTTTTATAACTTTCATTTGACATATTCTCAGTAGGTTTATAATACTTTTTGTTACGAGATTGTTGGAGTTGGTTAGAGTTGCAATCTAGTGACTTTTAGCTTATTTTGTTGTGAAGAACTTTTACTTGAAATTTCCTGTTTTAACACTTATTTTCATAAAATGTTGAGTAGTCATTCTTGGTTAAGATAAATTATTTGGACGTTGGTGATTTTTATACAGAGACATATATGTGTCCTATATTTATGTGAATTTTTGCTAAATTTTTAGACATTGTTTACTACCTCTAAAAATTACAAAACCAAAGTTGGTCAGAAAGCTTGCTGCTGTGCGACTCAATATATTTTATAAAAGATTTCTATGATGAACATTTAAGAAAAATCTCCCAATTTTATTTTAAGCTAGGGACACTTTGAACTCAGTTCTCACCAAGTTTAAACTTCTGAAACCTATTAGTTAAGAAATTAAAAATCGTTTACCGAAATGGTGATTTTAGCCTCATTTCTCAAGCAATTAAAGTGCTTCAAAATGGGTTTTCATCCTTATTCCATTATTTACAGAATGTTCATTATATTTTGGTGTCTTAAGTCGTGATCGTGGTGGTGGTGTGATGTGTGCAATTTAAAGCTTTCGGTTAGTGCTTATATGAACCGAATTAGTGATTTGTAGGCTTGCCTTTGCCATTTAATAACCAAGTTAAGTTTTATAACTTTCATTTGACATATTCTCAGTAGGTTTTAGTTATTTTTATCAATGGTTAAGATGATTTAACTTCATTCTTGATTTACATAATTTATTTATGGATTTTTATGTCTTTTAATCACTATTTAAATTCAATAATTTATGGAAATTCTTAGAAATCATCACTAAACATTTTGGTCAAAAATCTCAGGCCTTTTAGGCAACTTTTATCCATACAAAATCATATCAATTCAACCTCTCTTGTGTCTTGCTTATTTTGAGGGTTTTATGATTAAAAATCGTTTACCGAAATGGTGATTTTAGCCTCATTTCTCAAGCAATTAAAGTGCTTCAAAATGGGTTTTCATCCTTATTCCATTATTTACAGAATGTTCATTATATTTTGGTGTCTTAAGTCGTGATCGTGGTGGTGGTGTGATGTGTGCAATTTAAAGCTTTCGGTTAGTGCTTATATGAACCGAATTAGTGATTTGTAGGCTTGCCTTTGCCATTTAATAACCAAGTTAAGTTTTATAACTTTCATTTGACATATTCTCAGTAGGTTTATAATACTTTTTGTTACGAGATTGTTGGAGTTGGTTAGAGTTGCAATCTAGTGACTTTTAGCTTATTTTGTTGTGAAGAACTTTTACTTGAAATTTCCTGTTTTAACACTTATTTTCATAAAATGTTGAGTAGTCATTCTTGGTTAAGATAAATTATTTGGACGTTGGTGATTTTTATACAGAGACATATATGTGTCCTATATTTATGTGAATTTTTGCTAAATTTTTAGACATTGTTTACTACCTCTAAAAATTACAAAACCAAAGTTGGTCAGAAAGCTTGCTGCTGTGCGACTCAATATATTTTATAAAAGATTTCTATGATGAACATTTAAGAAAAATCTCCCAATTTTATTTTAAGCTAGGGACACTTTGAACTCAGTTCTCACCAAGTTTAAACTTCTGAAACCTATTAGTTAAGAAATTAAAAATCGTCAAAGTTGACTCAACATTAAGACAAAAATCCAGTTTTGACCACTTTTGGTAGAAAAATCATATCTTTGGTTTGGTTTAGTATTTTTGAGTGATTCCAGTTGGAGGTTAAACTTAACTCTTTTATCTACAACTTTTATTTTGAAAGTTTTGCTTGAAACGGCCCTCACATGCCCAGTTTATCCGTCCAAAGACAGAAGAATAATTCTGTCAGAAGCATTTGGGTCCAAACAACACACCAATGACCATTCTTGCTTTATTAACACTTGAGTTCATCATTTACAAGATTAATACTTTATTTTTATACCTCTTAACATCAAATTTCCAGATTATTATACCTCTTTTAACATATTTTTCACTTAATACAAGTTCATATCCATCTCATAATCCAACAACAAGATTCAACTTTCTTAGATCTAACATGTATTCATTCAAATCAACACTTTTCAATACCAATCTTTATAGATCTAACTTTCAACAACATAAAAACATCTTTTTAATGAAAAATCTCAGAAATATATTCTTCAAAATATACAAAAACATATAGATCTATCAAAAGGAAAATCACTTTAAAAGCTACGAATCTATAACAACACTTTTGGGTCTTAAACTTGTTGAATCCTTGGATCTTTCTCATAGATTTCGACATGCTTATGCATGAGGAGAAAGATCCTATCAACTTGCCTTCATCAAGTGTATAATACAAAGAAATCAAGAAGAAAACATAAACTTTTGATAAAACCTTTGAATATAAACAAGAACAAGATTAAATCTAGTAAAAAGGATGAAGATTATACCCTCTTGAACTTGGTTTTGAAGATGATTTTTGGGCAGAATTTTCGTGACCTTTATGGCTCCAAACAACCCTTATTTCAAGCTTAAAATAACCCTTAAACCTATCTTGGATTAATCCTTGCTTAACCCTTTGTAAATCCTTATTGTTATTATAGATTGAATAAGATTTATGTTCTTGTTTTTCTTGTGTTTCTTGTTTTTCTTGTTTTTCTTGTTTTTCTTGTTTTTCTTGTTTTTCTTGTTTTTCTTGTTTTTCTTGTTTTTCTTGTTTTTCTTGTTTTTCTTGTTTTTCTTGTTTTTCTTGTTTTTCTTGTTTTTCTTGTTTTTCTTGTTTTTCTTGTTTTTCTTGTTTTTCTTGTTTTTCTTGTTTTTCTTGTTTTTCTTGTTTTTCTTGTTTTTCTTGTTTTTCTTGTTTTTCTTGTTTTTCTTGTTTTTCTTGTTTTTCTTGTTTTTCTTGTTTTTCTTGTTTTTCTTATTTGTTTTATAGATGTAATATAGGTTTATTTGTAAGGTACATGCATTGTTTGTCCTAGTACATGTTTATGTGTATGTCGTGTGAGTGTATGTGGGTATATGCATACTTTGTGTTTTTAATTTGTTACATAAACCCATTAGTCAAAATCTTGTATTTATTTTAAACATGTAAACATATACTTGTTATTATTTAAACACTTTTAGGTACATATTAGTTTATAAATATATCTTGAGATAGAAATTCTTATTCTCATGTCATGTTTACTTAATTTGGCTTGGTGATCAATTTGTTGGATATTTTGTAAGGTTTATTAAATTTTGTCACACGTTGTGAGTCTTACATTATTATTTATTTAACCTGAGTTCTTGAAAATGAAGTTTTTGGTTTATTGACATTTCATCAAGTTCAACTAGAACAAATTTATAGCTTGAGATTGTGTTGAATGATTATAGTTATTGTTCAGGGCATTTCTAAGGCAACTAGCTATCTTTGGGAATTCTACTGGACTAGATGGCAAGTATCACTATGCCTTAATGTCTGGAAGGCAAAAATCTCTTAAGAAACCTCTAGGGATAGATTCCTAGATAAATATAAGTGAGTTGTCCAAGTCGGAAATTGAGGGTTGTTACATAGTTTGGATATTCCAACAACAATCTAAGATTCTAAGTGTTATATCTCCGTCACTGGAAGCGTGTCAAGAAGAGAACCTTGATAACAACATGATCATTATACTTGAATGATGGTCACATAAGGTAGTAAACAGAGAACTAAATCAGTACTGTGGACAGAAGACTCATCAATAAGGTGTATATTTTCTAAGTTTTGGTCATTTTGAAGAAATAACATAACTACATGAGATAGTATGTCATGACACTAATGCATTTACATTCAGATACTACATTTACGGGACGGGCAGATGATGTTTAAGAAGGCAAAGGAAGACCTAAGTCGATCCTCAAAAGCAGTTAAACATATCTAACTAGAAGAAAAAAAACAAATCCTACTAAGAAGCCTGATGCAACGCCTAAACATCCCAGTATATGCATTAACAAGGAAGAACTTCATCATCTTTTCCCCTTTCTACGGGCTTTCATCACTATTCCCTCTAGAATCCCATCAGTCCCAAAACTCCCAGAAAATTGTTGAGGATCAACCGGACCTGGCAGCTTAAATGAGATGGAAAAGTGACCTGGAGGACAAAGTTTCTGAGACTGCATCTCAAATACTTGCTCAAATCTACTAACTGTTTTCTCACCAGTCACAGTTACTCCCCTAATGGAAACTTTGCCATCATCTTCAACTTCACAGCTGAATTCTCCTGCACCCACAAAATTGATGTTTGAGCTGCAACTGTTATATATAAAGATAGATGCGGATAAAAGAGGAAAAGTTCGCAAGTAATACAATGCTGTGTAGTAACCATCACATCATCTATTTGTATTAGAGATGGCAAAATGGGCGGGTTAGACAGGTTGGATAAGAAGTCAAGTCAAGTAATTTTTGTTCATGTCATAACAAGCGGCGTCACGTTGGGCAGACAAACAAAGAGCTGTTAGCACTTCAAGAGAATATAATAGAACTACTTTCATAAAGAAATTTAAGAGATTATATTGTATGCATTTGGATAATCTGCAAATGACTTCTCATGTGTGCGACCATTTCCTATCTGATGTGATCTTTTAGCTTATCCAGTTTGACCAAATAATCCCAATCAGCCCACTTACAGGTAAATGGACCGAATACCTCTTATTTGCGGATATTGAAGAAGTTAATAACAAGTCAACTTAATGGTGGTGAACTAGTTATGGCCTATGGGTTATCAAAGCGGGTTTGGGTGGTTAGTTAAAGGGAGGTGATATGTGCACAAAATGTTTTGTCCATACACACAAATCACATGCATTACCTACTTGTGCATGACACATTAGGATGCGTTATGATGCTTGTACCTTTTCTGCATGGAGAAAACATTTTGTTCGCATATCACCTAAAGAGTCGTGATTTTATTTGGTGGATAAATTTAATCACAGGTAACGGCAAATCCGGTCATATGTAAAGCTAAATTGTTCAACAATATAGTGATCTATATGAGAAAGTGACATATAGCATAATTTTAACAATCAACGAGTACAAACAGAAGAGCTTACGTTCATCCCTTTTAACTCCGGGAAGAGAGACACGAAATAGGTAGGAGTCTTCGCATTCCCCAATGTCAATGTTGCCTATATTTGGACCAATATGACCCATTGTAGCACTTCCAGTCAATCCAGATCCACTTTTAGTAGCATTTAAAATATTAGCCCACTCTTCCCTACTTGGAGGAGTAGGAATAAATATCATATCTGACTTAAGTTCAGCCAACACACTCGCTTTCATTCCAGTCGACAAACGATCACTTGAACCACACAAAGTCGGTGCACCATTGTTTGTCACACAACCAGATATTAGAGTACTACCTCCAAGTATATTACGTATACGTGGTGTATCACTATATGGGTCACCATTGGCTGCCATTTCTTCTTCAGGCCAACCGGAAGATGTTGGTCTTACTTCTTTATGATATTCGATCTCCTGCACATCTATATTATATAAAACCTTTCCATCAACAGTAGTATGACATCTCGCGCCAGCTTTATCCAAACAGACATCTTCTAATTTAGTCAACCTCTTAAACCGTTCAAGATATTCTGGTCCAATATAAAGCGTTTGGGGGTCACTAATGAATACAATATTGTTAATGGCTTCATACTGACCTTTGAAGATCGAATGAGGATGCAGATGAGGTGGAAAAAGATCATCAAATTGTGGGAACGGTAGAGTTGGAGTTCTAGTAGAGGTCGAGAGGTTCCCGTGAAAAAATCTTCTCAGAAAAGGTAACTTTAATACAGCAGATTGATCAGCTTTTCTAAGGATGTAGTAGTAAATTCTTTCTACTTCTACTTTTTTCATGCAAGAACCAGCTAGGTCGTCAGGAGTATATGGCGGAAGACCCTCTGCACGTCTTTGGAAAACCGACTTTTGTGTTTCTCCCTTCACATCGGGTCCAAAATAAGTACCCATGATGAAATACAACAGGAAACATTGATCATCCGTAGGTCCCCTTCCGCTTGACTTGTCATCCATATCCGATTCCACGTCAATAAGATATTCTGTAATTGGAAGTCCCTCCATTAATCTGCAAACAGAATCATTTTGGTTACGTAAAATTCAACAAAACGCCAAACAAATAGGCTATTATTTATTGAACATCGAACTTTGGAGAAAGAAACAAAAAAACATATATTCCAACTTTTTGACACGGTGTCACATTCTATACTCCCTCCCAAGTCCCAACAAAAACAACTACAACCACAAAACCACCTAATTCATACGTAAAACTCCGGGCTTATTGTACTAACATGTAACCAATAATCAGCAAAACATTATATAGTATACTCCTTGTGTCCTAAAATTATTGTTCATTTCCAAATATGTAGATGCATAATTGGTTAACTTTCCTATATTACCAAATAAATGGTAAAGGGTAAATTGTCATTTCACGAATAACAAACTGCAATAATTACACTTTTATTTAAAAAGCGTATGTTTTTGTCTAGTTGACAATTATTCCGCAAACAAGGAGCATTTACCCTTTAAAATTACTTTATGTTTTTACCTTCTAATGTAACAACATTTTATTCCGTTAGACCGTTACCAACGTATGTAGATAACCTTCTATAACAGGTAAAATGGTGCGGTCACCATTTTACCTGTTGTAAGTTACATACAATGAGAATCCAGAGAATGTTAGTTACATTTTGGTAAAATTTTCGCCTTAATTGATCTAAAGCTAAAAATTACTCTTATAAATGGAATCTGTTACTTGCCATATTAAAAAATTACAGATTTTATTCCTTCATACAGTAATTATTTTTTGAGGAAAAAAAAAGACCCAAATATATTTCAAACAGAACAAATAAATATGGATTAAAAACAGTTGGGTAATGATTAAGAAACACTAATAAAAGCATAAAACATGAATGCATGTCAATAATAATAATGATAATAACAATTGTGTGAAATGAAACATAGTATCACATTTTGATAAGAAATTACTAATAGTAGAAAGTGATGGAAAAAAAGGGGGGTGGAAATCTGACCTGAAAGGAATGTAAAAAAAGAGGGTTGTGAATGGAATGTTTAGTAGTGGTGGTAAGAGGTTATAAGAGGGTGGTGGTGATGGTGGCGGTGAGGTCCGGTAGGTGATCACTTGTCATATCGCCGGCAACATGAATTCTTTCTTTAGCTTTATTTAGTACTCGTATTTCCCAATCAACCCCACATCAAATGTTTCTTTTTTTTCTTTTTCTTTTGAAGGGTTTTTGATTTTCTTTTTTTAAATAAAATAATAAATAAAATGACTTACCTCGAAATTTGACATACATTATCTTAATCGGGTCTCTGTAAAACACTCTCTCCTCCGACAAGCAGATCCTCATTTAAACCTACGAAAATGAAAATACGACTATACCAAGGCTCGAATCTGAGACCTTAAAGGATATAACTTCTCTTTTAACTCATTCTAAGACAAACGAGTGGCTAACCCACCTAGTTGGTTGAAATTTTAATTGATAACAAGACTTTGGGTACCTGAGAATAGCTCAAACTAGTCTTTTAATGATAAAAGTGGTTCATTGTCAAAAAAGTTTATGTTAATAAAAGTTACGGTATTTCTAATAACGATGCAAATAGTTCTTATGTTAACTTTTCATACATATTTATAAATACAAAAGATAATATGAATACAGTAATAAACATATTTATATTAATAACAACATTATTAATAAATAAATAATTAGATTAACAAAATTAAGCTGTATTAAAAAGACCATCTTACCTTTTTAATTAAAGGGACCATCTTATCTTTTTAATTTTTTTAACAACCCGAAGGGACCTACTCGTTCATCTTTGTCTGGTCCATTAAGCGACGAGGGGAATCGATTTCACAAAGCGACGAGACGCTACTTATGACGTCAATGAACCGACGAAGACCGGTGAGCAAACCAACTGCTGGGAACGGGTTAAGTATCCGCTCATTATTATTTTTCAAATAAAAGTAATATTTGTTCAAATAAAAAGGTATATTTAAAAGAAAATCGTTAGAAGAAAAACACATGTGACTATGTGAGAATATATGGTAGAGAAAAATTATCTTTGGGAACTTTTAGTAGTTAGTCGGTCGATTTCATTAAAATTGTCGAAAACAAAGTATACATTGCACAACATTAATTGACCAACTCACCAACATTTTTGACTTTGACTTTTTAGGAAGATTAGAAATTTGCAGCATAGAAATCTCATGTTCTCAACAATATCTATAGATCACACTTCAAACACTTGTTTTATGAGAATCAAAAACTGCGCAAGAAACATTTATTTATTTAAAAAGTAAAAAAAGTAAAGGTCATTACATATTTAATGTTGTGTTTCGTTCATAAAAGCTGGAACGAATCACACACGGTCTACATTTACAATCAAAACTGTACCCAAACCGCCACCAAAGATTTTGTAAGTACACAAGTCAACTGCTGTTATTGCTGAGATTTCAGTTCCTCCACCTTCATTTCTGTTGCCTTAAGTGCCTTTCCGTAGATGCTTATCAACTGTAAAAACAACCAATTATCAAGAATTAGTCCCGGAAACATGGAGGTATAGTATGTGTTTATCCTGCATCGTACCTCATCAACTTCGGCAGGGGTGATAATAAATGGTGGAGACATCATTATGTTGTCCCCGGCAATACGCACTAACATTCCATGTTTCTGACACTGTGCTCCAAAATAGGCGCCTACACCTAAACTCGAATATTATCACATTTAGATGGTTATGGGTGGTAAAGGTAATGTATATCTATGAACTATATAAATGTAGTAAAGGAATGGGACGAGGAGCCAGCTTCAACACTTGGTCAAACTAACACCAAATTTAAACTAACAAAATAGAAGAAAATTAAATAGATGCACGCAACACTCTTACCCCATTCAGGGGGAAAAGGGGTATCAGGTGACTTGTTATCAGCAAATTCTGTTGCCAAAATCAAACCCGTCCCACGAATCTACAAAATATACAGAAAATCTAATAACTACATCTGTCATATACATAAAACTATACTATAAAAATTGACTTGTTAGCTATAAATTACCTCTCCAATGATAGGACTTGATGAAAAGGCTTTTAAACCATTTTGAAACTTTGGGGCTACACTATTCACTTGATCAACAATGTTTCTCTCTCTGAAAAAACACAGCATCACTTAAACCTCAAGCCTGTCACATAGATTATAATACTTCAAAAATACAAATACATACTGGTAAATTTTAAGTGCTTCCAATGCAACAGCACACGCTACAGGATGTCCAGAATAGGTAAATCCATGACTAAATGCACCTAGAAATATAATTGTCAGAAATTATTATTCTAGACCATGACAAAAATCACCAATTAAAAAGAAAAAGTTTGTAATTTTACCAAGTTTATTGCTCTGGGAAGATATGACATCTGCAACTTCTGGGCTAACAAGAACAGCTCCAATGGGCATATATGCAGAGGAAAGGGCCTGAAAAACTCAGTTTGACATATTTAATTTATGTATAATCTTTCTGAACTTCTAGATTATATTGAAAAAGTAGAAGTAGCATAATGGACGGGTTGGGTAACATGTCGAAAAGTGTAGGGATGGGTTGTCCAGAAACACAATTTGTCCAAAATTTTCACAAACTTGCCAGTATGATTAAAAAAAGGATTGTATTATTCTTGATAACAACTAAAGCATTTGAATAAATGATATCAGAGTTCTTGTGCATAGACAATACAGTTTATACGGCTTTCTACATGTTTCGGCCGTTTCCTTTTAAGCTAATGTTTTTTAATTGACCCGTTATAGAAAACATAACCCAAATCGACCCACTCATAAATAAATGTTTCGAAATTGCCACCAATAAAAACAAGGATCCAATATTAGATGAAGAACAGCCTAGATGTGTTTAATAATCTACCTTGGCTATGGAGACAAGATCAGGCTTAATGTTGTACTTATCACATCCAAACATAGTTCCAAGCCTCCCAAACGCACAGATTACCTATTAAAACGTGCAAAAATGTATCAAGTATTCATATTGTTAATTCTTAAGAGAGACAAAGTGATGAACTAGAACAGTACCTCGTCTGCAATGAATAAAATATCGTATTTTTTAACAACAGCCTGGATCTGCATAAGAGTTAAAAGGACCAAAACTTAATGATCTCTTATCATTTGGACAAAAAATATAGAGAGGTTATAAATCTTGTATCATCCTAAAACAACCTTTTCAAAATAGCCTTCGGGTGGCGGTATCACACCTCCTGCTCCCATGACTGGTTCAGCAATAAATGCAGCAATCTGAAATTAACAAGCATGTAACGTCATCCAAAATCACCACTATGATCTTTGAGTACTATATTTTTCATTCTAAATTACCGTCTCTGGTCCTTCTTTGATAATCAGGTTTTCCAAATTGGTTGCCAACCTCGTTGAAAATTGGTCCTCTGTTTCACCTGCCACGGACGTTAAAGGACACTTTTAATAAACTCATTAATCTTGATAGTTGGTAAAAGGTGAATAAATTGAAAAGCAAACCTGGAAGATGGAATCGCCAATAATGCGGACAGTCAGTATGCAATACAAACGGGGTAGGCAGGTCAAATTTATGGTGTAGTGCTGGAAGGCTAAAATAAAAAGATGTGTATGAATAACAATACAGAGGGATGGACTTTTCAGTATATAATAATAAGTTTTTAAAGATCAAACCCGGAAAGACTAGCTGATATGAGAGTTGACCCATGGTATCTGTAGAATATAAAAGGTCAAATTAGAAAAAAAGCGATTTGCAAGTCATTTAATCGAAATAATATAAATAAGACGACTCGTGATTAAAAAGGATATAAAAAAAATTACGCTTTAGATCTAGCAATGAATTTCTTCTTATTTGGCCTTCCAAGTGCATTGTTATAATACCATACCAATTTCACCTGCATAATACCGAAACAAAGTGATGAAGATGAAGATTATGTGAAATGACCAATGTAAATAAAAGTGGACAATAAGCAAACCTGAGTGTCGTTAGCTTCTGAACCACTATTTGTAAAAAAGACTTTCTTCATATCACTTGCTGTGAACATTTTAAGAAGTTCTTTTGCAAGATCCTGTATAAAATACAAAAATCAGCAAATTTTATAGTCAGACATAAACAAATTTCTGTTCCACAAATGATTCACTGTACCAAAGAAGGTTTTGTGGTACGGTTCCAAAAGGAGTGGTAGAATGGTAAAGTGTTTAGCTGTTTGGTTGCGGCATCAACAAGCCTGGGTTCACTCCCCCCTGAAAGTTCCAAAAGTAAAGCTACATGAAAAACTGAAAGTAACTTTTAAAGAAGAAAGTTTCATATTATCAATAAACTACAAGCTTTGAATCTATAAAACATTAGTGAAAGATAAAATAAGGGGCTTCCGTTATCAAAAGTTAGAGACTGTACCTAAAGCCGTACACCATAAACCAGCAAGAGAATCAAGATATTTTTTCCCATTGGTATCATAGACATATGAACCCTGTCAGACAGAAAAAGAAAGGATTGGATTATGTCATAAACAAAAGAGAGGTGCTTCCAGAAGTGCAACTCTTCATGCACATGGTAACCTAAACAGAACAAATATCCGATCAACTCTAAATGTTGCTTTCATATCAGTAAGTTACATGTCTATAATAAATACCTCAGACTTTTCTATAACCAATGGATGTACATCACTAGTTTGCCACCCGGCAGTGAAAGGAGCTAGCATATCATGTCCCTTAAACCTGATACAGGAATAAAAGATTAAAGGATATTTATTGATATGGCTTTATTAAGAGATTAACACTGATACTTTTATATCTTTAGGGTATGTACAAAGTTTAGAATATTGGCAAAGAAATTTGCATAACATTTCAATTTAATATAGTCCATGTGACCTCAAGATACAGTTTTCATGAACTAATTGGTGCATAAAACTTTAGTTACAAGATTCCATTTGGGATATAGCATCAATTATGCCTTGCAATAAGCCTACAACATACCCATTAGAGTTTTCATCACTTTTGACCGCTTCTGTACTGTTCCACCTTGCCAGGAAAATTCTAGAACCTCCAACATTTTTTGTGTACGAACCGATCTGTATATTGCACATTTTCTCAGGACATTAGAGTTGAAGTTGTAAAGCTAAAATTTAGTTAGTGCAGCATGTCAAAAGCCAGTAGCTACAATGACAATTATTCAATGTATTAATGAAAATAAACTAATTTAAATGAAAAATTTTTATGCATCTTCGGTTTAAGGAACTTTCACATAGGAAGATGATGAATGCAGAAACCTTGGGAATCAAAGCTCTAAATAAAAACGTCCATGGTTTAATGACAAATTGACACACTTTTATTGTGTAAAGATTTTCTTTGGACTAATACACAATTAAACCAAAGAATTACAATTTTTTTTAATTCTACAAATTGATGACTATAGCACAAATGTCACATTCTTAGTAGCTGTTTTGTATTTATGACTTTGTGTGTATACTATGTAAGTGTCCAGTTTAACATAAGTGTTTGATAATTGTTATAGTCCATATACATTAAAAACATTAAGGAGAAACTTTGCAAATACAACTTACTTTCATGATTTTGTGGCAACTTTAGATAGCAAATAGACCATTATGATTACAAAAAGTATGAAAATCATAATTGTCTCTAATTCAATATATGGTATCCATAAATAACACGCTGGTGCAATACTCTTGAGATTAAGTATAAGATATCAAATCTTTTCTTCTTAAAAAAACTTTTTAAGGTTCTTATCGAGGAATATCCGAGACAAAAAGTAAAGTAATAATCAACTAAAGTTGCATACAAACCTTTATTCAAAAAAGGGTAAGATTCTACAAATATGGAACATATACAATACGGCGTTCATTATAACCTTTTTTCAAAACTATATGTTATCCTGTCAACATTTATAATCAAGTAAATGGACCACAATCACAATTTAGGGAAAAGGGGGTGTGGCTCTACCTTATTTTAACGGTTTCATGGGCTCGTTGAAATTTCAAAAAGTCAATAAGCTTCGCTTAACGGCCTAAGAAAGCCATAAGCTCAATCAAGTCGATGACTTTTAATAATAAGATTATGTACGGAGTACTATTTAAATTTCAATACCCCCATAAGCCATTAAAATAAGCTAAGGTAACCAGCTCATCTGCTTATTGTGCTTTTTTAAAAGCTGATAACCAGTTTTATTCCTAAAGGATCACAAGCAAAGTCCTAAATTAGTATATCCTCTCTCCCACCGTATAAACCCAGAATCTCGATAAACCGAAAACATTACAAATTTAACAAAAAAAACTACTTTCATTCCTTTATTATACAATAATTACAAATTCAGTAATAGTGTAATCTGCACAGCATTAACTAAATGTAACAACAAAACAAATATCCATTGCAATTTAATTCAATTCAATTAAGTAAAACATATATATATATATATAGGTATATATACAGGTATATACTTATATTAATTGTAAAGTGAAAGTGATGACCTGTGATGTATATATATATATATATATATATATATATATATATATATATATATATATATATATATAGCTTATTTACTACAAAAAATGAAGATATATAGATATAGATATATATATATATATATATATATATAGATACAGATAGGAATGTCTGTTACAATAATGATAATGGAATGGTGATCGACTTAGTTGCGGTGAGTGTTTATTTAGTTCCTGAAAGCGATTGTTTTTGCCATATATATATATATATATAACAGCACCGGTCGACCACCCTGGATTAATATAGAAGATTTCGATAAGTTTATTACTACTTATTGTTATGGATAGAGATGTCGATATATTAATTTGATGGATTTTTTTATTGACAGCTGACTTACATTAAAAAAATTGTATTTTGTTTTTAAGTTGTTATTAGCAACACCTTTTAAAATTAATAATTAATACTGATTTTAGATTCATAGAGTTGTGTACGAATTCGATTACAGTAGTTTTTTTAGGTGTACTAAATGACGCTTGAGATGATTGGGCCGGGGGAATAAGGAGCTTGTCTAAACCGAGAGGCGAAGTTAGTCTAGTGTTTTGACCCAAAGACGTTTTATCTGTCGGAGGACATGACTATAAGACTAGGATTAGTGTTAAGAAATATGGTAGATGATTACCTCTTTTAGGTGTTTTAAAAGTTTTTTTTTTTTTTTTGGTCAGCTAGGTGACCATTCCTACTCTGTAGCATAAGTATATTACCATTCGTTTTCATTTTGAGGCTCATCGGACCTTATGCCTCCTACATTAATATCTACTTATATGTAAATATGGCTTGTAGGATGCCATTCTTATTGAACCCATTTGACTCGCTGGAGGGGGATAAGAGGAGTTCTACACTTGTCATTTTTAATAGTTCGCTCTTGACTCTCTTCTTTGGTTTTATGCATGTGGTTATGTTTATTAGCCTTTTAATGTTGTCAAATGGGTTCTTATATGCTATGTTTTTGTGAGATATGTTTTAAGGTGGGCTAGGTTGTATGTGCTATTATTATTCTGGTACTCTAGCCTATTCTTGATGTAGCCATGCGATTCCAGCCGACATGTATTATTACTTAACCCTACACTCACTTGTTCCTTCCCCATTTGGCCGGAGGTCCTTATGAAAGCAGTCTCTTTATCGTTAGGGAGAGGCAAGACTGTCTACATCTCACATCCTCATACGTCGATTATGCAGGGATTGGATATTGTTGTTGTTGTTGTCATCGTCATCGTCCAGTTTAGGAAAAAACCTTGCCCTCCTAGACTCGAAGCAGAGTCTCCCCAAATTCAAGCACTCATAGAGGAACTTCCTACCAGTGGGCTATTAACACGTGGATAAATTCGACTTTATTGGTTTTTAAGTTTATATTAATATCATATACTTTGGATCTTGAAATCTAGCAAAGAAAATGACTTTTCGACACGTAAATCAACCAAACACTTATTTTTATGTTTACAAACAAGACCCATGCTTTTACAACACAAAAATCAAGCTAAATCGCGAACCAAAACTAAGTTTTTCGTCAAAAAGTTTGTTTGTGTGCGTTTCTACGGTCAAAACTCGATCTGGTCAAAACTCTCAAGAGTCAAAACTTTCAAAAGCTTGCTAAAACTTTCAAAACCTGATCAAAACTCTCTAAGAGTCGAAAACTATCACAAGATAAAAAACTGTTACAATGTCCTGACACGTAAAAATGATCAAACCAAGTAAATACTTTAATGTTTTCGAAAGTAAACCTAATGATTTTTCTAATAGACTATGACGTTGTTATATCCGGAACTAATTGTCGAATGTTAGGTTATCATGACGCGTGTATTTTAGGTTTCAGCTTCCGAGGACCTAGGTTCTATGGTTACAATAGTTCTTTAGCCATTTAGCGAATGTCAGGTGAGTTTAATAGCCTCTTTTTATCGTGTTATTAAGGTGAAAAGATAGTCAACTACTTTTTTAATTGTTCTTATGTCGTATACTGACACTTTGGTCTTACATACAATCTGCGTGAGGTATTCTAGTTATTATAATAATATATAGAATGACTCGTCAATAAATAGGTTGGGAATTCAAGTCTCATAATATTCTATATATGTATGTATATATATATTATATGTGTATATATATATATATATTTATATTTTAAATATGTATAAATTTCATGTATATTTAATTATTTAGTATGAGAAAAAAAAGAGTAAATTATTAATTCATGTAGCATAAAGTTATTAGTTTTTGTACAAGGCAAGTAAGTCACAAGTAGCTGTGTGTGACTAAAAAAATACTAAATTATTAACGTGCAAACATATATATTTAAGCAAGAGTTCGAAATAGGAAATGCAATGAAGTGAATTCCAACAAGTTTAGGGTAGACAAGGTTGTAAATATCGCTTTCGGTATCGTATCGGCCGATCCCCGATAAGCGATATATCAGATATATCAGAGATATATGGGGGATATATCGGATACCCTAAATTGTAAAGAAATTTATCTAAAATATATATATATATATATAATATATTAATTATATATATATATATACTAACAATATATACAATTTGTGTTTTATAAACGTATATATTGTTAGTATATATATAAATGTTAGTATATATTGTTAGTATATACAATAAATTTATCTAAAATTTATACCCTATTACTTGTTTTAACCCGTTTTTTTTAATAAAAAAAGTCAACTTTTTTTGTTGACCGATATGGCCGATATTGACCGATAAGTGCCGAGTTTGACCGAAATTTGACCAAAGCGAGAAGTTGGCCCGATAACCCACTTTTCGTATCAGTTGAAGGCCGATATCCGATATATCACCGATATATCGGCCGATATGGCTGATATTTGCAACACTGAGGGTAGACCATTAAGTTTAAGTTGAGGTATAGTGATTTCCCATAGATCATTTAGGGTTTATGTTGATTAAACTAAGTCAACATATAATTAGTAATCAAAATTCGATAAGTATAAGTTTGAAACTTATTAATATGTAGCAACATGTCAGCATATATCTTATGTTATGAATTTTTTTATTTATTAAGTGTAGTAAAATAATGTTTGGCAAAGGTGACATAATTGATGGATTGACTAGCTAGTCATATTATAATGACATTAAGTTCATGTGGTAAAAGATTTTAAAACTTAAAGATTACACCAAAATGATTATAAGATTGTTGTCATGTTGATGATGAAAAAAGATCTTTTAAAGGTATCAAGTGAAATGAGGATTCACAAAAAAGTTAAGTTTGTGGCTCGTTTATAAAGTCTTTGACTCAAGAGAAATTTATTCGGGTCCCACTTTTCATATATGTGGAAGTGGATTATTGGAAAGTTTTCGGTAGTATTGAGTTTCATCTCGTAAATTCTATAATTCGAAATATGGAAATTCATATAACTTCGGAATGGGGAAGTTGAAAACATTTTGATCATTGGATTAAAATAAAGGGTCGAGATTCAAAAATAATCTATAAATTTTGACAATAGATTTTTATTAAAGTGTTAAAATTACCCTAATCATGTTAGGGAACTTGAAGTAATCTATGGGAATGTGGATAAGATAGTTTGACATTCAAATATTTTTTTTCTATTCTACATAAGACAATGAAGCTAAACTATGAATTGCAAAAAAAAAAAAAAAGTTACATATGACATGCAAGACCTTCTGAAAACTGTTTATAATGTTAAACACAACAATAACATCCGAAAGACACAAACACAACAAATATTTGTTTTTTGATAAATCACATTTTTTTTTATCAAAGTCAATGATAGTTTTCATTGATAGATATAGTAATTTACATAGAAATAAAAGGCAAACGGGCAACTAGTTGCGCCGCCCCTCATTTTTTGTAGCACAAAATTGCAAAAGGGATTAAAGAAGCCCCAAAAGCATTAAGCCCAACAAATTTGGGAGTCCATTAGTTTGTACCATATTGAGCCTATGATGCCTAACTTTAATATCCCAACCCTAGTCCTTCTTTTCCAAAGATTTGATCAAATTTTTCTTCAACACACGCCGCTCTCATCACTGGGGTATAACCTCAGTGGTATGGAAGTCCTTCAATGAAGGCCTCAATTTGGGGAGACCCAGGTTCGAGGCATGGAGAAGGCAAAGGTTTACTCTAATTTAAGTGTAGTGCCTTTGGGCTGCTTGGTTAGAGGTTTTCCTCCTAAATGGTGAATGGGGCTACTACCACTGGTGGCACGATGATACTCTAGTGGGTCAGTTAGCTATTCCAAAAAAACACACGCCGCTCTCTATCTTTTCACTTGGCCACTATTTTTTTTTCTTTTTTTTCTGTTCGTTCTGTTACAAATTTATGGGGAAACCCTTTGTATTTGTACCGATATATTTTGGGTTTAGAGACTTCAAAAAAGATAAAGATTCACCATGGCGATGAGGATTGATTGCTTGTTAGAATTGGTGGTCTCGGAACAAATAACTCACGTTCATGAAAGTTGTTCCTGAAATGGGGCAACTCCAAAATGCAATCCAAGTATCTAACATTACCATAGGGAGCTAAACTTCTTGATGTATAATTAGAATGAAGAAGCGTGTTGTGAAGTTGTGGCAATGAACATATTCACCGCTCATAAGCTGGTGAATATGTTCTTGATGTATAATACTCACGAAATTTTTAAATGTATATTCTGTTTATTTTGTTTGACCGAACTACATATTGTTAAAGCATTTTTGGATTTTTTTCATAAAGCATGCGATAGGTGTCACTCAAATTTTATTTTTATTTTTTATTTGCCAAACACAAAGGCAAGGATATCATAAAACAGTTGTGGCCTTTCTTGTTAACTTTTGATCAATTAAAGGTTACCTTCTTGAAAATCCATTTGTTTTGTATGCATGTGGGTTTGAATTAACCATATATTTTGTTTTTCCTAATATGCTATATAGTAATAGGCTTCAAAGATCAGATAAGGATTTTTTCAAGTATACTATTTGAGTTCAAATTATAGAGTTTTAGATTAGAGTCAAAGGTTAAAATTTAAATTGATCTTTAAATCGAATTTGAGAGGATCCTTATCTAATGGTTTTTGCTTTTGATTCTTTGAAAAATCAAAAGTTTTGTTTTTTTTTTTTTTTTTTTTTTTTTTTTTTTTTTTTTTTTTTTTTTTTTTTTTTTTTTTTTTTTTTTTTTTTTTTTTTTTTTTTTTTTTTTTTTTTTTTTTTTTTTTTTTTTTTTTTTTTTTTTTTTTTTTTTTTTTCTTTTTTTTCTGTTCGTTCTGTTACAAATTTATGGGGAAACCCTTTGTATTTGTACCGATATATTTTGGGTTTAGAGACTTCAAAAAAGATAAAGATTCACCATGGCGATGAGGATTGATTGCTTGTTAGAATTGGTGGTCTCGGAACAAATAACTCACGTTCATGAAAGTTGTTCCTGAAATGGGGCAACTCCAAAATGCAATCCAAGTATCTAACATTACCATAGGGAGCTAAACTTCTTGATGTATAATTAGAATGAAGAAGCGTGTTGTGAAGTTGTGGCAATGAACATATTCACCGCTCATAAGCTGGTGAAACTTCTTGATGTATAATTAGAATGAAGAAGCGTGTTGTGAAGTTGTGGCAATGAACATATTCACCGCTCATAAGCTGGTGAATATGTTCTTGATGTATAATTAGAATGAAGAAGCGTGTTGTGAAGTTGTGGCAATGAACATATTCACCGCTCATAAGCTGGTGAATATGTTCTTGATGTATAATTAGAATGAAGAAGCGTGTTGTGAAGTTGTGGCAATGAACATATTCACCGCTCATAAGCTGGTGAATATGTTCTTGATGTATAATACTCACGAAATTTTTAAATGTATATTCTGTTTATTTTGTTTGACCGAACTACATATTGTTAAAGCATTTTTGGATTTTTTTCATAAAGCATGCGATAGGTGTCACTCAAATTTTATTTTTATTTTTTATTTGCCAAACACAAAGGCAAGGATATCATAAAACAGTTGTGGCCTTTCTTGTTAACTTTTGATCAATTAAAGGTTACCTTCTTGAAAATCCATTTGTTTTGTATGCATGTGGGTTTGAATTAACCATATATTTTGTTTTTCCTAATATGCTATATAGTAATAGGCTTCAAAGATCAGATAAGGATTTTTTCAAGTATACTATTTGAGTTCAAATTATAGAGTTTTAGATTAGAGTCAAAGGTTAAAATTTAAATTGATCTTTAAATCGAATTTGAGAGGATCCTTATCTAATGGTTTTTGCTTTTGATTCTTAAAAATAAAAGTTTTATTTGGTTAAAAGAGCTTCAAGCTTTTAGGTCCAATGAAAAGCTCCTATTTCAAACGCTTGTATGAGTAACGTTTGTGAAAAGCTACTAGCTTTAGGATTTATATTTACTTAAATAACCCCATGATTTAATTAGCAAAGTTCGAGACATGTCATGATGGATTTTTAGTGAATAAGGTTTTACACGAAATTTTCTGACTTTTGTCTCTATCATTATTATAACTTATATGCGTATGGAAATAATTCTCGTAATTCAATATGATGTGGTATAAAAAATTATATATCATACCACTTGTAATGTAATTATATATATACAACTAAAAAGTAAGGTCGGTCTCACTCACAAATTTACTGTAGCTAATAGTATAATTTTTCATGCATAAGGTACAAGTAAATATGCTTAATACATCACTCTATATAATATAGTAAAAACTTAGTTGGTGGGTCCTAAAAACTTTAGTTTGTGGGCCTAAATTATAACTAATGCGGCAGTGATTAATTGTACCTTATATATATTTTACTACTAACATGTACAGGTGTAAAATTCAATACATGGAGTACAACTTCTACAAAAACCCAATGCCCTCATTCTCTCAAAAACCCAACAAACCACACATATGAATACTAAAAAGATACTTAGATACATAACAATTTTAAATTATATAATTTTAATGTAATGTATCACACATCATCAGCCAAATATTACGAAACTATAACTAATTAACTATAAAGTGGCTTTCTCGATTTTATTCAACGTTTTTACTTGCATCTTTTGGATGACAAGTTTGTGAGCTAAACACATTTTCTTTTAAATTCAAAAAGTATAATATTGAAATAAATCTACTGTTATTTATATAAATTTTGATATTTCATCATATTATACGTCAAAAATAATCTATTTAACAAACCCCGCCGCGAAGCGCGGGTTATATTACTAGTTTGACATATAAAACACAACATATTACTATGGAATAAAACTTAAATAAAATATATATATATACAACTAAAAAGTAAGGTCGGTCTCACTCACAAATTTACTGTAGCTAATAGTATAATTTTTCATGCATAAGGTACAAGTAAATATGCTTAATACATCACTCTATATAATATAGTAAAAACTTAGTTGGTGGGTCCTAAAAACTTTAGTTTGTGGGCCTAAATTATAACTAATGCGGCAGTGATTAATTGTACCTTATATATATTTTACTACTAACATGTACAGGTGTAAAATTCAATACATGGAGTACAACTTCTACAAAAACCCAATGCCCTCATTCTCTCAAAAACCCAACAAACCACACATATGAATACTAAAAAGATACTTAGATACATAACAATTTTAAATTCTTTATTGCACAACACAAAATATATTATCAACATCATCAACATCTCCTGGATTTAATAAAAGAAACAAAGGTGGATGAAGAATATGGTAGCTAAAGGCAAAAGCACAACCTTTATGCTGGAAATTAAAAGGTTGTTGACCCATTCTGGTAACTTTACGACAAAGAGTTTGGAAGACAACTCCGGCCACAACATTCTTATCTTTGACTGGTTGGATTCCACAACTCAACACTGAAGCTCCAGTTCATTTGTCCAAGAAACGTAACAATAACAAAACCCATAAAGGTTTCGTCATCTTTAAAGTATACATCAAGGGAACCGGGTGAAAATGAAAAAAATGGATCGGTTTTTACTCATTTATGGAAGAATGAGGGAGAGAGGGCATTGAATCTTTCACCAAGGAGAAAAATAATGAAAAGGGAAAGTTTATGAATTTAAACTGTTACAAAGATGAAAATAGAAACTGTATGGAGAGAGAAATACATAGACATAGAGTGAAAATAATTGTCACTACAAAAAACTCAATGGGTTATTTTTAGTCTCTATCTCACATACAAAAGAGATGGAATATAGTGAATTGTTTTTAAATTGAAAATGGAAAGTAAAAACCTACCCACCGCTTTCTGCCACTGTTTTCTTAAATATGAAATAGTATTACCTTTATTTATGAAATCTATAGTACATATGTTGATAGATGTAAAGGTTTAGACACAAGTACATAACACGTGTAGCTAATTTAAAAATAAATATTTTAATTTTAAATTATATAATTTTAATGTAATGTATCACACATCATCAGCCAAATATTACGAAACTATAACTAATTAACTATAAAGTGGCTTTCTCGATTTTATTCAACGTTTTTACTTGCATCTTTTGGATGACAAGTTTGTGAGCTAAACACATTTTCTTTTAAATTCAAAAAGTATAATATTGAAATAAATCTACTGTTATTTATATAAATTTTGATATTTCATCATATTATGCGTCAAAAATAATCTATTTAACAAACCCCGCCGCAAAGTGCGGGTTATATTACTATTTGACATATAAAACACAACATATTACTATGGAATAAAACTTAAATAAAATATATATAGTTTTGGTTTTGAATGAACAAACATAAAATAAAATGAATAACATATATCATTATGTTTAGTATTTTATTTTTTTAAAGAAAACAACGGATAAATGGCTAACACCTCACGCGAATGTGCTCACGCTAATTCGAATCCTGACAACGCCCTAAAGGGTTTGCTCCCCATGTGTTAGATGGGTATAGTGTTGATAAGAGCCCCTCATTTGCATGTGGCAGGATTCGAACATGAGACCCCCTGGAGGAAACCACATTATTGTTTAGTATTACGTAACCTTTTTTAATTATGTCTATTTTTGTCATTTTATACATTTTATTAAAAGCTCCAGCTACTTTGCCAAACACTTAAATATATCTAAACAGCTTTGAGCTACAACTACTAGCTAACAGCTACCAACTTTCAGCTACAGCTACCAGCTGCCAGCTATTTTTACCAAACATACCCATTGTTTAAAAACCAGCTAAAAACCATAATCGACTCAAAATAACCTCCCCCTCTTCCCCCTTTATAAAATAACAAAAAAAAAAGAGAAAATCAAACTATTCAAAAACCGAAAACCTTAAGGGGGCGTTTGGTTGCGGAAAACACCCATTGTTTTCCAAGAAAACATGAAAAAAAGAAAACGCGTTCTAATCATAGTTTTTAAAGAATGTTTTCCATGAAAACAAAAAACAATGCATTCCATTTTTCCATATAAAACTTGAAAACATCTTATTCTTGTTTTCCATTTTCCATTTCATTCCTCCCCCTTCCCTCACATCTCTAACATATTTTCTAGTTTTCTAATTAGAACGTGTTTTCAAAATTTTATTTGTTTTCTAAAAAATAAAAACTTTTTCATTTTCTAGAAAATTAAAAATGAAAAACTAGAAAACATTTTTTACAACCAAACGAGCTTTTATGGTTTTAATTTTTAGAAACTAAATCGTTTTGTTTTGTTTATACTCACTTTACATTTCCACTACCAACCTAATTTTCACACTTATCATCCACATCATCGACCTGTTATGTATCTACTTTTATTGCCTCATCTATTTCAAATTTCAAGAAATCCGCCGCTCATTCAATTTTTAAATTTTTTATTCTTTTTTTTCTTCCTAAACAACTTAAATATTTCATTAAATAAATTTTTCTTTTAAAAAAAAAAAAAAAACTTGTATAACAATGAGCTTATTTTTGGAAAAAACTCATTTCAATACTATAATCTTATTTTTATGGTATAGGAATAGATAAAAAAATAAATATTTCTTTGGGAAAGATTGGTGTAAATTTCATTGGATAAAGGTATTGTATTATAGCTGTGATTTAGTCCCTGTTTTGGGATGGTACGTGAATAATTTTTTTTAGAACGGCGTGTTAGTTTGTTAGTGGTTCAAACGCTAGCAGTAACATACAAGCGGGCAGTATGCTAGCGGTTGGAACCCGAAGGCACCCCTGGAGACTAAGGGTGCGATAGCACGGCCCGCACGCGTCCGAAGAGGTAAATGCCCGAGACCATAGGAAATTAAGATTCGATCCCAGGTCTTCCAGCCAACATCCCCTCCCCTAGAACCCCAAAAAAAAGCCCCGGGTGGCCACTTGAAAAACCTATTTACATGTTAAAGCTTTTAAGTTTTAGTTTTATAATAAATTCTTAACATAAAAGATAGAAAAAGAAAATCTTTCACATCTGGGGAAGTAAATATGGGGATGTTAGTCTGTTACGCATTCAGTTTAGGTGAAAAACCCTCACATACTATTCTTTTAATACATAAAAACATGAGGGTCCAATTATTTATTCAAAATAATACTCGTAAAAAAATTATTATGTGGGAATTTTTTTACGGAAGTTATATGTAACAGCCTAATACTCACTTTTTTCATCAAACATATTATGGTTTTGTAGACGTATAAGTTAAAAGTTTACTAAACTGTATAGGATAAATTTACTCATATATTTTTATAAAATTATCCCACAATATATTTTCCTATGTCTATTCATATCCAAAAACTATATTGTTCATATGTGTAAGTAAATTTCTTAAAATTTTTTTATTATCTAAACTAGTAGAATTAATCACCTGTGCATCGCATTCATGGGCTATTTGAGCATCAAAGTTATTATAATTATTTATTCTAATTGTAACAGACATATTTGGTGATCTTGTGTAAACACTAAGGAGCTTTTGGTTTTAATTATCTACCAATAAACTAAAACAGGATTGACATGTTCTTGAAACGACACGTGACGTAATCTTTGATCGACACGTGTCCTTTAAATTTATTTATTTTGTTAAATTAGCTTTTTTAGTTGTATATAAATTCAATTTCCTTATCAGACTTGCAATTAAATTCTAACTTTTGGCTTATTAATACAAAAGACATTATAACCTTATTTGATTGATCGTTTTTTCATTAATAAATTGTCTCTTTTTCTTTCTCAATTCTTCAACTCCTATTACTTATATTAATTATAATAAGTTATTAACAAAATTTGAGTTTACGATCCGAAATCACAAACTATTTGTCATCATCCACTATGTCTACAAGTTCCGATTTGATGTGGTTCTAAAAATTTAAGGTAAATCCAAAACTCTAACTAAACATATATTATATTTATCATTACTGTTTATTATAATTTAACTTCGATCATCGATTTACTTTAACCACAATTTATTTCATACTCACGAATCATGTATGAGGCATATTCGAATTTCTTTATGATACAATCTATATATAGCTACCGTACATCGTACGAGTATTAGGACTAGTTAGATATATTATATTTATCATTACTGTTTATTATAATTTAACTTCGATCATCGATTTACTTTAACCACAATTTATTTCATACTCACGAATCATGTATGAGGCATATTCGAATTTCTTTATGATACAATCTATATAGCTACCGTACATCGTACGAGTATTAGGACTAGTATATATATATATATATATTATGTAATTAAATATGATCATATCAGTTTTGGATATTCAAAGTCTTTCTCTTGCAACTTTGACCTTAAATATTTTTATTTGTATTGTATAATACTTGATGAAAGTTATATGAGTTGATAGAGGTTTAGATATGTTTTCATTGAGTATAACTTTCATCAATATTATATAATGCAATAAAAAATATTTAAGGTCAAAGTAAAAAAAAAAGAATTTGACAATTCAAAACTGGACACTTTTAATGGGACGGGGGAGTTTTAAGTGAATCTTTGATTATTATAAGTTGATTATTGTAATATCGATTTAATAATTCTATCTTTAAAGATATAACGTTTTATTTTAATTACCAGCCATACACTAAACTTATTTTAAGAGTCACGAGAAAAAGGTACCCGCGCGTTGTGGCGGTGATGGAGGTGATGGCGGGGTGGTGATGTAATGGCGGTGGCGGTGATGGGTGATCTACCTGACGGGCTCCGCCATCGGATTTAAAAATTCGTCGAAAGATATCGAATGACCTCTCTAATGAAAGAGAATGAAATTTTAAGAACACCCATATAATTTTTTATAATTTATCGATGTACGGTTTTTGAGATAAAAGATTTTGAATGAATTAGAGGAATAAAATGATTTATGAAGGAAAGAGAAAAAATGAGTGGTTGAGATTTGAGGAGAGAGAAAGGGTATTATAGTTATTTTAAGTAAATATAGAATAGATAAAACGGGCATTTTGGGGAAGTAAATGTTGAAATTTAAAATTTTAGACAGAGACTATTTGCTTTATAATATAAAACATAAACAATGTAACTTCATATCTAATGATTAGCTAACTCAAAACAAACCTTCATAACTTAAAAAACATCATGACACAAGACTTAATTTGATGAACAATATGTGGTCTCACTGGTTCCTCTCCGCGCCATATTCCTTCATGGTTACAATTTTGTTTGACAATCGTATTTATTTTACATTTAAAATAAAATACACGTTTCTATTCTATTTTACAATAAATCTAAACTATGAGTTACAAAATAATATGCTACATATAGCATGAAAGACCTTTAAAAAAACCGATTATGAATATCTTAAACACAACCATAACATCGCAAACAGAGCAAAATATTTGGTATCTATAAAAAACCATAAAGTGATAAAACACAAAAGTGAAGTAGAGAAGCCCAAAAGAGAAACTGATAATAAATTAAAATGGAGAAGACCCAATAGTGTCAAGCCCAAAACAATTGGGAATCCATTAATTTGTACTTTTTACCATGTTGGGCGCATGACTACCTAACTAGAAATGAAAAAAAAATCCACCAAGAACACCATGTTGGACGCATGACTACCTATCTGAAAATGATAAATATCGACGCCAATTAACATGCTATAAATTCTCTCCTCGTATAGTGTCTTCTTCAACCAATCGCCACATTCATCTTTTAATTTTGTTTAATCTTCTTTTTACTAGAAATTTATGGTAAAGCTACCCGTTTAATCCTCTTTTTACTTAGAAATTTATAGTAAGCTTGTTAAGCAACATCACTTCCATATGTTTATTTCTCCTCTCTCATTTCTATCTTTGTCAATCTCTCTTTCTTTTCAAAATCTAGGTTTCTGTTCCTCTTTGATTTCAACTGCCTAAATTTATTGAAGTACCAGATAATGTGAATTTTATGGTTATGGATTTCTTCAAAAGATGGTTTTCTTATTTTCAAGTGTTTGTTCATCTGAATAGGCAATTCTCTAATTATTGTTTGCTTATTCTTCTTTGTGACTAATTTAAAAAGAGATTAGTAACACTCCATTCTGGAACGAAATAGAGAACTACGTCGAATGCTAAAAGAACAATAATTTACTAAAAAAGTCTTGAATCATGATAAATAAGTAAGTCAGAAACAATTAAGGTTTCAAAGTCTCCAACATGGAGTCCTTACAAAAGTAATAAAAGTCTAAAGTCGATAAGAATGAAATAAGAGCATGGTGTCTAATAGTCTCTAAGGCTTTGTGTCACTCTCACTCGTCCCATATCATCCTGATTATCTGCCGCATGGAAAAAGAAAAATATGCGGCTGAGCCAATTGCTCAAATGTTAATAAAATAAACAATGTAACTTCATATCTAATGATTAGCTAACTCAAAACAAACCTTCATAACTTAAAAAACATCATGACACAAGACTTAATTTGATGAACAATATGTGGTCTCACTGGTTCCTCTCCGCGCCATATTCCTTCATGGTTACAATTTTGTTTGACAATCGTATTTATTTTACATTTAAAATAAAATACACGTTTCTATTCTATTTTACAATAAATCTAAACTATGAGTTACAAAATAATATGCTACATATAGCATGAAAGACCTTTAAAAAAACCGATTATGAATATCTTAAACACAACCATAACATCGCAAACAGAGCAAAATATTTGGTATCTATAAAAAACCATAAAGTGATAAAACACAAAAGTGAAGTAGAGAAGCCCAAAAGAGAAACTGATAATAAATTAAAATGGAGAAGACCCAATAGTGTCAAGCCCAAAACAATTGGGAATCCATTAATTTGTACTTTTTACCATGTTGGGCGCATGATTACCTAACTAGAAATGAAAAAAAAATCCACCAAGAACACCATGTTGGACGCATGACTACCTATCTGAAAATAATAAATATCGACGCCAATTACCATGCTATAAATTCTCTCCTCGTATAGTGTCTTCTTCAACCAATCGCCACATTCATCTTTTAATTTTGTTTAATCTTCTTTTTACTAGAAATTTATGGTAAAGCTACCCGTTTAATCCTCTTTTTACTTAGAAATTTATAGTAAGCTTGTTAAGCAACATCACTTCCATATGTTTATTTCTCCTCTCTCATTTCTATCTTTGTCAATCTCTCTTTCTTTTCAAAATCTAGGTTTCTGTTCCTCTTTGATTTCAACTGCCTAAATTTATTGAAGTACCAGATAATGTGAATTTTATGGTTATGGATTTCTTCAAAAGATGGTTTTCTTATTTTCAAGTGTTTGTTCATCTGAATAGGCAATTCTCTAATTATTGTTTGCTTATTCTTCTTTGTGACTAATTTAAAAAGAGATTAGTAACACTCCATTCTGGAACGAAATAGAGAACTACGTCGAATGCTAAAAGAACAATAATTTACTAAAAAAGTCTTGAATCATGATAAATAAGTAAGTCAGAAACAATTAAGGTTTCAAAGTCTCCAACATGGAGTCCTTACAAAAGTAATAAAAGTCTAAAGTCGATAAGAATGAAATAAGAGCATGGTGTCTAATAGTCTCTAAGGCTTTGTGTCACTCTCACTCGTCCCATATCATCCGTGGTTATCTGCCGCATGGAAAAAGAAAAATATGGCTGAGCCAATTGCTCAAATGTTAATAACAATAAACAATAGTAATCCTACTGCATGGAAAAAGAAAAATTGGCTCAGCCGCATTTTTTCTTTTACATGTGGCAGGTAAATAGAGATGATATGGGACGAGTGAGAGTGACACAAAGCCTCGGAGACTATTAGACATCATGTTCTTATTTCATTATTATCGACTTTAACTTTTATTATTTTTGTAACGAATCTATGTTGGAGACTTTGGAACCTTAGTTGCTGGGAGATTTATCTATCTATCATGATTCAAGACTTCTTTATAGTAAATACTTTTCTTTTAGCATTCCAAGGAGTTTCTTATTTCATTCCAGAATGGGGTGTTACAGATTCACTCAAAAACTCATACATTTTTTAAATGGTTTTTTTTTATTATTGTTTTTTTTTTATTATTGTTTTGGGGGCAAATGATTTCTCATTTTTTAAGGGGTTAATTTTCTTTATTTTGGTTTGGGTATTATAAAGAAACAAAGTGGTCATACTTTAGATATGTAAATGCAAATGTAGCGAACGGGATAACAATGGCTCCGTGAGGGTTAATGGTGATGGAGAAAGGTAAAGATTTTAGAAATGTGTTTCTTTTTTCCTTTTGATATGATTATCGACAAAGTGGGGTTTGATCAATTGTTTGTATCTTTTACATAAATCAAATGGCAACCACGTATGTAGTTATACATACATAGTGATGATGCACGACTGCATTGTCACAATGACCCTCATTTTAGCTTTTTCTTTGAGCGGTTTTTATGTTTGTTTATTTTCACAGATTCCATAATTGTTGCTTTTAGAGAACTTTGTGAGACTTCATTCTCAGCGATTCCTCTGCAAGTGGCTCACTTAAAAAAAATTAACTAATACACACAAAAAAATGACATACAGTAGCAAAAACATTGATACACACTAACCAAACTTTTTTAAACTAAACGCGAGAATACGAGCGTTGCAATCGACATGCAACAGATTCGGGTTCCTCAATTCACAGATTCCACAAACCGAAAACTTTCTAAATAGGTGAAATTGATTGCCCTTACATACTATTTCATCAACCAAAATTAAGAAACATCATGTCATGGTCGACTCATAGCCAATTCTAAGCATCTTATATATTATAGTTTAGACTCTTAGGTCCTTGTTGTTAGATAACTTAATTAACTTAATTGACTTAATAAAAGTTATTTAATCTATTAAGTCAATTAATACTGTTTGTTGTTTTAAAAAAAGTTAATAAATAATAAATAACTGTATATTGATCAGACATACAGCTTTTATCTACTTGTCTTTTAATTCACAGACACCTATTTGACTTAATAAAAAATATTAATCCATTAAGTCATTAATACTGTATGTTTTTTTACTTAATAAACAAAAAACAAATGTATTGACTTAATCCAGACAGACAATTTTTATCCACTCAGTTACTTAATCCACTCAACAACTAAAGGTTAAAAAAACAAACAGACCCTAAGTAGATTACCTACAACTTAAAACTATAATACTTTAGACTTATAAGTAAATTATTTATAACTTAAAACTAATAAAAACTAACAAAAATCAAAAAATTTAATTCATGTAACCGGGCTTTGACTTTGATTGACTAAATTGAACAAAGTCATGTAGCCTTAAGGGAAAAGGTAGGACTTTCAGAACAGTCACCCGTAATTTATCATTTCCCTATAAGTGTGATTTAAGTCGACTAGGTCTACTTTTTATGTTAACTCTAACACCCCAACTATGACGGAAACATGGGATGTCGAGAAAAAACAATGTGATATGGAAATTACATAGAACAATAACTATATGCATCAAAGGATTGAATAATCCAATCATAAACGCTCAATTTCAAGTTACAAAAGTGTTTGATCAAATAATCGCACTATGGCACAACCGAAGGTGTGAGAGGGGTTTTGGGTGTTTTGTTGGCGATTCCCTTCCAGTCAGAGGGCCGAAGACCGCTTTACGCCTTTAGCTGGTTATTCCCCGCCGATTTAGGAGGCTGGGGGTTTATATGATGATAGTTAGGTATTCGGAAGTCGAATGTGTTGATGATGATCATGTGCCGTATGGCACCTCCTCTCTTTATATAGAGTGTTGAGCCTTGGAGAGGAAGAGAGGAGTTTAGGGTAATTCCCTTCCTCCTTTGTGATATCTTATAAGTATGGAAGATATACTTAGGACTCCTAAACCGTGTTCTTGTTTATAGGAGTGTTTGATTTCATTCCCTTTTCGGGAGATCGGATAAACATGGAAAGGATTTGTGTGTATCCGTTTGTTATTTATTTGTGATTACCTTTGGGAGCTCCGGAATTACGGAGGTATACATCGTAGCTTTGGCTACGGATATGTTTGCTTGGTACAATATGTTAGTGCCTTCGCTGCTTACGAAGGGTCCTTCGTATCTAGTCTTTTATACGGAGGTAAAGCTCCGTATACGGTATATCATCAACCCCTCCAGTCTGATGGGAGAGTTTATATGTAGAGTATCGCATTAGACTTCAAAAATAATCCAAAAGAAAGAATAAAGAATAGCGTACCTTTATAACCGGAGCTCGAAGGAGCTTTGGTTTTTGGATGCTTTGTTGCTTCTCCGGAACTCTTTTTTTAAGGGTAAAGTTGTAATTTTACTCTGCCGCGTATGCATCCCATCAAGAGTTTAATACGGGCGCGCGTATCCCGAGAAGAAAACCAATCGACGGTTTGGGTGGTTTCTGCGCCGGTTTTTCAAACTATCCTTTTTGTCTCCTATTTAATCTTTGACGGCTTCGAAGAGTTTCTTCTTTTTCACTCTCCCTACTCTCTTCTTTGCATTATCATCAAAAATATCCGCTCCCCCTTCTAATCTTTTCCATATTATGGATCGTAATCATTTTCGTGTTATTAGTACCACGTATTCAGAGATGACTGATGAAGATGTTGCATGATTTCGCCGGTGCTTCTGCCGCCCTAATGATCCTAAAATTAGGGTTCCGGGACGGTAGGAATCAATTCTAGATGCGCCAACTAGATTCATAGGTATGTATACCGCTCCTTTTTGCGGTGGCAATCTTAGGTTCCCTTTGTCCCCTTGGTTATTAGGGTTGCTTGATTATTATGATCTGTATTTATCTGCGGTGCACCCCTTAGCGATTACCATGATAATGTATTTTATCGTTATTTGCCGTGCTTACGAAATAGAGCCCACGATAAGTGTTTTTCAGTACTTCTTTAAACTGGGTATTCGTGATGGTTGGGTTATGGGTGAGGAAAGGCCTGGTAGGTTATTTTTTGATATAGGTGATTCTGATATGTTGAACTGGAGATCCGGGTTTTTGTTTTTCAGTAAGGAATATGTTCATCCGCTGTTTAGGGGTTTGTTGAATACGGATAGATTGGTATCGGGTATGTCTTTTGAGGATAATGTGCATGATTGGGTTACTCTTGATAATCCATTGGTCCATTAGGTGCGTAGGTCTCCATTTGAGTTGGTTACCTATCCCTCTGTGATCTTGTATCTTTGTGGCATTACGATGTCATGGGAGGGTTCTCCTGATGAGCCGGTCTTGATATGGTGTTGTGAAGGTACCATTCTTCTCGTTACTTTTTCTGCATTTTCTTCATCCTTGCTTTCATCTTATTATTTTATTTTATTTTTTACGTTGCATTTGTAGAGTTGACACTTAGAGAGGCTGTGACCATGAATCCTCGAGGCATGGTTGTTGGTAGAAGGCCTCTGCCTCCTTCTGATGATGAGGATGGGGAGGGTCCCCTTTTTGCTGGTGTTGCTGTTTCTGGGCCTCCTCCGAAGAGGCAGAGGGTGATGGGTGGTCCATCCGGTGCAGCGGACCCTATGGCTGCAGGTCCTTCCATCATTATTCTTGATTCTTCTCCGGTGAGGGACGAAGTTGCTGCTACTACTGCACCGGTTTCTAATGCTGATTAGGGTATGTCTGCTTTCCCTTAATTTTGTTGTTTATGTCTACGTGGATCTGATGTATGTGCCTTTCCTTCTCTTAGCCGGTACTTTTGATCCTGGGCGTAGGCCTGGGAAAGAGCCAGCTGAAGAAACTGGAGCTACTACAACTGGAGCTACCACAACTGGAGATACCACAACTGGTAAGTGGCTTTAGATTCTATATGTGTTTCTTCAACTGCTGTTTTCCCTTTATACTTATAACTGGACTCCTTCATGTTTAGGCATTCCTCATCAGAATGAGTTGCCTGATCCTCAGCTTTACCGAATGAGTTTGGACATGCTAGTTCCTGATCACTTGAGGACTATGTTGGATACCATGCCAGCTCAAAGGCTTGCTGAGATGACCAACCAGGCTCTGTTTGCTACTGGTATGATTGGTTCGGCTAGCAGTTCTAGGGTTCACTTTCTGGAAGGTGATATGCGGAGGTATAGGGCAGAGGTAGCATCTTTGAGGGCTGCTCAGTCTGGCGGAGTTGATGCTTCTTTAGTTAGTTCTTTGCGAAGGGAGCTCACTGATGCCCATGAAGCTTTGTCTCCGGCTACACAAAATTTGGATGCTGCTCATGAGCGGATTGCTACTCTAACTGCTACTGGACCA
Organism: Erigeron breviscapus; assembly: GCA_034093135.1. Lineage (NCBI taxonomy): Eukaryota > Viridiplantae > Streptophyta > Magnoliopsida > Asterales > Asteraceae > Erigeron > Erigeron breviscapus. Next base: position 67,418,225 of record CM067169.1, read on the forward strand.
TCTTCGGTGATCAACAACTTGGAAGAGAGGATTGCTTCGAGGGAATTGGAGTTGGAGAATAGAACAAACTCCATGCGCCAGGTGATTTCTGGTGTCATTCCTCATGTTTTCCGTATGCTGATGGCGAGCCCTGAATTTGATCAGAGCCTTGATGAGCTTATTGAGGCGAACCGGGCTGATGCGAGAGCCTTGTTGCTTTTTCGTATGGAGAGTCGTGGACAAGTTGTCTTGAGGGGGAGAGAGAGACTTCTTGGCACTGAGGAGAGGATCATTGCTGCTAAAGAGGCCCTAAGGAATATTTCTTTTCCTCATATCCAGCAAGTTTCTTCGAATCCCGATGCTTCGGTAGCTGATCTTAATAATGTTAGGCCTCAAGGGATGTGAACTGTTGATCCTCTTACATATATTTTTTGGTGCCTTGGGCATGTGATGACTTGCTCTTGTATATACTTTGATGTTTTGATTTTTGCTCCTTGCCTCCACTGTAATGCTTTTTGTTCTGTATATTTCCATAAGGAAATGATATCTTCTTTTATTTTTGTTATGCTTATGCACTTCAATCATAAGGAAGGAGTGACTTATGCATTTTATTCATGGGTTTTTACCTCATGATTATGTTGAAAAGTCTTATGGGCATCCCCTTAACAATTCAAATTAAAACTTTTTATGCGCATTTAGAAAATTATTACGATCGTTTTATATAATTTCTTGGGAGCTTGTAAGTACATGGCAGAAGGAAGTTACAATTTCTTTGTATTGTTCCTAGCTGCTACTTTTATGCTGCCCTATTTGCTCCGTCATCCCGAGGGCAAATTATGCTCCAACCGGTTTTGATGCCTATCGGAGTCTTTGGTATGTGGGATTCTTTTTCCCTTGTTGATCCGGATGCTTCTGGTTTTTCTTCTGCGGAGGACCCTTCTTCTTCGATTTCCAGCTGTCCTCTGGGTCCTTTCTGAATTATTCTTCTGTTGCGTTTGTACCACGGTAAGGAGCTCTTTCCTTTTATATCTTCAGTAAATGAAGAGAGTATTGTTTGCATCCCCCCGTGAGATTTGTACTGTACGCAACCATGTATTGTTGATGCTATCATATGGAATTTCCGCATTCCTTCTCTGCCCAGGAGCATGTCATAAGGCGAGTTTGTTTTTATCACGATTGCCAGGATCCTTGCTGTTCTCCGCCAGGGGTATCCTCCAATAGTGGCGTCCAACCATATTTCTCCCAATGGGCGGATGCGTTCACTGGCGAATCCTACCACTTCCGTATCCAGTGGTGTGATTGTTTCTCGGAGTTTCTTTGGTAGTCTAAGGAAGCTTTTCTCGTAGATTATATCTCGTCCACTCCCCGTATCTACCTGTTTGTTCTTTAGGCATACACTGCCTATGTTTACTTTTATTAGCACCGGGTCTGTCGAAACCTTATCATCCAATTCACCGAAGTGATAATGCTGTGGTCCTTTCTGGATTATGGTGTTTGACAGTATCCTCCTCCGGTGCTCTCCTAGCTCTGCTTCGTCAATGCTCGGCCTACTTCTTTTTACCAGGTGAGCTAATTTGTTTTCTCTGGCTGCGTTGTCTATCTGCCTTAGTAGCTCCCTGCAGTAATCTGTACTATGCCCGTATCCGTTGCGGAAACAACATAATTTGTCCAAGTTTCTGGTTCCTCTTCCGGACAACGGTGGTGTCCTGACAAATGTTTTTGCTACTTCTTCAAATGATAGGATCTCTGATGGAGTTTTACGGAGGTTGCCTATTGTTCTTTTGTAGCTGTTCGCCCTACTACCTGTGATGGGAAACTCTTCGGCTGCCACGTCCTCTGTGACCTCCGTTTGTTTCCCAGTCTGTTTTATCATGGACTTCCATTTGGCCATAGCTTTTTCTGCTATTTCCTCTGCACTCCTCCATTCGTGGAATTTCTCCATCAGTTCCGGGTGGCTTCTTGGTTTGCTAAGGCATAAATGTCATATTAGTTCTCCTGATCGGAGGCCATGTATGGCTCTGGATATTCTTTCTTCATCTGATATACGCACCAAGTTTCGAGTGCTGTCCCCGTACCGCTTCAGAAAATCTTCCGCCTCTTCATCCTCTTCCTGCTTGATGTCGTGCGCCCGTAGGTGAGAGGCAAACTCTTCCTTCAATTTAGACTTGAAATCCTTGATGCCATGTATACTTTCTTCGGGTAAGCTTTCGAGCCACTCCCTTGTCCTCCCATGTAAGAGGTAGAGGATAACGTGGCAAGTTGCCGGATCGCTCCATCCTTCTACCTTGGCTGCTTCGTCGACACCCCTCAGGAATTCATTGACATCGGAGGTGCCATCATACCAAGGTAGCTCTTGGATTTCCAGTATCTTCACCGGAGGTACATGTTGGCGTAAATTTTTGGTAAATTGTGCACATGACCCCTTGTATTTAGGCTCTAGTTCCTTTTGCTCCACCTTGTCTTTTTCAACTCTGGTTGTTGGACTTGCCTTAAGATACTGTGGGGTTACAATACTGTACGGGTAATACCACGATGCCTGCATATGTCACGGGTAGCTTCCACTGAAGTGTGGTGTTCCCACGTACTGGACATATGGTCCTCCGTAGGGACAAAAATATGCTCCGGAGTAGTGCGGTGGGTATGCACTTGGTGCCTGGTATGTCCCTAGCCCAGGCGTTGTCTGCACAACATCCGCTGCAGTTATCCCAACTGTGTTTCCCTGATAGATTGGGTATGGTGGGTGTACTGGCATTGGGCTTTTCACCGTTCTGGAGTCATCTTTATTTTTGCTTCCTGCTTCCTTCTTTTTGTTTGGATCTCTTTTGGCCAGCTGCTGGCCGATCTTATCTGTTGCTGTTGGGTCGCCTTCTACATCTTGGATCTGATTTCCGTCTTCTTTCCTGCGCTCCTGCACTACTGTGACGGGCTAACTTGTGCCGAGCGCCCAAGGTGCGACAGTACCTTCCTCTGGGTCTAGGGCTGTATCTTCTTCATCATTGCTCTCCCTTATGTCGAGATCGCTGTCTGTCGCTTTGCTCAGAGCCATTATTTGGCAGGTCAATCGATTCACTGCCTGATCTTCTGACGACTGTTGACCTGCTCCAGCTTCTCATTCATCCGGGGAGTTGGATCCTTGACCGAGAGAGTCTCGTCATTGCCTTCTTCTTGATTGTGGACAATACCTGACCCGTGTTGTTCCGGAAAGGGATTATGGTTTGACATAATGCTTTTTTGATCATGGATGGATTCGAATCTGAGAGCAAAGGTCCCACGGATGGCGCCAATTTGTTTGATCAAATAATCTCACTATGGCACAACTGAATGTGTGAGAGGGGTTTTAGGTGTTTTGTTGGCGATTCCCTTTCGGTCAGAGGGCCGAAGGCCGCTTTACTTCTTTAGCTGGTTATTCCCCGCCGATTTAGGAGGCTGGGGGTTTATATGATGATAGTTAGGTATTCGGAAGTCGAATGTGTTGATGATGATCATGTGCCGTATGGTACCTCCTCTCTTTATATAGAGGGTTGAGCCTTGGAGAGGAAGATATGAGTTTAGGGTAAATCCCTTCCTCCTTTGTGATATCTTCTAAGTATGGAAGATATACTTAAGACTCTTAAACCGTGTTCTTGTTTATAGGAGTGTTTGATTTCATTCCCTTTTCGGGAGATCGGATAAACATGGAAAGGATTTGTGTGTATCCGTTTGTTATTTATTTGTGATTACCTTTGGGAGCTCCGGAATTACGGAGGTATACATCATAGCTTTGGCTACGGATATGTTTTCTTGGTACAATATGTTAGTGCCTTTGCTGCTTACGAAGGGTCCTTCGTATCCAGTCTTTTATACGGAGGTAAAGCTCCGTATACGGTATATCATCAAAAAGCATAATGAACATACAACCATCAAAATGTATCCAAAAAGAACTATTACAAAAAGATGGATCATGATCATAAGCTTTCATCCCGTAAAGAGTAGGGATCATACGGGTTAAAGGACCCATGAATGGTCAAGCTCACTTCTAGCATACAGATCATCCATCACGTCTTGGTTCACTTGGTTACCTTGAAAAGTGTACTAAATCGTGTCAACACAAGGTTGGTGAGTTCGTAGGTTTTAGCAATTTAAATCATTAGTGTCGGGATAATCAACCGTTGTACATCTTATGAGGGTTAGGAAACATATACAACACGTTCACGATTAACAACAACGATTCATATAACAACACGTTCACAATTAACTACAACGATTTATATAATAACACATTCACGATTAACAACAACGATTCATATAACAACACGTTCACGATTAACAACAACGATTCATATAACAACACGTTCACGATTAACAACAACGATTCATATAACAACACGTTCACGATTAACAACAACGATTCATATAACAACACGTTCACGATTAACAACAACGATTCATATAACAACACGTTCACGATTAACAACAACGATTCATATAACAACACGTTCACGATTAACAACAACGATTCATATAACAACACGTTCACGATTAACAACAACGATTCATATAACAACACGTTCACGATTAACAACAACGATTCATATAACAACACGTTCACGATTAACAACAACGATTCATATAACAACACGTTCACGATTAACAACAACGATTCATATAACAACACGTTCACGATTAACAACAACGATTCATATAACAACACGTTCACGATTAACAACAACGATTCATATAACAACACGTTCACGATTAACAACAACGATTCATATAACAACACGTTCACGATTAACAACAACGATTCATATAACAACACGTTCACGATTAACAACAACGATTCATATAACAACACGTTCACGATTAACAACAACGATTCATATAACAACACGTTCACGATTAACAACAACGATTCATATAACAACACGTTCACGATTAACAACAACGATTCATATAACAACACGTTCACGATTAACAACAACGATTCATATAACAACACGTTCACGATTAACAACAACGATTCATATAACAACACGTTCACGATTAACAACAACGATTCATATAACAACACGTTCACGATTAACAACAACGATTCATATAACAACACGTTCACGATTAACAACAACGATTCATATAACAACACGTTCACGATTAACAACAACGATTCATATAACAACACGTTCACGATTAACAACAACGATTCATATAACAACACGTTCACGATTAACAACAACGATTCATATAACAACACGTTCACGATTAACAACAACGATTCATATAACAACACGTTCACGATTAACAACAACGATTCATATAACAACACGTTCACGATTAACAACAACGATTCATATAACAACACGTTCACGATTAACAACAACGATTCATATAACAACACGTTCACGATTAACAACAACGATTCATATAACAACACGTTCACAATTAACTACAACGATTTATATAATAACACATTCACGATTAACAACAACGATTCATATAACAACACGTTCACGATTAACAACAACGATTCATATAACAACACGTTCACGATTAACAACAACGATTCATATAACAACACGTTCACGATTAACAACAACGATTCATATAACAACACGTTCACGATTAACAACAACGATTCATATAACAACACGTTCACGATTAACAACAACGATTCATATAACAACACGTTCACGATTAACAACAACGATTCATATAACAACACGTTCACGATTAACAACAACGATTCATATAACAACACGTTCACGATTAACAACAACGATTCATATAACAACACGTTCACGATTAACAACAACGATTCATATAACAACACGTTCACGATTAACAACAACGATTCATATAACAACACGTTCACGATTAACAACAACGATTCATATAACAACACGTTCACGATTAACAACAACGATTCATATAACAACACGTTCACGATTAACAACAACGATTCATATAACAACACGTTCACGATTAACAACAACGATTCATATAACAACACGTTCACGATTAACAACAACGATTCATATAACAACACGTTCACGATTAACAACAACGATTCATATAACAACACGTTCACGATTAACAACAACGATTCATATAACAACACGTTCACGATTAACAACAACGATTCATATAACAACACGTTCACGATTAACAACAACGATTCATATAACAACACGTTCACGATTAACAACAACGATTCATATAACAACACGTTCACGATTAACAACAACGATTCATATAACAACACGTTCACGATTAACAACAACGATTCATATAACAACACGTTCACGATTAACAACAACGATTCATATAACAACACGTTCACGATTAACAACAACGATTCATATAACAACACGTTCACGATTAACAACAACGATTCATATAACAACACGTTCACGATTAACAACAACGATTCATATAACAACACGTTCACGATTAACAACAACGATTCATATAACAACACGTTCACGATTAACAACAACGATTCATATAACAACACGTTCACGATTAACAACAACGATTCATATAACAACACGTTCACGATTAACAACAACGATTCATATAACAACACGTTCACGATTAACAACAACGATTCATATAACAACACGTTCACGATTAACAACAACGATTCATATAACAACACGTTCACGATAACTAACAAGTGTAGAACTCCTCAAGAGGTGCACACACACGAAAAAATCCCCAAGACTAGCTAGTTGCTAGCCTTAACTTGATTTTTCTAATGCCTAGTTTAATTCCTAATCAATTTGATTTTTCTAATGCCGCGCCCATAGCTAAAGCCTTTATAGACTCGCCATAACCGAGATACAATAGTTGGAGACGCGCCTTAAAGAGTTTCGAGAGAAGAGATTCATTCGTCCTAACGGGTCGCCATGGGAGAGCTTTTATCTTGTTATGGAGAAGAAAGATGGGTCGTTACGAATGTGAGTTGATTTCTGGGGATCGAGTGAGCACATAGTGAAGAACCGGTATCCGTTTCCCGAATTCATGATTTGCTTGACCAACTATGAAGTGTCAAGTGCTTCCCAAGAATGACGTAATCACCTACGTGTTTAACTCAAGGGAAAAGAGGTTTGGAAGGAGATGATATGCAATGGACTTCATCACAAAGTCACCGAAGACAAGAAATGGCCACTATACGATTTGGGTGATCATTTACATTAAAGAGAGTAGTGTCTAAACACGAAATTTTAATTTCTATCATCTCCGATAGTGATTCCCAATTTAACTCTGATGATATACCCTATACGGAGATTTACCTCCGTACCCGAAACAGATACGAAGACACCTTCGTACAGGTAAAAATTACTTATGTATATATACCCAGAACGGAGCGCAACCTCCATTCAACAAAGTCATTCCGGAGCTCCCGAGGTAACAAATGCCCAACTTCGAAGAAACATATCAGGATATAAATCCTTTCCATGATTATCCGAATAAAACAATATACTTAAGTCCAAAGATCTCGGACACGGTTCATTAAAAGATTATCACAAATCTCCTTAAAAGGTAAAAGATATTCTCAAAAGAAGGGGAGATTTACCCTAATTCTCTTACCCTTCTCTCCAAGTTTTCTACCCTCTATATAAAGAGGAGATCCAATACGGGACAAGCCATTCACATATTTTTTACGCATACACTACCGATCCCTTAGGACGGTAGTCACCTCTAAACACCAGTTAGACGTAAAGCGGCCACAACTCTATTACCGGTAGGGAATCGCCTACAAACCACCCCAGAATCCACACACCCCTTCGGTTGTGCCATAGTGTGATTATTTGATCAAACAAACTCAACTTTTAAAACCCCATCAACGAGCATGGGTACTCGACTCGACATGAGTAAGGCGCCTTATCCTCAAACGGATGGACGAAGTGAAAGAATGATACAAATGCTTGAAGACGCGTGGAGGGATTGTGCTATTGATTTTGGTGGTAGTCGGGAAAGTCACTTGCCATTGATTGAGTTCTCACATAATAATAATCATCAAGTGATTATCCAAAGGGCACCATTTAAGGCACTTTATGGTAGGAAGTGTCATTCTCCCTTAGCTTGGAGTTTGAGATTAGTGATCACATGCTTTTGGGAGTACCTCCTTGGGAAGACGTTGTACGATTTGTGAAGCAAAGCAAACTCGGACCAAGGTATATTGGTCCTTTTATAAATTCTCGAACGAGTTGACAAAGTGACATACCGATTAGAGCTTTCTCAAAAGCTTAGTGGTAAGCGTGATGTATTTGTAACATACGAGAGTGTTTAGCGAATTCTACTCTTCATGTACCTATGAGTGAAAATCCGAGTGAACAAGAAACTTAACGTCGTTGAAGAGTCGGTAGGTATTGTGGACCGTGAAGTCAAGAAACTAAGAGACACATGATACACGATTGTCGAAGTCGGGCGAAATACAAAATGTGAAACCGAATACATTTAGGAGCGAGAGAACCATATGAAACCTAATTGCCTTAATTTATTTATTAACTAGGGTTTTGTCGATTTCGGGACGAAATTCCTTTAACGGGGGAATGATATAACAACCGTGATTTTTGATCCATTGACCTTATGTGCAATTTGACTAGATAATTTAATTAGTAACTTATTTAGACTTATTTTGGGACTAACTGACGGACAAACACACTTGACAGGTCAAATGGACAACTTAATTGACGTTACGGTTCTTGACGAATGCTAAACGACGTTTGATTTACTAGGAACTTGAGGCGGGTCAACCCATGGTTAGGATCCATGACCCACACCCACTTACCCAAACCCATAACCCAACCTTATCCTACCCAACTCTTACACCACCATCACCACCCATTAATTCATTCATTCACCCACCTCATTCTCTCTCTAACTAAATACATACACACACCCTTACATCTCTCTCTCTCTAAGATTCTATCAACATTTATTATCATTCATGTAAGATTTCTTCTAGAATAATCATTATTATCATCATTTTTACATCATATCAAAATTTGGATAATCAAAGTGCAAGAAAACTCTTCAAACGGGTCAATTTCAGGTTTAACATCTTGGAGAAGGTTTTGGTAAGTCAAATCTATTTCAAATTCATTTTATGTTTATAAACTAGTTTCCTAGCTAAATTAAAGGAAATTCGGGTCAAAATTGGGTCAAAGTCAAAATGGGTCATTTAAGGTTTTTCTAGGGTTTGTTTGAATAAAAACCGAATTTGAGCTTGGAAATGATGTTATGGATCAAGTTTTATAGTGGGTTATGTTCATAAATGTTCAATTATGTCAAACAACGTACAAAATGAACTTGAATCATCTCAAAATGGGTTTTAGGTCAAATTTAGGGTTGTGATTGTTCTTAGATAAAATTTGGCCAAAATTGATGGATGATCTAGTGTTTAGAAGTGTTATTTTAGAGTGGGTTAAGTTTAATTAAGTCCAAAAATGTTCCAAAATGTGTTTTGAACCTTGGCAAACCGGTTTATAAGTCAAATGCATGCTTTGGTCTTGAAATGGGTCGACTTCCCTTTGATTTCCTGCTGCTGCACGTTCAGTTTGCTTCCAGTGTCCCAGACGCCCACCACCACCGTCCCAGAAGGTGGTCTGGTTAAACAGGTTTCAGCGTTTCACTTCAGAACCCAACGTAAGACAGGGAGCAGCCGGCGTAAAGGTTTTCTGGACCACCGTCTAAAACGGTGGCGCCACTGTCCAAGACGGTGGCTTGCATCCTTCTGTTTTCTGTTAAGTCCTAGCTGCCCTTTTATCATACTTGGGTCGAGTTTAGCTTTCAAATGGACCCTCTCCTGACTTCTATAGTCCCATATTCGAGGTGTATTCGTTGTCTAAAGTCGATGGTCAATCTAAAACTAAAAAAATGGGACGTTTAATTAGATTACATAAACGGGTATTAATAAGTTGTATACATGAGACGATCTCGGGGCGAATCTAACTCGTTCCAAACTAATTCTTGAACTCTCTTAAGTCGTGTACGAGTCCCGGAAGTTAATCAAGTCTCGAGTCACCTTTTGAAAACCTAATTAGGGTTTAACTTGTTACATATTAATGTGTATATTATATATACTTATAGGTTTTGGACACGTGGAGCCTATTGAACGCTTATAACCTCATCTTAACTTGATATTAACTTCTTTTGTCGATCAAGGTGAGTTCCGTAGTCCCCTACTCGATTGAGATTCGGGCTGAAAAATGTACACGTGCTTGATTGATTGATTTGATTGACGGTTTAACTTATTGTTTGTTGGATTATGCTTTCGATTTCGATTATATGATGTGATTAGGATAGTTGTACATACATGGAAGACGATGATGCCTTTAAAGAGTTATAGATGTGGTGGGAAGGCTGCAGGTGACTCTATATATAAGCATCTATGATTCCTTAAATGTAAAGTCGTATGAAATGTATGTACATTGGGGTTTTGGATGATTTGTTGTACGATGGACTTGTGATTGGGATTGGTTATGCATGTACTTGTTGATTGGTTCGACGTACTCCCAAGTATCTTATACTTGATGAATATTTGTGGTTGTGGTTGTATTATTGTGGTCGTGGGATACTTATGATACTTAAATTGGTGTACTATTACTTGTGCACACTTATTATGCGTCCTCTAACTATCTTGTGTAGTTCCTTGTACGGATATCTATGTGTGTGGCTAGGTTATAATTTAAGCAAACCTATATTACGTTCATGTGTAATATATGGGCGTCTCGTGAGTTGTTACTTGCCCTGTTCTTGTTCATATTGTGATTGATTGACGGTGGTTCCTTATGAGCCATTACTACGAACTCACCAACCTAGTGTTGACTTTGTTTAGTACACTTTTCAGGTAATCAGGTGAACCAAGGACGAGATGCATGATTGATGATTGCATTAGGAACCGGGCATGGACTTATATGGATCACAGATTCATTTGCCCTATTTTTGCATTATGCTTAGGATCGATCGCCATCTTTTGATGTTATTTTGTAATCTTTTGATGGCTACTTGCTCCTTGTGCATTTTATACTTTATACTTGATGTTTGGATTCACCGGATCCCTTGTATTCATTTAGTCTTATTCTACGATAATTCCATGCATACGCTATATCTTTTCAGTAGTATTTCGAGCCTAGCTAGGGGTGTTACAGAATGGTGGCCCATGCTTGGTCGTAGAGAATTAAGCGGATTGACCTAGACTACGGCTTAAGTTAAAACTCTTCATATAGCATGCATGATTAGGAATTTTGTGTACAACGTGAATTATTTGAACTTTGAAGGTGCACTTTAGGAGTTCGTAGTCAGGATCATTTTATGATGACAATATGAGTACGATTGAACAACGTGTTGTTTTGTGACGTGTACAAATTGGACAATGTGTTATATTGTGGCAAGTACAATGTGATGAATGTGTGATGAGTACGACGTGGTCAACGTATACATTGATGTGAACTTGATTATGATTGTGATGGATTATTACTGTTGTTTGATGATAGTTTGGTGGATTAAGGCAAAATGAAGTTATGACATTAACGTGGTATAACATTGTGACAACCCTAAAATAGCCTGATCAACTATTTTATGGTCACCCGGTGTTATATGCAAGTTAATGACATCACGGATTGCGCATGTTGGCTTAGAGTATAATAGGAAACCGATATGCTTAATGGGAGTTGATTGGGTGGAGGGAAAGCCGATGGTATCACCTGTATACAAACCCGGTCAATAACTAGAGAGCATATTGGATTCGGATTATACTTTGAACCACTTGTTTTAGTTGCTTGGATTGTGTGATGTGTTGAACATGAGTACTTGGATTGATGATAAACGATTGTAGTGAACTTGGCATGATGGTATGATAAGTAACAATCCCCTTAGAATTCTAGCACTTTTGCTTTAGCATAATGATATGAAATGTATATGTTATATCGATATGAGAGCATTGACTACTTGTGTGACTAACATGTGAGCATCATGAGACTAACTTTCGGGTCAACGTGTTACTTGTATTATAGAAATGGTGAGACCAAGATGAGCCGGAGCTAACTATAGGGCTAATTCTCAAGAACCACAACTGGAAGCACAAGGAGGTCGTGGTAGAGGCCGTGGTGGAGGCCGAGGTAGGGTCCGAGGTAGAGGTCGTGATGAGGCTCCCGGGCCGAACTTGGCGGAGGTGATCGCTCAAACGGTCACCAATATCATGCCAACTATTGTTGCCCAAGTCACGACAACTCTTGGAGGAAATAATGGGGCACAACCTAATGTGCCACGAAACAATGAAGCCCCAGTGAATGAGAACAATGAAAGGGTTCAACCGGTAGTTGTAGAGGAGGAAGAGGCACCGGCGGTGCAAGATAACTATATCCCCATGTTTAATCAACATGGAGTTTACCGCCAAGGTTGTCAATTCAAAGACTTCAAGAATTGCGGGGCATCGGAGTTTGATGGTAAGGGTGGCCCCACGGATTGTATAAGATGGATTGAGAGAATTGAAGCGGTGATTGCTAGAAGTCATTGCACATTTGACGACCGGATTACTTATGCATCCGACATGTTTAAAGATGATGCTCTTAGTTGGTGGAATAAGGAGGTGGGTTTCATGGGGTTAGATCGGGCCAACAACTTGTCTTGGGCCGATTTCAAGACAATGGTGAGGGAGAAATTTTGCCCTCCATATGAACTCCAAAATCTAACCATAGAGTTTGTCCATCTTAAAATGGACGGGGCCGATTATAAGGGCTACATTAGGCGTTTTCAAGACTTGTCTACCCTTGTCCCTCATTTGGTGAACCCCGAATTGAAAAAGTTGTCTTGGGCTTGACTCCACAAGTCCGTTCTCTAGTAAATTCGGTCATGCCTACTTCATTGGCCGAAGCCATAAACCGCGCCGGTAGTGTTACCGAGGACTTGTTGAGAAGTGGGGTATTGAGCAAGCCTTCATTGAAGAGGAAAGATGATGGAGAATCTAGCGAGGCAAGAAAGACGGGTAGGTTTGACCCCAAGAATTCTAATAGGGGTAGATTCATGGCGGCGGTAGAGTCGGTGAGGAAAACTTATTTGGGACCCCACCCATTTTGTGCGAAATGTAATCGTCATCATTCTCCCACCATCCAATGTGGGACATGCTTTAATTGTAATCGACCTAGACACGAGGCTAAAGAGTGTAGGGCACCGAAGGCGGCACCATTAAATGTAGCTCCTCTTCAAGCCGTTCGCCCTCAAGGCAACTTCCCATGGGGTATAGGCTTTGGATGTGGGAGCCCCAATCACTACCGAAACAATTGTCCATGATCGACGTCGAAGTACCGATCAAAAATAAACCTACTATACCTTATACTAGATAGGGTAAGCGGGTATCGTATCCACGAGGAGTGTAGGTGGTTATAGACAAGTTGTAACAATTTCGATTGGTTTTTGTAAATAATTTAAATCTAATTTTAAGTAGCTAAGCAAAGATTAACTAAATGCGAATGCAAATCAACAAACATGAAGTAAATTAAAGATTATAAACAATAATGGAAAAAGCATCCCTCCGAATCCCAATAGTCGGATTAAATCACCTAATAAACTTTACCAAGTATTTATCCCAAATCATATATACATAATTTGTAATAGGGATGTGCACGGGTCGATACCCGGCCCGACCCGGCCCAAACCGGGATGACCCGCGACCCGCGAGAGCATGAAAAATGGAACCGTGACCCGGCCCGTGAAGGTTCGGGTCGGTTCGGGCGGGTCACGGGTTTCCTTCACAATTTTTCGGTTTTTGGCTTCACCCAACCCGGCCCGCCCGACCCGTCCAACCCGTGACCCGTGAATGCACTAAAAACGTGACCCGTGACCCGGCCCGTTAGGGCTTCGGGCGGGTCGGTTCGGGCCGGTTCCGGGTCGGGCGCGGGTTTCCGGGTCTTTTGCTCATCCCTAATTTGTAATAAGTGAAATGAACAATTTTAGGCACAACCTATGTTAATCAGAAGACCTGTCTTAATCCTTAAACTAAATGGACTCGGTACAAATCGTTGACTCACAATAGATTGTCTTGTAAAAATCCAAATCAAAATAATGTTGAATAAATACTCAATCAATCATATGAATCACAATCTTGAAATATTAATGTTTAAACGATTGAAATAAAGTCTATCAAATGAAATAACCAACAATTGTTCATCGGGAGAGATAACCTAAATTTAGCCGGACATCTCCATCTTCAAATCTTCAATGGTTGATGAAGAAAATCCTTGATGCATGAATGGAATGATTAGGAATGATTAAGGATGATTTAATGATGTGTGTGTGTGTTTTCTAGGGTTTTCGGGTGGTAAAAAGTAAGCTAGGGCCGCCCATAAGGAGTAAAAGAAGATATATATACATATATTGTTTCAACATCTAATGGTCGTTAGTGAAGTGTAACGGCCGTTACAAGGCTTCCTCCGTCTGACGCCCGTTAAGTCGCTGACACCCGTCAGTTTTCTGTACACTGTCAGTGCTTCTGATGTAACGCCCGTTAGTTTTCTGTAACGGCCGTTACAGTGAGCAAAGTGTCACGGCCAGTCCTAACGGCCGTTAACTGCTGATGGGGGTTTCAACTTGATCCTTTAACGGCAGTTAACTTTTGTAACGGGAGTTAAGGTTTTTCCATCATGACTTCTTCTTTTTATCATCCTCTTTCACCATTCCTTTCACTCGGCTCATCCTCGAACTTCACTTCATTCTTCCTAAAGTCGTTTTTGGTATTTTTCATCCATCTCGCATGCTAACTTCAATAACTTCACGTCACTTTATCCGTTTTAGCTCAAATCTAAAATACACGCAATACATATCAAAGTAGGCCTATTCTTATATAAAATGAATACAACTTATCATTATTAGACCATTTAAAGATATATACAATCATCACTTATCAAACCTCCCCAACTTAAGCTTTACTTGTCCTCAAGTAAATCCATCTTTCAAAATCTTTTATTCCTTCGGTACAAAAGAATGAGAAACATGACAATTAACAAAAAGAAGCTAAACCATTAAGTCGGAAAGCAATTTAGAATGGTTAAGCAGTTTTAATATTAAATGAAAACTGAAATGTTTGACAATACTCAAATGACTCTCAAGCCCTGATAGAACACGACTAAGCACCGCACAATTGAAACGAAACATACCCCACTATCACACTCCAACTAACAAACTATTGGGTTGTATAATGAATAATCAGTCAAAGCCTAGTCGTGATGCATACTATTTTACCATAGGCTTGTTCTAGAATCAAATCTTCACCGACGTGGCGTAAGCACCAGGTACAACCATCAGAAGAGGACTTTTAAGGGCTGTAATGAACTCTTGAGGCTAAACAGGGTAATTACAAAGGGTATGGAAATTTGGGATATCAATTGGTGTTAAAAAGAAATAACACAACAATTAACAAAGTTTTCACAAAATAGTCTAATCCATAGAACCCATGTCATTAGTTGCCAACGGTCCAAAACCCGAGAAGTTGTCCCGACAATACCCCCCAATAGAACAATTAAAAACCGACACCATTGTGGTGTATGACATTCAAACAACTCAATTAACCATGACTAACCATGTTGGCTTTTAACGAACATGCCAACTAAATATGATATGAAAGTAGTATAAACAATATGAGATCCTTTTGTTGGTTTATAAAGATGTACCAACTTCAACTTGATAAATTGTAGAAACAATGAAGCATATGTTGGTGTAATAGATGAACCAACTCATAAAAATGATTTGACCAAAAGTGAGAAATACCAACTGACAGCCCAAGCTCTTTTTTCATTTTTCTATTTTTTTTTCTGTTTTTCATTCTTTTATTCTTTTTTTTATTCATTCATTTTATTTATATTTTTTTTGTGAGCTACTTTTACTCTGACTAATTGGTATTCTCTAATGAAAATCAAAACAGTGACAAATCATGTAGTAATGTGCTAATATGAACAATCCAGACTTGATCCAAAAATCGTGCTGAACTCAATCTATTCTCAGCAACCGAGAATATCCCAACCCGACACAATAGGACAACCCTAAACCATCCACTAGCATAGGCAACCAATGACCCACCAGGACTTCGACTATCGGTATAGCTAGGAAAGGTATATATTTAGGGTGGATTTAAAAACAAAGAACATGCTAATGACAACATGTTTTCTAATGTTTCTTGCACTAAAAATGAGTGCAACAAGGGTTTCACAAGGGTGGTTCACTGTAAGTGCACATCTATGTCAATAGCAGTCTAGATTGTTTGGGATTATATTGTTATATGTCTTTGTAATGTGATTGTCATTAATGAACTTAGTATTATGCATAGAATACTAGATTAAGTTGAAGTATTGAATGTGTAATAAATTTGCTAAGTGTGAAATGCGACCTCGCATTTCACATAGGTAATACGACCCCGTATTTGCAGGGTCAAATACGAGGCCAATCACAGAATGCGACCTCGCATTAGTGATGGGCTGGGCTGGGTTTGCGAGGCCGACTCGCTGAAGCCCATGTCGGGTGTCACCTATATAAACCGAACCCTACCAGAGTTTAGGGTTGAACATTTGTCGAAATATCAAGCATACTTGTGCAGGTTAAGTCGTCAAAGGTTGTTCCGTTAGCCCGAAGAAGATCTGCGAGGCAGCAGATGATCTAGGGCATTTTTGTTGATCATCAAGTTATTGTGAGGGATTCCACACCTCAAGATAACTGGAGCAAGCTATTGACGATCCGTGCCAGGGGACTTACAATTGGTATTAGAGCCTCTTGGTTTAATACCGGAAGGTTATAGCTTGTTGGTGATAGACAATATTGATTTAGGGTCGTTTAGACGTGATTTTTTCACGAGTTTACGATCAGAAATCTTGTTTGTGACCTTTATTTGTATTTGCAGCAGTCGGATGTGTTATTGTTGGTTTTAGGGTTTCGAATTCAAGAGATCTAAGGATTCCAACATCGTTTGCGACCTCGCGGGCTCGTATTACCTCATCCAGCTCGTATTGCGACCTGGGTAGCTAATTACGACCTCGCTAGTTCAATTGCGACCTCGTGAGCTCTTTAAGACCTCGCCAGTTCAATTACGACCTCGAGTATTTAATTGCGACCTTGTTTTTCTTTACGACCTCGTGAACTTTTACGACCTCGTTTTTTATAAACAGTTCGTGAATTTTGCTAGCTCGGAGAAAATGACGTCTCAATTACCCGCAAATTATCAATCTTTGCTGAATCAACTAATTTTGATGGAACACGAAACCGGAAAGGCCAACTCACCGCCCAAGTTAATAAGCCTTGATAGATACTTTAGTTGGAAGGGCAGATTTGAGTCATATTGCAGGTTAATGGATGTAAGGATGTGGATATGTATTGTTAATGGTTATGTTCATCCTACTGTACAAAATGACAAAGAACCTACTGGTTCGGGTGGTGGAAAAGCGGCTTCGTATGAGCAAATGACTATCGATCAAAAGAAAGATTACGAAGCAGAAAGTAAAGCTTTAGGATCACTCCGAATGGCTCTCCAAGGGGAATTCTTGCACTTGTTTGAAATGTATGACAGTGCTAAAGGCTTATGGGATGCACTCAAAGAGCATTGTGAAGGTGATCATGATCTCAAGAAGAGAAGGAAAGATTTGCTAAAGAAGCAGTATTATGTCTTTACTAGCTTCAAAGATGAACCTCTTGATGAGATCTTGATTCGTTACAGTCATCTGCTGGTTGAGCTTGCATACTTTGGGTACAAACCTGATCCAGAAGATGTCATCGAGAAGTTGTTGGAAGCTCTTCCAGTTAAGTGGGAAGGGTTTGTAATTTCAATCCAACAAAATCCCGAATTTAGCACATGGACTCTGGATCAGATCATTCGAAAGCTGAGTGGTCAAGATATGAAACGAAAGTCGAAGGAAGCAGGTAGCAGTGATTTTGTTCAGCGTCTTGAACTTTATCATAGCAAATCAAGCGTTCCTTCTGCAAAATCTTCAAATGGAGGGATTACTGCCTTCTATAGTGGAGATGATGACAAGATGAAAATGTCAACGGATTCTGATAGCAACTTGATGTATGTAACTTCTCCAGAATCGGCCATGGTAGTGCATACTGGGATTCAGAATGGTAGTTCTCCAAGTTCGGGTTATACAGGGATGATGATGGGCATAAGATCTGCTGAGGGACATTTGGGCATGCTCGCTTCATTTGTGTCTGCTCATGAAAAGTTAATTGGAGGAAAACTAACCGATCCTGATTTGGTTAGAGAGGATTACAAGCAAGTTGATCCAGATGACTTGGAAGAAATGGATCTGAACTGGCAATTAGCTATGTTAACATTGAGAGTTCAGCGTTTCACAGATAGAACCGGAAGGAAGGTTGTGAATGGAAAAGTAGGGTTTGACAAGACCAAGGTGAAGTGTTATAACTGTGATGGTTTTGGACATTTTGCAAGAGAGTGTCAGAGGCCAAGACGGGACAACAATTCAGCTACAGGCCGTCAGAACTTCAATTAGAGTGGTTCTATAGTGAGTCAGAATTCCGGACATCAATATGCTAATACTGGGAACCGAAGCTCAGGAGAAGCGGACAACTCAAGAGCGTTAGTTGTTAAATCTGATGGTACTTATAATTGGGGTTCAACTAGTACCGATGATCAGAATCATGCATTCTTGGCAGAAATTCAAGACATTGATGGAGGAATGAACGATCTTGTTGATAATTCATTCGACTATACATTGTATGCCAGCACAGATGATCATGATAGTTTTCATCAGAAAGAAGAAGAGGAACCTGAACAGTCAGAACCAGTAAGAGCTGAGAATGAAGAAGTTTTCACTGAAGCTAATGAAAATGTGAAAACTGAGAAAAAGGATAAGGATGTAAAGATTGAGATACCTGATGATCTGAGTACAGAAGGGCTCGTGAATTTCGTGGCCAATCTTGAGGCACCAGAACAACAGGTAAGTCTTTCTTTACAATCACTTATTTCTATTTGTAAAAGTAGCATAGGTTTGTCTAGCGAAGTAACTGTCCTTAGAAAGGAACTCGACTCTACCAAGACCCTTTTAAATGATGCCACTAGTGATAGAAGTAAGTTATCTACTGATGTCATGGTATTTAAAGGTCATGCCAAAGAATATCTTAATCGGATTAAATCTGAAGAAGATAGATTTGAGTCACTTAGGGTAGAATATGCTCAGTTACTAGGCAGAAAACAAATGCTAGATGAGGATTTAGAAAGGGTAGTGAAAGAAAGTGCTAAAAAGGACTAAGAATTAGCAGATTCTAGGGTACAGATTGTTGAACTAAGTGGTAAACTAAATAAAATGAGAGACATAGGAACTATGATGGGTCACCTTAGAGATGCAAAAGTTAAAGGTGAACAACCTAGTTTTGTCCAGAAATATAATGCCGTTCCGCCACCTTTTAGTCACAATTATGACAGTTTTCAGAAGCTTACTTTAGAAGAATCTGAAAAATCAAGTCCTGAAAATGTACCCAAGACTACCCCTCCGGAGACCAAAACTAGTGATGTTCTTATCCCTGAAATGTCTAAGTCAGAGGGATCTGGGAACAAGACTAGTGAATCTACGGCTCACTCAGACCCAAGTGAAGCCAAACGGACAATGGATAATAAACTAAAAGAAATTGAAAAAGAAGTTGAAATGGAAACAATTGTCTACTTTACTTTGAAAGGTAATGATGAAGTGTTTTCAGCAAAGGAGTCAGATTTAAACGGTAAATATCCTGAAAATATTGATCAAATATGGAGTCTTGATGAACCCGTAAAATCTGAACATTTGCCAAAACCTCTTAAAAGCAATGGCTTTAAAGATACAGTTTTCAAGAAAGGTTTTGTTCAAACTTCTACAATTAATGCAGAAGGTTTGAGTGTTCAATCTGAAACACCTGAACAATTTGCTGAAAGGAAAATTAAAGAAATGTTATCCATTGATCCAAAGATTTAAACTGTGAAATGGTATGCACCTCCCATATAAGCACCGACTTCTTGGGAAGAGGCTTATGCAGCTCTTGAACATATAGATGAATTAAGAGGTCATGGGGTTCCAGTGCCTGAGATTATTCATGGTGATTTATCGAAGAAGGCTTCTAAAAGGTCATGCTTTAAGTGTCGTGAGGTAGGTCACGTGTCAAGCTGTTATCCTTATAAGAAGAACAAATCTAGGGTGTCACTCAAAAAATCTAGAGGTAGTAAGGATTCTAGTGAAAACAGTAGGTCTGTGCACAACATGTCCATGAAAGATTACAAGAATAAATATTATGAGGAATATGCTGAGAAAAATTCTGATAGTCTAGCTGTTAAGAATTACTTAAGATTTAGAGAATTTGAAAAAGACAGATCTGAGAAGACTAGAAGTGTCTCACCTAGAGATAAGTCTGTACAATCTAGAAGTGTCTTACAAAGGGAGATTGAGAATAGAGCCCAGACAAGTAGTAGTAAGCCTAGAAGTGTCTCATCTCGAGAAGGTTCTAATAGTTCGAGTCAGTCTAGTAAATTAAAAGATAAACCCAACAGTGCTTACTATGAAAGGTTAATAGCTGAAGCTAAATCGAATTCTAATCCATTATTTCAGCGACATAGTCCTAGGAGAATGTCTTCATCATCTCCTGAGAAAATGTCAAAATTTCAAAAGAATTCTAAGGGTTTTAGCCAAAGGCTACCTACTGAAAGGAGGCCTAGTGGTTCCCCCAGTCGTAGGCTTAGTGCTGGAAGAAATTCACGAATTTCACCCAGCAGAAGGCCTGTTGACAGCTCAACTGTTAAACCAACTAAGGCTTGGGTGCCTACTGGTGAATCTTGGGCTGACATCGTTTCTGATGAAGAGAATGATAGACCCAAAGCCAACAGGGCTAGGGGTCCTTTGAAAAACTAAATGTTTTTGAATGTGCAGGAGCTGCTAGGGAAGACCGCAGGTTTATGGTTTGTCAATAGCGGAAGCTCCGGACACATTATGGAGGACAAGGGATTATTAAACAGAGTTTACTTCTGTTAAAAGATCCTATGTCTGTTTTGTAAATTTATTTTGTGATAGACAAAGTACTATAGAAGATCAGACTAGATGATGATCTATAGTACATGTTCTAATTTTTATATGTTATTTTTGTTGTTGGTTATGATATATGTCAGTTCCAGAAGACAACTAGTTTAATCACAGGGATGAAGATATTGGTGTTCTTGAGGAAGTAGACATCAGTGGATGTTTATCTTAGGGGAGAAATCGGATTACATAACAGCAAGTGAATACTCATTCACCAGCTCGGGCTATCACGGTTAGGTTTTTATTTGTACTCTCATAAAGACAGACTGTAAATCCACTATATCCATAACTAATGATCCTGTTAAGCACAGTAGGACTAAGCACATAGACATAAGGTTTCATTTTATACGAGATTGTGCTGAAAAGAAATTAATAGTCCTAGAAAAGGTGCCAAGTGACTTTAATTTAGCTGATCTGTTCACTAAGGCTTTCGACCGAACTCGTTTCGAGTTGTTAGTCCAATTGATTGGAATGAGAAATCTATAGTGACAGTGTCTCTCAAAAGGAACTTTGTAAAATGAGTCAGTGTTTGTGTCGTAATGTATGTGTGTCATATAGTTTCAGAAAAACAAAATAAAAATGAGAAAAATCAGAAAAGAAAAAGAAAATAATAAAAAAAGAGTAAGGTCACTGCATCAAGAAGATTAGACGTGACGATACTTTAGCTTTTAAGCCTACCGAATTGTACTTTAAATTGCTTGGTTCAGTGATACCATTATATGATGTATCGATAGGCACAAAGTACCAAGGTTTCCTTATAATCTGAACCTAATATATACAATGTTCTTATGGGAAACGTATTCAGATATATGGCTGAGAATGCTTGTTCTTAAAATAGACAAGTCCTTTAAATCTTATGAAAGATCTTGCATTGTAATTATGTATATTTGGTCTTTATATAGAAGGTCTCGGGTACATATATGTGTATGTATTGCTTTTTCGGATGTATATTTGTGACAAGATATGCAAATATCTAATAAATCAGTTGAAAATATGAAGCTAATGTGGCCTTTGAGATTCGAACAAGTAAGTCCTTGGGGTGTCTTTGTATACCTAGCCTATCTAAAGCTTCCAACTTGGGATAGGTTGTCAGAAAGTTCGCTACACGGGTCTCATCGAAAGTCATAGGTTTTCATAAGTGCTTAAAATAAAGTCACAAATATGCAAGTACTTAGCATTATGAAATGTTGAGTATATTTCCGTACGTGAGTCAAGTTAAGTCACTTTGCGCGTGAGGAATCACCGACCTGTCACCGCTGACTTGATTCTTAAAGACTTTCTCACTTTACTCACCAAATGTCTTAATCTTAGTGCTTGTGTCGATTGTGAGAGTGTATCTGAATATGGGGCACATAAGTTTGCAAACATGATTAAGTGACATATTAGGCTACTCGGGTTGCATGGTGACTGTCCTTGGCCAGGGTATGTCGAAAGTGTCACAAACCAAAAAGGAGACTGGAAGTACCGAGTGTTTAAGAGGACAAACATATTGGTAATCGTTTTTGGATCACTGTTCATAACTAATAATAAGAGAATTATTTCTCACTAGTAGGCTTATGTAACATGCTAATCTGATCTAATCAGCAGTAACTGTAGCTCTTGTAACTATGTTATTCGTTTATGTTTAGTGTATGTGTGTGTGTGTGTTTTGTTTTTCGTGAAATGTTTAAATTTTTATCTGTATTGTATTGTTTAAATAAAAGTTCCTATTGCACGGGAGATAGAGTCAGAATAGAATCTAGTTTCTAAGAGGACTCAACTACGTTCTTATGGAACAGTGAATAAATGAGTAGGGTAGTTAAGCGATAGTGTTGTGATCAAAAGCTAAAAGAAAGTATGTCACATTAACAGAATATGGGTTTAAGGAAAAGAACACAGAGATGTTGATTTCAATAAACAGATATTGAATTAATAACTATTTTGTTTTGATTCTTAGAAAGAAGATTTTCTTAAGAATGAACACAGAGATGTTCATAGTTTTGAATTTTATCTTTAAAAGAATCATTTTATATCTTAGAAAGAAGATTTTCATTAGAATGGACACATAGTTGTTCATAGTTTTGAATTTGATCTTTGAAATATTTTTGAATCAAAAAGATTTGGAACAGAGATTCTAAATAATTTTGATAAACTATGTGCATAATTTGAAAGTGCTTGCAGTGAATTATTAGCCTAAATCACTCTAATAATAGATTGCTAAGTATATTCATTTTTATCTTGCTACTTTATTCAATTCTTCAGATTGTATGATTTTACTTTGAGAAGATTTGATGTGTATGTGTTGAGATGTGCAGGACAGCGGACAAATATTCGTTTTTGTAGGTTGTCGAGCAATATCTCATCATGGAAGCAAGATATGGATCATGCAAATCTATACTGAACAAAGATAAATACTAGTTTGATGAGGCAATCATAGGAGTATTTATAATTGTTTAAAAGATGAATACTAGTTTGATGAAAAAAAAAAAAAAAAAAAAAAAAAAAAAAAAAAAAAAAAAAAAAAAAAAAAAAAAAAAAAAAAAAAAAAAAAAAATGGATCATGCAAATCTATACTAAACAAAGATAAATACTAGTTTGATGAGGCAATCATAGGAGTATTTATAATTGTTTAACCAAGATGAATACTAGTTTGATGAGTCTATCATAAGAGTATGTCATATGGTTTTGATGGATTTTGCATTATCAGATCTCGTTTGCAAAAATATAAGAGATTAGGTTTCAGTTAGATGTTTTTACAGAGTTAAAGACAAGTGACTTTAGAAACGGAATCTATATAAGTTTGCGTTGGAAGACCTTAGTTTAGGTTATCCATAGAATGATAAGACCGAGATCTTAAGATTCTATATTTTTTGATAAGTATCCGTAGAATGATAAGACAGGGTTCTTAAGATTCTAGATAAATATCGGTAGAATGATAAGACAGGGATCTTAAGATTCTTACTTTTGAACCTTAAAATCTCGATTATAAAGGTTTAGTTTGGTTCAAGTTCTTGAAGATTTGTAGTTCTAGACTAAGATAATGTCATATGTTTATGACTTATGATAGTGAAGAATAACAAATTTGGAGAAGAAAATGAAAAATGTAGTTCTATATTGAGTCGTTACTATTGTATATTATAGTAATGAAATAATGAAGAATAACATTTTTATTTTGATCTCGTTGTGTATTTTGTTTAAGCTAGTTTGTGCAGGTATAGGCACAAAAAGCTGTATTTTATATGTTTTGTCTGAAGATGTTGATCATAATTAGAAGAAAAATTTTGATTTATGGAGACAAAGAATTGCTTTTGAAACCGTTCCATGTTCCTGAAGTTTGTGATTCAAGTTTCAAAGTTTCTGGTTTTCATGGGAGTCAACTAGTTCAGGATTGATTGTTGGAAATTCTACTTCTCTATTACATGCCGGTTATGCAAGGCGAGCAGGGACTCGAGCAATATATCCAAGAAGGAAGATTGCATATGCTTAATTCGGAGGGATTTATCGTTGAGGGGGAGAACTACAACAAGCTATGGTGCATTAGTTGATTATTATGATGATACAGAGAGTTTGAAGTTTGTCTTTCAAATCTGAAGTTTCAGAAGATCAAGTTTCGGGTATAGCAATTAAGATTTTGTTGTCTCGAAATTCTTTTTCAATGTATTTGCAGTGAAGTCAATCCAAAGGAAGGGTTTCTAAGCAAAAGACTGAAGTATTCAAGACAATGCTAAGAACATCAGGTTTTTATAATATATTATTTATATAGTAATTACAGATGTTGATAGCAAGGTCATTATTAGTTGAAGATCTTAGATATAAAAATAATTTTATTTTAATATGAAAGATTATCAACTTCATACTTGTAAAACCTTAGACATAGACATATGTAAATGTAGAAGGTTATGTGAAACCTTAGACATAGACATTATGTAAATATAGAAGGTTATGTGAAACCTTAGACATAGACATTATGTAAATGTAGAAGGTTATGTGAAACCTTAGACATAGACATTAAGTGAATGTAGAAGATTATTAAAATCTTAGACATAGATATAATGTGAATGTAGAAGGTTAAATAAATCCTTAGATATAGATTTAATGTGAATGAAGAAGATTAAGAAAATCTTAGTCATAGACGTTAAGTGAATATGAAAGGTTATTGACTATATTATGCCTTAGACATAGAAATGTCATGTTTGAATGTGAAAGGCTACATAGTTAATATTTTATGCCTTAGACATAGATATATTGTTTGAATATGAAAGGTCTTTGCTACCTTAGATATAGAAACATATATGAATGTAAAAGGTTTAAGCATTGATTATTTAGATCATATAGTTATGAAAACATGTCTTAAATTGAGGAGGAGTACCTAGTCAATTGTGTTTTCATAAGAATATGAAGTATTTAATCAATATTTTGTTCTATCATAGTTATGTATCCTAGTCATAAAATTGAGGGGGAGGTATAAGAATGAAGAATCAATTTTATAACTGGTTAGAAATATGGATTGTTGCAAGTGGTACAGATTCGGGAAAGCTAAATTCGAGAAAGTTTTGGAAAGATTGATCGTTGAAAAGTTAAAGAATTTTGTGTAAGTTTATTAACTTTTCAGGTTAAGACGAAGATCGAGGAAAAGATGAAAATTTGATGCTTACAGGTTTGATCTTTTAAATTTTCATATTTCCAGGAAGTTCGTGGTAATCGTTGATCAATTATTCAGAAACTTTGACGAAAGTTGATTTTAAAGTGTAAGGAGGTATTTGCGACCTCGTAAATGTCAATTAATTTTGACTTGGTTTGACTTTCGGAATACGATGCCGATTTACGACCTGATCAAATACGTGGCCAAATTGGAAAATACGACCTCATATTTTAGAGTTTGGTTGACCGTATTTTGACCTTGAAATACGACCTCGTATAGGGATACGACCTCGTATTTTTCTAATTTTTAGGCAAATACGACCTCGTAATTGGTCTAATTGGCTTTAGGCAAATACGACCTCGTAATTGGTCTAATTGGGCTTTAGGTAATTACGACCTCGTAATTGCAAGAAGCCGAATACGACCTCGTAATTGGTCTAATTGGGCTTTAGGCAAATACGACCTCGTAATTGGGCCGGGTTGACCCAGATCCATTCGGGTCAAGTGGGTATATAAACCCATTTTAGCCAAACACGACCTCACATATTAAAAATCAAAAATTGAGCTTTACGACCCCGAAAATACTACTTTGCTACCCCGTTTGAGATTTGATATATACAATTAGATCGAGTGTTTTTGAGTGATATATTTGTGATCCTCGTGAAATACTGAATCTAGGTATACTATCTAATCGTAATATAGTTATCCATGCAACAAGAAAATCAAGAAAAAGGGTTTCAAAATTTTCGAATTAGGTTTCCTTAGTTTCTTCGATTTTGATGTTTTCTGGGTAAAAATAAGGGTTGGGGTATCTTTATCGTTTGAATACGAGTATAAAGAAACAATTTTTACCAGTTTTGGTTGGGTAAATCGCAAAATCGCGTTGGGGAAGATGAACAGTGCGACAGACTCGCATTTGGGGTTTTGCTAGCCCAGATTTGCGACCTCGTAAATGTCAATTAATTTTGACTTGGTTTGACTTTCGGAATACGATGCCGATTTACGACCTGATCAAATACGTGGCCAAATTGGAAAATACGACCTCATATTTTAGAGTTTGGTTGACCGTATTTTGACCTTGAAATACGACCTCGTATAGGGATACGACCTCGTGTTTTTGACTTAATAGATTTTCAAAAGTTTATTTTTATAAAAATTTGAAAATGAGTTAATGTATCTTTAACTAAATTACAAGGATAATTTATGTTAAACTATCTATAACTAAATTATCGAGATAATTTATGTTTGTGTTAACTTAATTATCAGGAGATAATTTATGTTAATATCTTTAACTAAATTACAAGGATAATTTATGTTAAACTATCTATAACTAAATTATCGAGATAATTTATGTTGTGTTAACTTTATTACAGGGATAATTAAAGTTAATTGTATGACTGCATATGAATTTTGATGTCATATTTAGGTAATTAATTATTTGTTATTGATTACAGAGATGGCAAGAGAATTTGTATCAGGTCATAATTATGTGATGAACTTCGATGATAATCAGGAAGGAATGGCTTATTATCATGAGATATTTGCCTTTTTCCGAAGATCAAGGATTCATCATGTTCTTACACATTCTCCAGTCATATATTTAGATTATCTTAGAGATTTCTGGAATAATGCTGACTGTGTGAAGGCAGGAGATGTGTATATCTTTCATACCATAGTTGCTGAGCAGCAGATACAGTTCACAGCTGCTGACCTCGTTAACATTCTTAATCTGGGCACAGTTGAATAAGAAGGTGGTGCTGCAGGTCTCACCAAGTTCAGACATGAAGTCATTCAAGGTGCTTTTAGAAGAATGGGGTTTGCTGCAGATATGTCAAGTAAAACTATGTTCAAGAAGGGTTTTTATGGCAGGTGGAGGTATCTTGCGCATGTGTTGCTGGTTAGTTTAAGCAACAAGAAGTCTGGTTATGATACGTTGAACCAGGAAGCCCAAGCACAGATGGTGGGCTTGGTATTTAACAAGCCGTATAGTTTCTCGAAATTCTTCTTCGATGAGATGAAGAAACAGATCACAGCCACAGGAAAGAGGAGGTTTTTGATGTATCTTCGGTTCGTGATGATGATAATCAATGCTCGAATTCCAAATCTACCTGCTGTAGGAGAAGTGAAGCAAGTGAGCTCGATCATCCGACGTGGTTATGATGAGTTTGTGTCTCGATACCATAATGATCCAAATGCAAAAGATGTTGCATTGTTCGGTGCCATCATCAATGCCAACTACATAGCACCTACTGATGGGGTCATATCTGTAAGTGCATGATTCTGTTGACAACAGCAACAGCGATTTGATCAGTATATGTTCATGTTTTGTAATGTGTAATCATAGACTTATGTTATGTTTAAACTTGTTATTTGGACTTAAGTAATGTGAATGATTACATATTGATCAGAGTTTTGGTATGATTAATGTTTACGACTTGTATGAATGTGATTATAAATAACATACAGATACAAGTGATAAACTGGTCACGTTTTGAGTAATTAAAGTTTACTTAAAAGATGACAAAATAAAGTGTATGCAAACTCGTGCTACAGTAACACGAGTTTGCCTAAACACGTGTTTATCTCAAACACGTGCACCTGTTCTCTTTTTGTTCTAAACTCGTGGTGTTCTAAACACGTGGTATTCACGTGTTTACTTAATGACACGCGTTTGTTAATGGACTTGGGCTTTAATATACACGGTCCATACTTAGCACGCGTTTAGTACATCTTAGTATAAATACACACAATTAATACGTAATTAGTGACAGTTATTTAAGCTAATACGACTAAACTCTGTCAAACTGCAAACCCGCGCGCGTTTAAGGTCTTAGGTTGTATTAACAACGAAAGACGATAATTTAATTAAGCAAACAGGTTATCACGAGAGGATTCCGCACTCTCGTCATAACTATAAGCGTTCTCGTGTACGATCAGTTCACAAGGACCTACAAGTGGTATCAGAGCCAATAGATTTTTCAATCTGAAGGTTCGAGATCGCTTTGTTTGGCTTAATTTTGCCTAAAATTGTGCAAAATTTTGTGCAGTCATATAAACTCGTGTTAAAATAAACTCGTGCTTAGCCCTAATTCTTCACGTGTTTGCTTCCTTAACACGTGTTTGCTATTTAAAGCCGTGGTCATTTTTTTTTAAACTCGTGTTGTGTCCTACACACGTGTTTGCTTCTAAACTCGTGGTGTTCTTTAAACTCGTTCAAGCCCTACCTTAACACGTGTTTGCTTCCTTAACACGTGTTTGCTACCTTAACACGTGTTTGCTCCTGTGTCAAACTCGTGGTGTTCTCGTGGTGTTCTAAACACGTGTTTATCTCAAACACGTGCACCTGTTCTCTTTTTGTTCTAAACTCGTGGTGTTCTAAACACGTGTTTATCTCAAACACGTGCATCTGTTCATTTTTTTTTAATTTTTCCTTTTGTCGTATTTCGATGATGTCTGGAATACCTACAGTTTCATCAAAAGAGGCCCAATACATTAATGCATTAATTCTTCACGATCATGAAGTCGGTCGTACCAATTCACCCCCTAAATTGATAAAACTTGAAAATTTCTGGAGTTGGAAAAAACGCTTTGAATCCTATATTCGCCTTACTGATTTCAATCAATGGGTGATGATTACTGAAGGATATGAGTGGCCAACTCATGAAGATGTTAATGGAAATGAGGTCCAATACAGGCTTGGGGATATGACTGAAGTGTTGAAGAAAGAATATGCTGTTGAAGGAAAGGCCTTGTCGAACTTAGAAATGTGTTTACCTCGGGATGCAATTCATCTTCTCGGAGAACATAAGACCTCTAAAGGTTTGTGGGATGCTTTAAACGCATACTGTGAAGGTGATGAGTTGATGAAAAAGGGAAGAATTAAACTGCTGAACAGACAATATGAAGTCTTTAACGGTTTGAAATCTGAAAGTTTAGATGATTTAATAACTCGTTTTAATCATCTGATTACTGAACTGGGATATTTTGGAGTTACATTTACTCAAAATAAACTAGTAGATAAATTTTTGGATTCTCTGCCGAACAAATGGAATGACTTTGTACATAGTCTTCAAGAAGAGAAAAATTATGAATCATATACCTTGGCAGAGATTGTCTCAAAAGTGAAGAACAGGGAAATGAAGCGTAAAGCAAAAGATGACCTTTCTGTTTTTCAACAAAATCCGAGTCTTTATCATGCTAATACTGATAATCTATTGTTTTCATCTTCCTCTGCTTCTGGAAGTGGATCTACTGCTCTTTTATCCACTGAAACCATTCATCCTGTTATGGATCCTGATGGAATTGCTGGATACATGGTTTATGACAATTCGTCTACAACTAAGAATAGCAGTGGATCAAGAAACAGTGGAAACACAACTGTTCGCTCGATGCCAATGAGTATGCAATCTGCTGAAGGACGTATGCAAGTATTTGCTGCAATGTGTTCTGCTCATGAAGCATTTATCAATGGCAAAATTTCAGATCCAAGTTTGATTGATAAAGATTATGAACAAGTTGATCCTGATGATTTAGAGGAAATGGACTTGAAGTGGCAAATGGCGATGCTCACTATAAAAGCTCGTCGTTTTATGCAACGAACTGGAAGAAATCTTGCATCTGACAAGAATAGAGGATTTGACAAGTCGAAGGTTAAGTGCTATAATTGTGATGGTTTTGGTCATTTTGCTAAGGAATGTCAAAGACCAAAGCGTTTTGACAATTCTACAGCTAATCGTCAGAATTACAATCAGGGAGGTGTGCAAGCTGGAAATCAAATCAAATCAACCAAAGCTACAGAGCATGATGGAATGATCATTCAGGAACTTCCTACAGAAAATCAAGTTCAAAATCCTGAAAATGCCATGGTGGCAAGACAGGAAGATGGTACTTACCTTTGGACAAAGGAGACTGAACCTGAAAATGCTTTGCTAGCTGAGATTTATGATGAAGTAGCTAATGTGATTGATGACGGAAGTGCTGCGTTTGATTATGCTCTTTATACAAGTGAAGAGGCTGCTGCTACTGATGCTGCATTAAAAGTTTCTGATGATGAAAAGGATGCAGATGAAGCAGTGAAGCTTAAAAAGGCTGATAAGAAGATCGATGAATCTACTGATAAGTCAAGCAGCCAGAGTGATAATCAATCAATGAGCTCAAGTGCAAAATTGGACAAGGCTATTTCTACAGAAGCTGATGATTTTGATATTCCTGAAGGTATGACAATATCAGACTTTGTTGCATATATGGCTGACTGCGATGATCGAGAGAAACAGGTAACTTTTTCTTATTTGACTGTTCATCATATTTGCATGTTTGTTAAAGATTTGATGCAACAACATAGTATTGCCTCATCCAAGACTTTAGAGTTAGCCGCTAGTTATGAAACTATCAGCAAGGAGCGTAGTTCATTTTTCTCTAAGAATAGTGCTTTACTTGATCAAGAACGTCAATTTAAGAGTAGGATTAAGTCACTTGACAATGATAATGCTGCCTTAAAAGACAAACTGAAAGAATCAATTTTTAGAGAAAATCTAGCAAATGAAAAGATAGTCTTTCTTTCTAGTGAAATCGGTAAGAAAGAAAAGGATTTGGCTGATGCTAGGGTTACCATTACTAAACATGAGACTACTTTAGCTAAATGGAGAGGAAGTGATCTAGTAGCTTCTTTAGGTAAACCTAGACATCCTAAGGATAAAACAGGACTAGGAGCTGATTACACTGATGTAAGACCTCCTTTTAACAACAACTTAGACCCTGTTCATCCAGATTTGGCTGAGTCTGATTCTGCTAAACCAGTGCTTACTGACTATCCTAAGTCATCCATTTCCACTGAACCTAAGCAACCCAAATTCATTCCTAGACAACTGAGGACCAAAAACCATGATATACCACAGCTAAGTAAGAAGTTTGTCAAGAAAGGAATTCAGACTAGTTCAACTGAGGTTAAGTATGTTACTGAACCTGAATCTAGTGTTACCAAATCATTCTCAACTTCTGAGACTAAGGCTCCTACTGTGGAAGAGATAGCGACTCAGGAGATTAAGAATATCTTGAATACCCCTCCATCTAAACCATCAGCTCAACCATCTTCTAGTAAGTCAGCACAACGATCTTGTTTTGCTTGTTTTGAAAAGGGACATGTGTATAGTTGTTGTCCCAACCGAGTTAGGAAGTCCTCTAGACAGTCAGTTTCTCCTGTTAAGTCAAATCAAAATAGAGGATTATCTCCTAATTCCCATGTTTCTTTTGAGCGAGGGAATGGTAAACAACAGAATGTGTCAAGTAGTTCTAATGGGATGGGTAATCAAGCTTATGGTAAATTTGTTCCACCTGTGGCTAAAAGAAATGATTCACCAAGATATGTTTCCCCTAGAAATAGATCTGGTCAGTCATCACAAAATGCAAATTCAGGGCATCATCGACAGAACTACTATGACCGTAACACATCTCGTGTTCCACAAGTGCATAGACCATTCTTTAATAGACCATTTTCCCCTAAAAGGTCTCAATCAAGGGTTGAGAATATACCTTTACAGCATGCTCAGCAAACATCCAAGGCACCTATTGGGAGCAATGGATATTGGACTGAAATGCTTGTTAAGGACGAGAATGGTAAACCCAAGTCTATAAAGGCTTGGGTTGTCCTTGATAACTGATCCATTTTTGTTTCATGTGCAGGGGCTACCACCAATTCCTATTAGTATCTGGTATCTTGATAGCGGTTGCTCCAGGCACATGACAGGAGACAGAAGACTTCTGTCTGATTTTGTAAATATTAAAGGATCACATGTAAATTTTGCTGGTTCCAAGGGCGGACAAATCACTGGACAAGGTGATGTCGTCGATGGAAAACTTACTTTAAAGAATGTCAATTACGTGGAAGAACTTACTCATAATCTGATGAGTGTATCACAAATTTGTGACCGAGGAAATTCAGTTTTCTTCAACGACAAAGCTGCATTCGTCTTGAAACCGGGTTTTGTTATTCCAGATGATTGGATATTGTTGACTGCTCCTCGTAAACGAGATATTTATGGTTTAATGTTAGGAACCAAGAATGTTCAGAAGGAAGTTTGTTTGTTGTCTAAGGTAAGCGAAAGTGATTCTCTCTTATGGCATAGAAGAATGGGACATCTACATTTCCGGAAGATGAATTACATTGTGAAGAATGATCTGGTTCAAGGTGTTCCTAAAAAGAAGTTTGAATTGGAAGATAGATGTGTTCCATGCTTGAAAGGCAAACAACAGAAAAAGCCTCACAAGCCCAAGACACAAAATTCAATTGCCGCTCCTTTTGAGTTACTTCATATGGATCTCTTTGGTCCAGTAAATGTTAGGAGTAGAGGGGGAATGTACTACTGCTTGGTTGTCACTGATGATTATTCAAGGTTTTCATGGGTTTTCTTCTTAGCTACCAAAGATGAGACTACGGAGATACTGATTAACTTTTTCACTGAAGCTGAGAATCTCTACAACACGAAGATCAAACGAATCAGGAGTGACAATGGCACGGAGTTCAAAAACTCAGTGATGGATGTTTTCTGTTTGTCTAAAGGAATTCAACATCAATTTAGTGCTCCGTATGAACCTCAGCAAAATGGAGTTGCTGAGAGAAAGAATAGGACCTTGATCGAGACTGCCAGAACTATGCTTGCTGATTCAGGGCTACCAACTATGTTTTGGGCGGAAGCTGTGAACACAGCTTGTCATGTGTTAAATCGGGTGCTAACTGTTAAAAGGTTTAATAACTGAATGTTTATACTCATGTTTTATTTCACAAGAAGAACCCAAGAATGTTAAGATAGCACTTCAAGATCCGTTTTGGGTTGAGGCTATGCAAGAAGAATTGGCTCAATGTGCCTAGAGGTATCGAACCAATTGGAACTCGTTGGGTATTTAAATGCAAACGAGATGACAAAGGGATTGTTACAAGAAATAAGGCACGTCTAGTTGTTCAGGGTTTTGCACAGCGAGAAGGTTATGACTACAATGAAACTTTTGCACCAGTTGCTCGGATTGAAGCTATAAGGCTATTTTTAGCTTATGCTAGTTTCAAAGGAATAAAGGTGTATCAGTTGGATGTGAAGAGTGCCTTCTTATATGGAGAAGTTAAGGAAGAAGTGTATGTTCGTCAACCACCGGGGTTTGAAGATCCAAATTATCCAAGAAGGGCATATCGACTGGATAAGGCTCTTTATGGATTACATCAAGCACCAAGAGTGTGGTATGAGAAGTTGTCAACACATTTGTTGACAAATGGATTTACAAGAGGATCGATAGACAGCACGTTGTTTATCAAATGGCAGAAGCAAGATTATATAATTGTGCAAGTTTATGTGGATGATATCATTTTTGGTTCATCTGACATTAAGATGTGCAAGGATTTTGAAATGAGTATGAAGAAGGAATTTGAAATGAGTGCTATGGGAGAATTAAAATTTTTCCTTGGATTGCAAGTTGATCAACGAGAAAGAAGGAATTTGAAATGAGTATGAAGAAGGAATTTGAAATGAGTATGAAGAAGGAATTTGAAATGAGTATGAAGAAGGAATTTGAAATGAGTATGAAGAAGGAATTTGAAATGAGTATGAAGAAGGAATTTGAAATGAGTATGAAGAAGGAATTTGAAATGAGTATGAAGAAGGAATTTGAAATGAGTATGTGCAAGGAGTTTGAAATGAGCAGAAGCAAGAATTTCAAGTTTATGTAGATGATATCATTTTTGGTTCATCTGACATTAAGATGTGCAAGGATTTTGAAATGAGTATGAAGAAGGAATTTGAAATGAGTGCTATGGGAGAATTAAAATTTTTCCTTGGACTGCAAGTTGATCAACGAAAAGATGGTTTTTTCATTCACCAGACTAAGTATGTCAATGACATCTTGGAAAGGTTTCAAATGTTAGAATCCAAGACTTATGGTACTCCTATTCAGTTGAATCATGGTTTAGGAGTTCCTAGTTCTAAAGATACACTTGTGGATGCTACTTATTATCGGGCGATCATCGGCTCATTGATGTATTTAACTGCTTCGCGTCCAGATATCATGTTTGCTGTTTGTCTGTGTGCTAGATTCCAAGCAAATCCGAAAGAGTCACATTTAACGGCTGTAAAACGGATCCTCAGATATTTAAAGGGAAACCAAGGACTTGGTCTATGGTATCCGTTGGGAGGAACGTTTGAGTTTGTTGCTACACTGATTCGGACTTTGGAGGTTGTAACAATGATAGGAAGTCTACGACTGGCGGATGTCAATTCTTAGGAGGGAGACTTGTATCGTGGCAATGTAAGAAGCAGACATCGGTTGCTCAGTCTACTTGTGAGGCAGAGTACATGGCTGCTGGAAGCTGCTGTTCCGAGATTATGATTCTGAGGTTGTTCCCGCTGCATCTCCTACTGATGATGTACCACCAACCAGAGTTCTTCCTACAACTGAGGTTGGTCAATCCAGTGGTTCAAGAGATCCAACTAATATTCCACTACCAGATGATGACCCGCTTGACTCATCTTCTTCTTCATCTTCTGAACTTGATGGAGAGTCTCCCACCCAAATTGTTCCGAATATGGGTGATGATTTTCCAAGTCACAAAACTCCTCAACATAGAGCAACTAAAGATCATCCAGTTGAAAATATTCTTGGTGAAGCTTCAGCATCTGTCCGAACTAGAAATCAGTTAAATAAGGAGATGACTAGCTTATTTTGTGAAGTGAAGGATACAGGTTTAATAACTGAATGTTTATACTCATGTTTTATTTCACAAGAAGAACCCAAGAATGTTAAGATAGCACTTCAAGATCCGTTTTGGGTTGAGGCTATGCAAGAAGAATTGGCTCAATTTGAAAAACTTGGAGTATGGGAATTGGCTCAATGTGCCTAGAGGTATCGAACCAATTGGAACTCGTTGGGTATTTAAATGCAAACGAGATGACAAAGGGATTGTTACAAGAAATAAGGCACGTCTAGTTGTTCAGGGTTTTGCACAGCGAGAAGGTTATGACTACAATGAAACTTTTGCACCAGTTGCTCGGATTGAAGCTATAAGGCTATTTTTAGCTTATGCTAGTTTCAAAGGAATAAAGGTGTATCAGTTGGATGTGAAGAGTGCCTTCTTATATGGAGAAGTTAAGGAAGAAGTGTATGTTCGTCAACCACCGGGGTTTGAAGATCCAAATTATCCAAGAAGGGCATA
The DNA here is from genome assembly GCA_034093135.1 of Erigeron breviscapus. Taxonomy (NCBI): domain Eukaryota; kingdom Viridiplantae; phylum Streptophyta; class Magnoliopsida; order Asterales; family Asteraceae; genus Erigeron; species Erigeron breviscapus. Next base: position 67,454,033 of record CM067169.1, read on the forward strand.
TCGACTGGATAAGGCTCTTTATGGATTACATCAAGCACCAAGAGTGTGGTATGAGAAGTTGTCAACACATTTGTTGACAAATGGATTTACAAGAGGATCGATAGACAGCACGTTGTTTATCAAATGGCAGAAGCAAGATTATATAATTGTGCAAGTTTATGTGGATGATATCATTTTTGGTTCATCTGACATTAAGATGTGCAAGGATTTTGAAATGAGTATGAAGAAGGAATTTGAAATGAGTGCTATGGGAGATTTTGAAATGAGTATGAAGAAGGAATTTGAAATGAGTGCTATGGGAGAATTAAAATTTTTCCTTGGACTGCAAGTTGATCAACGAAAAGATGGTTTTTTCATTCACCAGACTAAGTATGTCAATGACATCTTGGAAAGGTTTCAAATGTTAGAATCCAAGACTTATGGTACTCCTATTCAGTTGAATCATGGTTTAGGAGTTCCTAGTTCTAAAGATACACTTGTGGATGCTACTTATTATCGGGCGATCATCGGCTCATTGATGTATTTAACTGCTTCGCGTCCAGATATCATGTTTGCTGTTTGTCTGTGTGCTAGATTTCAAGCAAATCCGAAAGAGTCACATTTAACGGCTGTAAAACGGATCCTCAGATATTTAAAGGGAAACCAAGGACTTGGTCTATGGTATCCGTTGGGAGGAACGTTTGAGTTTGTTGCTTACACTGATTCGGACTTTGGAGGTTGTAACAATGATAGGAAGTCTACGACTGGCGGATGTCAATTCTTAGGAGGGAGACTTGTATCGTGGCAATGTAAGAAGCAGACATCGGTAGCTCAGTCTACTTGTGAGGCAGAGTACATGGCTGCTGGAAGCTGCTGTTCCCAGGTATTATGGATTCAGCAACAACTTCGAGACTACGGTATGGATTTTCTTGATACTCCTATTAAGATTGATAATAAGTCAGCTATAGATATAACTAATAACCCTGTCTTGCATAAAGTCACCAAGCATATTGACATTAGACATCATTTTTTGCGTGACTGTGCCCAAAAGAAGTTAATTCATTTGGAAAAAGTTATAACTGATGATAATCTAGCTGATTTGTATACTAAAGCATTTGATAAGACTCGCTTTGAAAAGCTGATTCTTCTCAATGGTATGAAGAATGCTGATTCATATTAGATCTCTCAAAGAACTATTTTTCTTGTATATTTTATTTTATTTTATTTTATTTTATTTTATTTATTTTTTTTGAATGGGTTTTGAGTATGATTAATAATGCTTAAGCTAATTTATTTAAAATATTTTATTTTATTTTATTTTATTTTATTTTATTTTATTTTATTTTATTTTATTTTATTTTATTTTATTTTATTTTATTTTATTTTATTTTATTTTATTTTATTTTATTTTATTTTATTTTATTTTATTTTATTTTATTTTATTTTATTTTATTTTATTTTATTTTATTTTATTTTATTTTATTTTATTTTATTTTATTTTATTTTATTTTATTTTATTTTATTTTATTTTATTTTATTTTATTTTATTTTATTTTATTTTATTTTATTTTATTTTATTTTATTTTATTTTATTTTATTTTATTTTATTTTATTTTATTTTATTTTATTTTATTTTATTTTATTTTATTTTATTTTATTTTATTTTATTTTATTTTATTTTATTTTATTTTATTTTATTTTATTTTATTTTATTTTATTTTATTTTATTTTATTTTATTTTATTTTATTTTATTTTATTTTATTTTATTTTATTTTATTTTATTTTATTTTATTTTATTTTATTTTATTTTATTTTATTTTATTTTATTTTATTTTATTTTATTTTATTTTATTTTATTTTATTTTATTTTATTTTATTTTATTTTATTTTATTTTATTTTATTTTATTTTATTTTATTTTATTTTATTTTATTTTATTTTATTTTATTTTATTTTATTTTATTTTATTTTATTTTATTTTATTTTATTTTATTTTATTTTATTTTATTTTATTTTATTTTATTTTATTTTATTTTATTTTATTTTATTTTATTTTATTTTATTTTATTTTATTTTATTTTATTTTATTTTATTTTATTTTATTTTATTTTATTTTATTTTATTTTATTTTATTTTATTTTATTTTATTTTATTTTATTTTATTTTATTTTATTTTATTTTATTTTATTTTATTTTATTTTATTTTATTTTATTTTATTTTATTTTATTTTATTTTATTTTATTTTATTTTATTTTATTTTATTTTATTTTATTTTATTTTATTTTATTTTATTTTATTTTATTTTATTTTATTTTATTTTATTTTATTTTATTTTATTTTATTTTATTTTATTTTATTTTATTTTATTTTATTTTATTTTATTTTATTTTATTTTATTTTATTTTATTTTATTTTATTTTATTTTATTTTATTTTATTTTATTTTATTTTATTTTATTTTATTTTATTTTATTTTATTTTATTTTATTTTATTTTATTTTATTTTATTTTATTTTATTTTATTTTATTTTATTTTATTTTATTTTATTTTATTTTATTTTATTTTATTTTATTTTATTTTATTTTATTTTATTTTATTTTATTTTATTTTATTTTATTTTATTTTATTTTATTTTATTTTATTTTATTTTATTTTATTTTATTTTATTTTATTTTATTTTATTTTATTTTATTTTATTTTATTTTATTTTATTTTATTTTATTTTATTTTATTTTATTTTATTTTATTTTATTTTATTTTATTTTATTTTATTTTATTTTATTTTATTTTATTTTATTTTATTTTATTTTATTTTATTTTATTTTATTTTATTTTATTTTATTTTATTTTATTTTATTTTATTTTATTTTATTTTATTTTATTTTATTTTATTTTATTTTATTTTATTTTATTTTATTTTATTTTATTTTATTTTATTTTATTTTATTTTATTTTATTTTATTTTATTTTATTTTATTTTATTTTATTTTATTTTATTTTATTTTATTTTATTTTATTTTATTTTATTTTATTTTATTTTATTTTATTTTATTTTATTTTATTTTATTTTATTTTATTTTATTTTATTTTATTTTATTTTATTTTATTTTATTTTATTTTATTTTATTTTATTTTATTTTATTTTATTTTATTTTATTTTATTTTATTTTATTTTATTTTATTTTATTTTATTTTATTTTATTTTATTTTATTTTATTTTATTTTATTTTATTTTATTTTATTTTATTTTTTACTTATTTTATTTTCTATATCTTTATTTTATATAATCATATTTTATTTTATTTTATTTTATTTGTATATAATTAGTGTCATCAAAAATAAAAAAAATGAAAAATGAGAAAAACAAAAAGAAAAAAGATAGAGTTTTAAGTTGATGCTTTAAGAAGATTAGAAGTGAGGATACTTTAGCTTTTAAGCCTGCTTAATCGTAATATAATTGCTTAGTTCAGTGATTACAATTTATGATGTATCGGTAGACATAAAGTACCAAGGTTTCCTTATAATCCGAACTTAATTTATACAATGTACTTGTGGGAAACGTATTCAGATATATGGCTGAGAATGCTTGTTCCTAAAAGAGACAAGTCCTTTAAATCTTATGAAAGATCTTGCATTGTCATTATGTATATTTGGTCTTTAAAAGGAAGGTCTCGGATACATATATGTGTATGTATTGCTTTTTCGGATGTATATTTGTGACAAGATATGCAAATATCTAATAAAACTAAATATGTTGAAAATATGAAGCTAATGTGGCCTTTGAGATTCGAACAAGTAAGTCCTTGGGGTGTCGTTGTATACCTAGCCTACCTAAAGTTTCCAACTTGGGATAGGTTGTCAGAAAGTTCGCTACACGGGTCTCATCGAAAGTCACGGGTTTTCATAAGTGCTTAAAATAAATGTCACAAATATGCAAGTACTTGGCATTATGCAATGTTGAGTATATTTCCATACGTGAGTCAAGTTAAGTCGCTTTGCGTGTGAGGAATCACCGACCTGTCACCGCTGGCTTGATTCTTAAAGACTTTCTTACCTTACTCACCAAATGTATAAATTTTAGTGCATGTGTCGATTGTGAGAGTGTATCTGAATATGGGTCACATAAGTTCGCAAATAAAATGTGTGGCATGAGTAACTTACTAGGTTACATGGTGACTGTCCTTGGCTCAGTAATACGAAAGTGCCACAAACCCAAAGGAAACTGGAAGTACCGAGTGTTTAAGAGGACAAACATACCGGTAATCATGGTTGAGTCATTGTTCATAACTAATAATAAGAGAACTATTTCTCACTTGCAGGCTTATGTAATTGCTAATCTGATCTAATCCGCAGAAACTTAGAAATTCTTGTAAATAAATAATGTGGTTTAAATTTAAAGTTTTTATTTTCATGTTTATTTTTATTTTTGTACTTCCATCTTATGTGTCAAGTAGTTGTGTCAAAACTAGTTCTTATTGCACGAGAGAGTTGATAAGCATCTAATGATTCTATTGTTCAGCTATATGGTCCTTAACTGGATTATATGAGTCTTTATTGCTTGAAGTATTATGTTAAAAGATTGTTTTCTGATATGGACATTAATTTGTTTAAGATTACGGAAATGATCTTTCTGAATTTTGTTGCTTTGGAAAAGTCAAAATATAGTCAAGATTAGATTGATATGTTTTTGAGATTTCAATTTGTTTTTGGTGAAAGTGCCGGGGACCGATCGATTCAAGAATTTGTTTTTTGGTGAAAAGATATGCTTGACGATGATTCTTGACTGACCATAGGTTTTCATTTCGATATTTTCTTTGCATGCTTAAAATAATGTCACAAATATGCAAGTACTTGGCATTATGCAATGTTGAGTATATTTCCATACGTGAGTCAAGTTAAGTCGCTTTGCGTGTGAGGAATCACCGACCTGTCACCGCTGGCTTGATTCTTAAAGACTTTCTTACCTTACTCACCAAATGTATAAATTTTAGTGCATGTGTCGATTGTGAGAGTGTATCTGAATATGGGTCACATAAGTTCGCAAATAAAATGTGTGGCATGAGTAACTTACTAGGTTACATGGTGACTGTCCTTGGCTCAGGTAATACGAAAGTGCCACAAACCCAAAGGAAACTGGAAGTACCGAGTGTTTAAGAGGACAAACATACCGGTAATCATGGTTGAGTCATTGTTCATAACTAATAATAAGAGAACTATTTCTCACTTGCAGGCTTATGTAATTGCTAATCTGATCTAATCCGCAGAAACTTAGAAATTCTTGTAAATAAATAATGTGGTTTAAATTTAAAGTTTTTATTTTCATGTTTATTTTTATTTTTGTACTTCCATCTTATGTGTCAAGTAGTTGTGTCAAAACTAGTTCTTATTGCACGAGAGAGTTGATAAGCATCTAATGATTCTATTGTTCAGCTATATGGTCCTTAACTGGATTATATGAGTCTTTATTGCTTGAAGTATTATGTTAAAAGATTGTTTTCTGATATGGACATTAATTTGTTTAAGATTACGGAAATGATCTTTCTGAATTTTGTTGCTTTGGAAAAGTCAAAATATAGTCAAGATTAGATTGATATGTTTTTGAGATTTCAATTTGTTTTTGGTGAAAGTGCCGGGGACCGATCGATTCAAGAATTTGTTTTTTTGGTGAAAAGATATGCTTGACGATGATTCTTGACTGACCATAGGTTTTCATTTCGATATTTTCTTTGCATGCTTAAAATAATGTTATCTGTTGATATTGATGCATTGATGAGTTTCCTTTAAGTGTGCAGGACTTTCGATATTGGAATTGTGTGTTTTTTCCAAAGTTGTTAAAAAGTATCTTACCTGGTATCATTAGTTAAGGGGGAGTTTGCTTTTGCAGGCTTTCGATTGCTAATGATTATCGGTGAATGAATTGAGTCCAAATCAAGTCCTGGTATCGATGTTTTAAATGTCCGTTACTTTATGGTTTTATACATCACATTAACTTGTTGTGTAAGTTTACCAAAGTTTATGTAATGGTTTTTCAGTTGATACAGGTATATCGTAAAGTCAAGATTATCAGGTTTGATTGTTAAAATTTTATCTGCTAATGATGACTTGATTTTCAGGGGGTTCAATCATTGAGTTTCATACAGGTTATCTCTATCCTGTGTATTGGCTGGTTATTCAGGTTTGAAGGTAAGGGGTATGAAATTTCTCTAAGTGTTGTTTGAAAATGTGTTTGATTGTACAGGTAACACGCGTTTAATCATGTGGTAACCTACTCCACGTGTTTGGTCTTATACCACGCGTTTGGATTTGACCACGCGTTTGGATTTGACCACGTGTTTGGAGTTTCCTTTGACCACGCGTTTGGATTTACCACGCGTTTGGATTTGACCACGCGTTTGGATTTGACCACGCGTTTGGATTTGACCACGCGTTTGGATTTGACCACGCGTTTGGATTTGACCACGCGTTTGGATTTGACCACGCGTTTGGATTTGACCACGCGTTTGGATTTGACCACGCGTTTGGATTTGACCACGCGTTTGGATTTGACCACGCGTTTGGATTTGACCACGCGTTTGGATTTGACCACGCGTTTGGATTTGACCACGCGTTTGGATTTGACCACGCGTTTGGATTTGACCACGCGTTTGGATTTGACCACGCGTTTGGATTTGACCACGCGTTTGGATTTGACCACGCGTTTGGATTTGACCACGCGTTTGGATTTGACCACGCGTTTGGATTTGACCACGCGTTTGGATTTGACCACGCGTTTGGATTTGACCACGCGTTTGGATTTGACCACGCGTTTGGATTTGACCACGCGTTTGGATTTGACCACGCGTTTGGATTTGACCACGCGTTTGGATTTGACCACGCGTTTGGATTTGACCACGCGTTTGGATTTGACCACGCGTTTGGATTTGACCACGCGTTTGGATTTGACCACGCGTTTGGATTTGACCACGCGTTTGGATTTGACCACGCGTTTGGATTTGACCACGCGTTTGGATTTGACCACGCGTTTGGATTTGACCACGCGTTTGGATTTGACCACGCGTTTGGATTTGACCACGCGTTTGGATTTGACCACGCGTTTGGATTTGACCACGCGTTTGGATTTGACCACGCGTTTGGATTTACCACGCGTTTGGATTTGACCACGCGTTTGGATTTGACCACGCGTTTGGATTTGACCACGCGTTTGGATTTGACCACGCGTTTGGATTTGACCACGCGTTTGGATTTGACCACGCGTTTGGATTTGACCACGCGTTTGGATTTGACCACGCGTTTGGATTTGACCACGCGTTTGGATTTGACCACGCGTTTGGATTTGACCACGCGTTTGGATTTGACCACGCGTTTGGATTTGACCACGCGTTTGGATTTGACCACGCGTTTGGATTTGACCACGCGTTTGGATTTGACCACGCGTTTGGATTTGACCACGCGTTTGGATTTGACCACGCGTTTGGATTTGACCACGCGTTTGGATTTGACCACGCGTTTGGATTTGACCACGCGTTTGGATTTGACCACGCGTTTGGATTTGACCACGCGTTTGGATTTGACCACGCGTTTGGATTTGACCACGCGTTTGGATTTGACCACGCGTTTGGATTTGACCACGCGTTTGGATTTGACCACGCGTTTGGATTTGACCACGCGTTTGGATTTGACCACGCGTTTGGATTTGACCACGCGTTTGGATTTGACCACGCGTTTGGATTTACCACGCGTTTGGATTTGACCACGCGTTTGGATTTGACCACGCGTTTGGATTTGACCACGCGTTTGGATTTGACCACGCGTTTGGATTTGACCACGCGTTTGGATTTGACCACGCGTTTGGATTTGACCACGCGTTTGGATTTGACCACGCGTTTGGATTTGACCACGCGTTTGGATTTGACCACGCGTTTGGATTTGACCACGCGTTTGGATTTGACCACGCGTTTGGATTTGACCACGCGTTTGGATTTGACCACGCGTTTGGATTTGACCACGCGTTTGGATTTGACCACGCGTTTGGATTTGACCACGCGTTTGGATTTGACCACGCGTTTGGATTTGACCACGCGTTTGGATTTGACCACGCGTTTGGATTTGACCACGCGTTTGGATTTGACCACGCGTTTGGATTTGACCACGCGTTTGGATTTGACCACGCGTTTGGATTTGACCACGCGTTTGGATTTGACCACGCGTTTGGATTTGACCACGCGTTTGGATTTGACCACGCGTTTGGATTTGACCACGCGTTTGGATTTGACCACGCGTTTGGATTTGACCACGCGTTTGGATTTGACCACGCGTTTGGATTTGACCACGCGTTTGGATTTGACCACGCGTTTGGATTTGACCACGCGTTTGGATTTGACCACGCGTTTGGATTTGACCACGCGTTTGGATTTGACCACGCGTTTGGATTTGACCACGCGTTTGGATTTGACCACGCGTTTGGATTTGACCACGCGTTTGGATTTGACCACGCGTTTGGATTTGACCACGCGTTTGGATTTGACCACGCGTTTGGATTTGACCACGCGTTTGGATTTGACCACGCGTTTGGATTTGACCACGCGTTTGGATTTGACCACGCGTTTGGATTTGACCACGCGTTTGGATTTGACCACGCGTTTGGATTTGACCACGCGTTTGGATTTGACCACGCGTTTGGATTTGACCACGCGTTTGGATTTGACCACGCGTTTGGATTTGACCACGCGTTTGGATTTGACCACGCGTTTGGATTTGACCACGCGTTTGGATTTGACCACGCGTTTGGATTTGACCACGCGTTTGGATTTGACCACGCGTTTGGATTTGACCACGCGTTTGGATTTGACCACGCGTTTGGATTTGACCACGCGTTTGGATTTGACCACGCGTTTGGATTTGACCACGCGTTTGGATTTGACCACGCGTTTGGATTTGACCACGCGTTTGGATTTGACCACGCGTTTGGATTTGACCACGCGTTTGGATTTGACCACGCGTTTGGATTTGACCACGCGTTTGGATTTGACCACGCGTTTGGATTTGACCACGCGTTTGGATTTGACCACGCGTTTGGATTTGACCACGCGTTTGGATTTGACCACGCGTTTGGATTTGACCACGCGTTTGGATTTGACCACGCGTTTGGATTTGACCACGCGTTTGGATTTGACCACGCGTTTGGATTTGACCACGCGTTTGGATTTGACCACGCGTTTGGATTTGACCACGCGTTTGGATTTGACCACGCGTTTGGATTTGACCACGCGTTTGGATTTGACCACGCGTTTGGATTTGACCACGCGTTTGGATTTGACCACGCGTTTGGATTTGACCACGCGTTTGGATTTGACCACGCGTTTGGATTTGACCACGCGTTTGGATTTGACCACGCGTTTGGATTTGACCACGCGTTTGGATTTGACCACGCGTTTGGATTTGACCACGCGTTTGGATTTGACCACGCGTTTGGATTTGACCACGCGTTTGGATTTGACCACGCGTTTGGATTTGACCACGCGTTTGGATTTACCACGCGTTTGGATTTGACCACGCGTTTGGATTTGACCACGCGTTTGGATTTGACCACGCGTTTGGATTTGACCACGCGTTTGGATTTGACCACGCGTTTGGATTTGACCACGCGTTTGGATTTGACCACGCGTTTGGATTTGACCACGCGTTTGGATTTGACCACGCGTTTGGATTTACCACGCGTTTGGATTTGACCACGCGTTTGGATTTGACCACGCGTTTGGATTTGACCACGCGTTTGGATTTGACCACGCGTTTGGATTTGACCACGCGTTTGGATTTGACCACGTGTTTGGATTTGACCACGCGTTTGGATTTGACCACGCGTTTGGATTTGACCACGCGTTTGGATTTGACCACGCGTTTGGATTTGACCACGCGTTTGGATTTGACCACGCGTTTGGATTTGACCACGCGTTTGGATTTGACCACGCGTTTGGATTTGACCACGCGTTTGGATTTGACCACGCGTTTGGATTTGACCACGCGTTTGGATTTGACCACGCGTTTGGATTTGACCACGCGTTTGGATTTGACCACGCGTTTGGATTTCACGTGTTTGGATTTGACCACGCGTTTGGATTTGACCACGTGTTTGATTGTCCACCACCACCACCACCACCACCACCACCACCACCACCACCACCACCACCACCACCACCACCACCACCACCACCACCACCACCACCACCACCACCACCACCACCACCACCACCACCACCACCACCACCACCACCACCACCACCACCACCACCACCACCACCACCACCACCACCACCACCACCACCACCACCACCACCACCACCACCACCACCACCACCACCACCACCACCACCACCACCACCACCACCACCACCACCACCACCACCACCACCACCACCACCACCACCACCACCACCACCACCACCACCACCACCACCACCACCACCACCACCACCACCACCACCACCACCACCACCACCACCACCACCACCACCACCACCACCACCACCACCACCACCACCACCACCACCACCACCACCACCACCACCACCACCACCACCACCACCACCACCACCACCACCACCACCACCACCACCACCACCACCACCACCACCACCACCACCACCACCACCACCACCACCACCACCACCACCACCACCACCACCACCACCACCACCACCACCACCACCACCACCACCACCACCACCACCACCACCACCACCACCACCACCACCACCACCACCACCACCACCACCACCACCACCACCACCACCACCACCACCACCACCACCACCACCACCACCACCACCACCACCACCACCACCACCACCACCACCACCACCACCACCACCACCACCACCACCACCACCACCACCACCACCACCACCACCACCACCACCACCACCACCACCACCACCACCACCACCACCACCACCACCACCACCACCACCACCACCACCACCACCACCACCACCACCACCACCACCACCACCACCACCACCACCACCACCACCACCACCACCACCACCACCACCACCACCACCACCACCACCACCACCACCACCACCACCACCACCACCACCACCACCACCACCACCACCACCACCACCACCACCACCACCACCACCACCACCACCACCACCACCACCACCACCACCACCACCACCACCACCACCACCACCACCACCACCACCACCACCACCACCACCACCACCACCACCACCACCACCACCACCACCACCACCACCACCACCACCACCACCACCACCACCACCACCACCACCACCACCACCACCACCACCACCACCACCACCACCACCACCACCACCACCACCACCACCACCACCACCACCACCACCACCACCACCACCACCACCACCACCACCACCACCACCACCACCACCACCACCACCACCACCACCACCACCACCACCACCACCACCACCACCACCACCACCACCACCACCACCACCACCACCACCACCACCACCACCACCACCACCACCACCACCACCACCACCACCACCACCACCACCACCACCACCACCACCACCACCACCACCACCACCACCACCACCACCACCACCACCACCACCACCACCACCACCACCACCACCACCACCACCACCACCACCACCACCACCACCACCACCACCACCACCACCACCACCACCACCACCACCACCACCACCACCACCACCACCACCACCACCACCACCACCACCACCACCACCACCACCACCACCACCACCACCACCACCACCACCACCACCACCACCACCACCACCACCACCACCACCACCACCACCACCACCACCACCACCACCACCACCACCACCACCACCACCACCACCACCACCACCACCACCACCACCACCACCACCACCACCACCACCACCACCACCACCACCACCACCACCACCACCACCACCACCACCACCACCACCACCACCACCACCACCACCACCACCACCACCACCACCACCACCACCACCACCACCACCACCACCACCACCACCACCACCACCACCACCACCACCACCACCACCACCACCACCACCACCACCACCACCACCACCACCACCACCACCACCACAATTACTCAAGCTGAATCAAGTCCAGTGTCAATTCCTCAACAAACGCAGAGTGCTTTGATTAGATCTGTTGTTCCTATAAGCACTGTGTTTACGACACTTCTACATCCACTACAACCGCCGTTGATCGGACGACCTCCAGTTTCTACACAATCTCCTACTAGACCTTTTGGAGTCAGACCAACAGTTGAACCTGCGCATATCATGTCAACTCAATTCAAGGTGAATCATTTGGAGACAAGAGTTATGACATTGGAAGCTCAAATGAAGTCAATGCAAGGGTTAGTTGGGAAGTTAGTTGCTGATTTGGAAGATGAAAAGCGTCAAAGTGCTGCACTGAGAGATCAGCTTCGGCAGTTATTGGCTCAAGGGGGAGATGGTTGTAGGGAAACTGAGTTGAAGAGGAAAGAGGATGAAGATCATGATGATGATGCGAATGCTGATGGTGAGCCAAGAACTGAAGCTCATACAGAAGCAAGAACTACGGGGGAGTTAGAGAAGGATGTTGCAAGTACATCTGGAGCTGCTGGATCAAGTGCGCCTCATGATGCTGAGGTCATTGAAGCACTTGACGATTCAGATGATGCAGATGATGCAGAATTGTTCTTTGATGGTGATGATCTTGAGGAAGGTGAGATTGTTCCTGAGCCGAATATGGACTTATTCAAGAAGTCTTATGGGTTTGATGATTTTTGGAACTCAATTCCTGAAGACCCATCAGTAGAAGAAAGAAATGTGTTGGAATTAAAGAGGAATGATGTTAAGGAAAGGATGCTTCAAACTCCATTTAGTAGCAATACTAAAGTTTTAAACTTTGTAGTATATGCTAAGGTTGAAGATACATTGGTTCCTTTTCCTTATGAGATTAATTTGACAAGACCATTTAATCCAAATGAGTTTCCAGTGCCTCTCAGAGATGATGATCCATTACAGGTGATTGATAGATTTGTACCTGGTCAGAGAGTTAGTGAATTTAGAGTCACTAGGGATACTCTGAGACCCTCTGTGTATTGGACTCATATCTCGGATAAAGATGCTGTAAAATACAAGACAATTATCTGGAGTTGGTTTTATGATGAAGAACTGAAGCTGTTCGTTCTCAAAAGACCAGAAGGTTGTCAGTATTTAGCATGGAGTGAGAGACATTTTAGAAGTTTATGTGAAGAAGACCTACATGAACTTGGAAATACTTGGATTATCAATCCAAGCGAGTATGGTCTTGCTGATGTCATTGGTAAGAAGCTTCGTGAAGATTTTAAGATGAGATCGAGTATGAAAGACTCAGATAAGCCGAAGTTTCATATCAAACCGAGAAAGAAGAAGAAGGTGGTGAAACCAGATAGAAGCGTTGAGTATATTCAACGTGATATCAAGTGCATGATCAAAGTCCCAGCCAAGAAGTGGCCACAAGATGAGCTAGAAAAGATGGATAATTGGGAGATTGATCGAAATACTGGTGAAGCCAAGATGTATGCAGACTCACAGAAGAAGATTTTGTTGAGAAGAATATGTGATCCAATGCAGTTGGTCAACTTCTCAAGAAATGATCTAAGAAGGTTATACGATACAGAGTGCTCATTTTTGCCATTTTGGAAGGATGAAGAAAGCCGATATCGTAAGATTATTCAAGTTTGCTTACATGAGAATATCCATGCAAATAGCAAGAGATTGATGTTTGATGGATGATAGACTTTTACAAGACTGAAGAAATCGTGTAGCTGATGTCAAGGGGGAGACTGTAAGTGCATGATTCTGTTGACAACAGCAACAGCGATTTGATCAGTATATGTTCATGTTTTGTAATGTGTAATCATAGACTTATGTTATGTTTAAACTTGTTATTTGGACTTAAGTAATGTGAATGATTACATATTGATCAGAGTTTTGGTATGATTAATGTTTACGACTTGTATGAATGTGATTATAAATAACATACAGATACAAGTGATAAACTGGTCACGTTTTGAGTAATTAAAGTTTACTTAAAAGATGACAAAATAAAGTGTATGCAAACTCGTGCTACAGTAACACGAGTTTGCCTAAACACGTGGTATTCACGTGTTTACTTAATGACACGCGTTTGTTAATGGACTTGGGCTTTAATATACACGGTCCATACTTAGCACGCGTTTAGTACATCTTAGTATAAATACACACAATTAATACGTAATTAGTGACAGTTATTTAAGCTAATACGACTAAACTCTGTCAAACTGCAAACCCGCGCGCGTTTAAGGTCTTAGGTTGTATTAACAACGAAAGACGATAATTTAATTAAGCAAACAGGTTATCACGAGAGGATTCCGCACTCTCGTCATAACTATAAGCGTTCTCGTGTACGATCAGTTCACAAGGACCTACAATATCAGCTTATGAAGGGCCTCAGCCAGAGGGTGGTGAAGCTGCTGAGAATATTGAGCAGTTACATGACGTAGTGGTTCAGGAAGATGCACCAGAAGAGCCTGAAGTTGTTGTACAGGTTGCAGATGATGTGATAAACCAACCTGGAGCCAATCCTGAGATTGTGGATGATCTATTAGAGCAAATGGCTGATCCAGAGGGTGATATTGCTCAAGTGCAAAGGTACAATGCAAATGTTGATGACCTAATAGATGTGGACCTTGATCGGGACATAGATGATTATGTAGCTGAAGCTGCAGTTGGTTCTGAAATTGCTAGAGCTAGTGGGTCTGGTACTGAAGAAGTTAGTAGGTCAGGAGCAGGTCAGGCTAGTGGATCTAGTGTGAATGCTGAAGGTAGAGGAAAGGCTGTTGCTGATGTTCAAGCAGACAGAGAGCCTTCTATCCATTCTGATGATGATTCTAGCAGTGATGGTGATGAAGATCCTTACAGATCTCATGCATTCATCAGAGTTGGATCTAAGATGGTTTCTAAACCTACTGAGGCAACTCAAGGAAGAAGAAGGAGAGAAACGGATGAAGATTGGGTGCCAGAGCCGCCTATGCCTAAGAGAAGAACACTTGTCAGGGAACAAGAGACTCCTGCTGCTGCTGGTGGTTCACAAAGTGTGCCAGTTGTTACTGTTCTTGAGACTACACAACCACAACCACAGCGACAAACAAGTGAAGAAACTAATCTTGGTGATCTGCAGAGACAGATGAATGAGATGAGAGGTTTGATCACTCATTTAGCTGGTGATTTTAAGGTTGTTAGTGACAAGAATAAGTTTTTGGAAGACAAGTTGGACAAGGCCGAGGTGGTAGTGTCCAAGATGTATAAAAAGTATCTTGAACTTGATGGGAAGGTTATCAGGATGGCAGATGCAATGAAAAGGGAGTCAAGATCTCCGAAGAAAAACTGCATGAGCTCATCGATAACTATCTCAAGGTTAGAGCTGAGAGAGATAGCTTAGGTTGTAGAGGTGATGAGCTGGCTAAGGCAAGGCATGATGATGATCACAATGTTAGGTCCAGATTTAGTCCAGACTTACTGGACTGGCTCCAGACTGGACTACTGGAACCTTATTTAGGTTTGTTAAGAAACTTGTTTTGCTGGTCTCGCTCCAGACCGACTACTGGAGCTCACTGAAGACTTCACCCCAGTCCAGATCTATTCTACTGAAGACATTCTGACTGAAGTCAAAGACTGAAGTCTGAAGAAAGAAGACTGACAAATGGCGGAGTCCACTGGAAGTCTTACCAGATCTGCACACTGGAGGATTGTTGGTGTTCTAGATCCTGCAAGTCTGAACACTAATATCGAGGATTGACTTTAGCCTTTAACACACTTTCCAAAGAACAATCCACTTGTTCTTTAACAAAAGTATACGTGTGTTAAGGTGGTTGGATAATAAGGATACACTTGCACTTGATGTGACTTTATCCTTATTCTTATCTAATGCATTTAATGTTCTTGTCGGATCATTAAATGTATGCCAACCATATTTGTACGGCACAAATTCACTGGTGAATTTGTTGCCTATAAATACTAAGTCATTCCTTGAACAAAAATACTTTTAAGCATTCCTTTTGCATATAAGTGAATTTGTCTAAATACTCTCGATCTTAAACAGGGATACTTCACAACTTTAAGTATCTCGATCCTAAAGAGCTATTTGACAAATATAGATCATTTGTAATCATAGGTTGTTAGGATACTCACTTAATTGTGTTATCTTGATTCCGCAACAACCTTGTATTTTATTTACACATCAATAAATAAAATACCCATGAAACATACATAATGGTCCACTTTATTTGTTTATTGCTTTAAGTCTTGTATTACTTTGTTTATATATCTTGCATCTTTATTTACAAGTAATACTAGTCCATATCTAGTGATTATTAGACTTGTTGTATTTTACACTTTCTATTGGTTAACCATCTCGTTATTTAAGGGACTCACATTTGGTATCAGAGCAGAAGGCTAATCATTGCCTAGATCTGTTCTTGATGGCTAACCAAGAAAATACACAAGGTTTTAGTCTTGGTCCCGATCCTAATGTAAATATTCATGATCAAAATGAACCACAAAACGTTAATAACACTAATCCTCCACCTCCTCCTCCTACTCCTGCTTCTCCACACGTGCATGTGCACTACTCGAATAATCCTGTTCCTAAATTCAGTGGGAACAGTGATGAATTTGGTACGTGGAAAGCTAGGATGATTTTGCATGTCACTGGTATTGAGAGGAACATGATGAAGATCTTAAACGAAGGTCCATATGTACCTACATCACCTCTCAATCCACTTCTTGATCCTTCTGGATCTAGAAGGGGAAGGGAAAAGAGGGAGGAACATTGGTCAGAAGAGGAGAGGAGATTGGTGAATCTTGACACCCTCCTTAAAAACATGATCCTCGGGGCCGTTCCAGAAACCCTAATTCCCACACTAGTTCTTTTTCCTAGTGCCAAAACCATGTGGGATGAGCTACTTAACCAACATGAAGGAGGAGATGACACCATTGTCACCAGAAAGGTCTCCTTAAACAAGAGGTATGAGTCATTTTTTGCTCAACCTAACGAGTCTCTCACTGGTACTTACACCAGATTTATGAGTATCATAAACCAATTGAGAGGTCTTGGGGTTGAGAAGGACAAGGATATACTTCTGGAGAAATTTTGTGACATTCTGCCCACCAAATGGTCTCACATGATACTTGTTTTACGACAAGGTAAAACTCTGCACACACACACTCTCTCAACTCTATATGGAGCCTTCAGGTACACTGAAGAAAATCAAGCTCAGAGAGTGGTTGCAGAACAAGATGCTTTTAACCATGCCTCCAGTACTCCTAAAGTGGTTAGTTATTCTGAACCACCAAGTACAGCACTGATATCTTCTGAGAATGTATTTTCTATGAAGAAGATGGTGTCTGAACTTATGGATTCTGGAGAGGCCAGTCAAATCTCTCCAGACTGTTGTGATGAAACTGAAGATGATGACCTTATTGCAATGATTGCTAAAACGTTTAACCGTTTCAAAGCAAGAGCAAATAAGCCATCTGGACAATTTGCATCCAGTTCTTCCACTGACAAGACCAATTTGACATGCTTTAAGTGTGGCAAAAAGGGTCATTTCATGAAAGAGTGCAGGTCCAACCAGTTTGCATCCAAGCCTGGTCCATTCTCTTCTTATAATAAGCCTGATGATAGCTATAAATTGAAATATAAAAAGCTTAAGGCCCAAATTGCTCTCATGGCACAACAAATGGAAACAAATAATAAGTGCATGATTGCTACACCTCCTCCTCCTACTCCTGCTTCTCCACACGTGCATGTGCACTACTCGAATAATCCTGTTCCTAAATTCAGTGGGAACAGTGATGAATTTGGTACGTGGAAAGCTAGGATGATTTTGCATGTCACTGGTATTGAGAGGAACATGATGAAGATCTTAAACGAAGGTCCATATGTACCTACATCACCTCTCAATCCACTTCTTGATCCTTCTGGATCTAGAAGGGGAAGGGAAAAGAGGGAGGAACATTGGTCAGAAGAGGAGAGGAGATTGGTGAATCTTGACACCCTCCTTAAAAACATGATCCTCGGGGCCGTTCCAGAAACCCTAATTCCCACACTAGTTCTTTTTCCTAGTGCCAAAACCATGTGGGATGAGCTACTTAACCAACATGAAGGAGGAGATGACACCATTGTCACCAGAAAGGTCTCCTTAAACAAGAGGTATGAGTCATTTTTTGCTCAACCTAAGAGTCTCTCACTGGTACTTACACCAGATTTATGAGTATCATAAACCAATTGAGAGGTCTTGGGGTTGAGAAGGACAAGGATATACTTCTGGAGAAATTTTGTGACATTCTGCCCACCAAATGGTCTCACATGATACTTGTTTTACGACAAGGTAAAACTCTGCACACACACACTCTCTCAACTCTATATGGAGCCTTCAGGTACACTGAAGAAAATCAAGCTCAGAGAGTGGTTGCAGAACAAGATGCTTTTAACCATGCCTCCAGTACTCCTAAAGTGGTTAGTTATTCTGAACCACCAAGTACAGCACTGATATCTTCTGAGAATGTATTTTCTATGAAGAAGATGGTGTCTGAACTTATGGATTCTGGAGAGGCCAGTCAAATCTCTCCAGACTGTTGTGATGAAACTGAAGATGATGACCTTATTGCAATGATTGCTAAAACGTTTAACCGTTTCAAAGCAAGAGCAAATAAGCCATCTGGACAATTTGCATCCAGTTCTTCCACTGACAAGACCAATTTGACATGCTTTAAGTGTGGCAAAAAGGGTCATTTCATGAAAGAGTGCAGGTCCAACCAGTTTGCATCCAAGCCTGGTCCATTCTCTTCTTATAATAAGCCTGATGATAGCTATAAATTGAAATATAAAAAGCTTAAGGCCCAAATTGCTCTCATGGCACAACAAATGGAAACAAATAATAAGTGCATGATTGCTACAACTGAAGAGAAGTGGGTTCCTTCTGATGACTCATCTGTTGATGAAGAAGAAGAAAGAGATTGCTGTTACATGGCTCTGGAAGTTGATGAGCACCTGGTGAAGGAAGATGTCACATCTGGACGATGGGTGGACATTGTTATTAAAAAGGTTAGTGATTATGATAATGCAACTGACCAAGAACTAAAACTGGACATTGCTGAAGCTTTAAATTCTGATTTAATTTTTGTAGAAACTGTTAGATCTGATTGTGTAAATGGTCTAGAAACAGATTCTTCTGAAATAAATGCTTTAAAATCAAAATTAAAAGAGCTTCAAGACATTGAACTGGCATTTCAAGCCCAGGTTCTGGTAACTGAACAATTGATTCAAGAAAAGCAAGATCTTGAGATCATTTTAGAGAAAGAAAAACTGGTAATAAAGTCATGGCTAGAAACTAAAAAGCCATATGATGCTTCAGTTAAACAATTTCCTGCTCAAAAACGTGCATATTTAGATGGAAATACAAATGTTGCATCATTAATACCAGTAATCGATCGATTACCAGAGGTGTTAAGGCCCACAACTGTTTATGATATGCCTGAAACACCCAAGACCAATTTAGACCCAGTTCAATCCCCAGAGGTTAAGACTGGAGCTGTCCAGATGACTGCTCCAGTTAAAAAGGTGAAGCAGAATAGACCTTTACCTCAGACCAATCCCTTACCAAAGCCTTTGACTGGAAAGGCTAAGGTATCATCTGAAGAAAATATTTTGTCCAGGATAGAGAGCCAGATTCAAATTCTGACTCGTCAATCACAAAGTTTTAATGCAAGATTAAACTTTCTTGAGGGTACTTCATCTGGCCCTAGACAAAATACAAAACCTTTTTCAAAGAAAGACAAATTTATTTCTCCAGTTGAGAAAAATGAAAAGGTTTTAAAACCATCAACCCCAGTGGTCTTCTCTTCTAAGACCACTATTGAACATAGTGAACTAGAAACAGATTCTTCTGAAATAAATGCTTTAAAATCAAAATTAAAAGAGCTTCAAGACATTGAACTGGCATTTCAAGCCCAGGTTCTGGTAACTGAACAATTGATTCAAGAAAAGCAAGATCTTGAGATCATTTTAGAGAAAGAAAAACTGGTAATAAAGTCATGGCTAGAAACTAAAAAGCCATATGATGCTTCAGTTAAACAATTTCCTGCTCAAAAACGTGCATATTTAGATGGAAATACAAATGTTGCATCATTAATACCAGTAATCGATCGATTACCAGAGGTGTTAAGGCCCACAACTGTTTATGATATGCCTGAAACACCCAAGACCAATTTAGACCCAGTTCAATCCCCAGAGGTTAAGACTGGAGCTGTCCAGATGACTGCTCCAGTTAAAAAGGTGAAGCAGAATAGACCTTTACCTCAGACCAATCCCTTACCAAAGCCTTTGACTGGAAAGGCTAAGGTATCATCTGAAGAAAATATTTTGTCCAGGATAGAGAGCCAGATTCAAATTCTGACTCGTCAATCACAAAGTTTTAATGCAAGATTAAACTTTCTTGAGGGTACTTCATCTGGCCCTAGACAAAATACAAAACCTTTTTCAAAGAAAGACAAATTTATTTCTCCAGTTGAGAAAAATGAAAAGGTTTTAAAACCATCAACCCCAGTGGTCTTCTCTTCTAAGACCACTATTGAACATAGTGAACTAGACCAGATTGCCCCAGGGACCTATAAGGGAGGGTCCAGTGAACCCATCAGTCGATGGGTTCCCAAATCTAACTGATCAATATCTGGTGTATGTGTAGGGCGATCGAAAGAAGCTTATCTGGTATCTTGACAGTGCAGCTGGCAGGACGATGACCGGATGTAAGACCCTACTGGAGGAGTTCACCATTTCTGATGGACCCTCCATCACATTTGGAAATGATGGTTGTGGGAAAACTGAGGGATATGGTGTTCTGAACAATGGACAAGTCAAGTTCAGACGAGTTGCATTTGTGAATGGTTTGAAATATAACTTGATCAGTGTAAGTCAACTGTGTGACGATGGCTATCAAGTCTTATTCAATGTTGCTCAGGGCATCGTATTCAACAAGGACTGGAAGGTAGTGTTGATTGCTCCCAGAAAAGGGAATGTGTACGTGATGGATATGGAAAGCTCTCCTTCAGAGCAGTGTTTCTATACTCAAGCTGATGAAGACACAAACTGGTTATGGCATAAAAGGTTATCCCATTTAAACTTCAAAAACATTAACAAGTTGTCCAGAAAACAACTTGCAGATGGGATACCTTCAGTCTCCTTCAAAAAGGAAAGACCATGTCCAGGATGTGAGATGGGTAAGCAAAAGCGTACCAGTTTCAAGACCAGACAGAATTTCAGCATTACTGAACCTCTTCACATGCTTCATATGGATCTTTTTGGTCCAGTGAACGTTCAGACTCGTGCTGGTAAAAGATACACCCTGGTGATCATAGATGAGTTCTCCAGATATTGTTGGGTGATCTTTCTGAGGTCCAAAAGTGAAGCTGCTGCTGAAATCATCAGTCTTATCAAGCAAATTGAGCTCAAGTACAGTCGAAAAGTGTGTCAGTTAAGAAGTGACAATGGAACAGAATTCCAGAATGCAACTCTGGAGTCATTCTGTACTGACACTGGCATCTCCCAGAACTTCTCTTCAGCCCGCTCTCCAGAGCAAAATGGAGTTGTGGAAAGGAAAAATCGAACGCTGATAGAAGCTGCCAGGAGTATGCTTGCTGAATCTGGACTGTCTACCAGTTTCTGGGCGGAAGCAATTGCAACTGCTTGCCACACCCAGAATCGATCAGTGTACATCAAAAGACACAAAAAGACAGCCTATGAAGTCTTAAGAAATAGAAAACCAAACATTGGTTATTTTCACGTTTTTGGATGTCCAGTTTACATCCTGAACGACTCCAGTCAGCTAGGCAAATTTGATGCCAAAGCTGATGAAGGGTATTTCTTAGGCTATTCAGCCATTCGCAAGGCCTTCAGAGTCTACAACAAGAGACTGGAGAAGGTCCATGAGTCAATTCATGTAACATTTGATGAATCAAATGCCTCAATCAACAAGAAGCTAGTCCCTGTTACTCCCCCAGTAACACCAATTGTCTTTTGTGAATCTGATCCTATAAACGACAAATTTGAAGATTCACCAGACACAGTTTCCAGTCATCCTGATCTGGAACCTGTTCAGAAAAAGAAACTCTCCAGTAATACTCCATTCTATCCCTCTATTATTTTCAAACTACCCTCTGAAATTAATATTGGTTCAGATGTGCGTACTACTCCCCCAGTAACACCAATTGTCTTTTGTGAATCTGATCCTATAAACGACAAATTTGAAGATTCACCAGACACAGTTTCCAGTCATCCTGATCTGGAACCTGTTCAGAAAAAGAAACTCTCCAGTAATACTCCATTCTATCCCTCTATTATTTTCAAACTACCCTCTGAAATTAATATTGGTTCAGATGTGCGTACTACTCCCCCAGTAACACCAATTGTCTTTTGTGAATCTGATCCTATAAACGACAAATTTGAAGATTCACCAGACACAGTTTCCAGTCATCCTGATCTGGAACCTGTTCAGAAAAAGAAACTCTCCAGTAATACTCCATTCTATCCCTCTATTATTTTCAAACTACCCTCTGAAATTAATATTGGTTCAGATGTGCGTACTACTCCCCCAGTAACACCAATTGTCTTTTGTGAATCTGATCCTATAAACGACAAATTTGAAGATTCACCAGACACAGTTTCCAGTCATCCTGATCTGGAACCTGTTCAGAAAAAGAAACTCTCCAGTAATACTCCATTCTATCCCTCTATTATTTTCAAACTACCCTCTGAAATTAATATTGGTTCAGATGTGCGTACTACTCCCCCAGTAACACCAATTGTCTTTTGTGAATCTGATCCTATAAACGACAAATTTGAAGATTCACCAGACACAGTTTCCAGTCATCCTGATCTGGAACCTGTTCAGAAAAAGAAACTCTCCAGTAATACTCCATTCTATCCCTCTATTATTTTCAAACTACCCTCTGAAATTAATATTGGTTCAGATGTGCGTACTACTCCCCCAGTAACACCAATTGTCTTTTGTGAATCTGATCCTATAAACGACAAATTTGAAGATTCACCAGACACAGTTTCCAGTCATCCTGATCTGGAACCTGTTCAGAAAAAGAAACTCTCCAGTAATACTCCATTCTATCCCTCTATTATTTTCAAACTACCCTCTGAAATTAATATTGGTTCAGATGTGCGTACTACTCCCCCAGTAACACCAATTGTCTTTTGTGAATCTGATCCTATAAACGACAAATTTGAAGATTCACCAGACACAGTTTCCAGTCATCCTGATCTGGAACCTGTTCAGAAAAAGAAACTCTCCAGTAATACTCCATTCTATCCCTCTATTATTTTCAAACTACCCTCTGAAATTAATATTGGTTCAGATGTGCGTACTACTCCCCCAGTAACACCAATTGTCTTTTGTGAATCTGATCCTATAAACGACAAATTTGAAGATTCACCAGACACAGTTTCCAGTCATCCTGATCTGGAACCTGTTCAGAAAAAGAAACTCTCCAGTAATACTCCATTCTATCCCTCTATTATTTTCAAACTACCCTCTGAAATTAATATTGGTTCAGATGTGCGTACTACTCCCCCAGTAACACCAATTGTCTTTTGTGAATCTGATCCTATAAACGACAAATTTGAAGATTCACCAGACACAGTTTCCAGTCATCCTGATCTGGAACCTGTTCAGAAAAAGAAACTCTCCAGTAATACTCCATTCTATCCCTCTATTATTTTCAAACTACCCTCTGAAATTAATATTGGTTCAGATGTGCGTACTACTCCCCCAGTAACACCAATTGTCTTTTGTGAATCTGATCCTATAAACGACAAATTTGAAGATTCACCAGACACAGTTTCCAGTCATCCTGATCTGGAACCTGTTCAGAAAAAGAAACTCTCCAGTAATACTCCATTCTATCCCTCTATTATTTTCAAACTACCCTCTGAAATTAATATTGGTTCAGATGTGCGTACTACTCCCCCAGTAACACCAATTGTCTTTTGTGAATCTGATCCTATAAACGACAAATTTGAAGATTCACCAGACACAGTTTCCAGTCATCCTGATCTGGAACCTGTTCAGAAAAAGAAACTCTCCAGTAATCAATGCTTATACGTCAGTTTTCTATCTTTGATAGAACCTAAGAAGATTGACGAGGCTCTGGAAGATCCAAACTGGGTGACTGCTATGCAAGAAGAGCTTCACCAGTTTGAAAGGAACAAAGTATGGTATCTGGTTCCTTTCCCAGTTGGAAAGAAAGAACCAATTGGAACAAGATGGGTCTTCAGAAACAAAGTAGATGAAGATGGCCACGTAATAAGAAACAAGGCCAGACTGGTAGCACAAGGCTACTGCCAGTCAGATGTCGACTTTGATGAATCTTTTGCTCCAGTGGCTAGACTTGAAGCGATCAGAATTTTCTTAGCATTCGCTGCTAATCACCAGTTCAAGGTCTACCAGATGGACGTAAAGAGTGCTTTCTTGAATGGGAAGCTTGAAGAAGAAGTTTACGTCAGACAACCTCCAGGTTTCGTTGATGACAAGCATCCACATTGGGTATATCGTCTGGACAAAGCGCTATATGGCCTCAGACAAGCCCCACGTGCCTGGTATGATACTCTGACTAAACATTTGTTGAAAAATGGTTTTAAACGAGGTGCAATTGACAATACCTTGTTCATTCTTCATGAGAAAGGTAATCTGTTAATGGTACAAATTTATGTTGATGATATAATTTTTGGGTCTACTGATGAAAACATGTGCAAGAAATTTTCTAAAATCATGTCCACTGAATATGAAATGAGTTTGATGGGTGAATTAACATATTTTCTTGGACTCCAGATTAAGCAAAACAAAGATGGAATTTTTATTAATCAGGAAAAATATGTTAGAGATCTTTTAAAGAAATTCGATATGAATTCTTCACCATCTAAACCAACTCCAATTTCTGCACCACTGACACTGGACTCGGATCCAGATGGCAAACCAGTGAACACCACTGTCTTTAGAGGCATGGTTGGTTCACTGATGTATTTAACGGCCAGTAGACCAGATATTATGTTTTCAACATGTTTATGTGCCAGATATCAGTCTAATCCAAAGGAATCTCATATGCTCGCTGTAAAGCGCATACTGAAGTACCTAAAAGGTGCTCCCAGTCTAGGTCTTTGGTACCCCAAAGGCTCTGGAATGGATCTAATGGGTTATTCAGATTCAGATCATGCAGGTTGCAAGATAGATAGGAAATCCACAACTGGTGGATGTCATTTCCTAGGTGGCAAACTGGTCAGCTGGACCAGTAAGAAGCAAACTTCAGTTTCATTATCCACTGCTGAAGCTGAATACGTGTCTGCAGCCAGTTGTTGTGCTCAGATACTCTGGATGAAGAGCCAGTTGCTTGATTATGGTATTAAGTATTCAAAGACTCCAATTTTTTGTGATAATACCAGTGCCATCGCTATCTCCAACAATCCAGTCATGCACTCCAGAACCAAACACATTGATCTAAGGTACCATTTCATTCGCGATCATATTATGAAAAACAACATTGAACTCCATTTTATTCCCACTGACAAACAACTCGCTGACATTTTTACTAAACCACTGGATGTAAAAACTTTTGAATATCTTGTTGGTGAGTTGGGAATGTTAAACCCTTAAATCTGGAACCTTGGTATTGAACGCCATTGTGTACTACTAAGGATCTTTGATTTAAAGATTCAAAAATTTATTTCTGGATCAACATTCCAGGGAAGACTTGAAAAATATTTTCTCTTAAAAATGTTTAAGTTCCACATTCTCAATTCTATATATACCCACTTTCACTTTCAACTTACATTTACTTCGAACATTTACTCCCAAATTCTCAAATTCCTTCATTAAATTTCTTCATTCAATTTCATTCATAAATTTCTCATATTTACTTCATATTCATTAAATTTCTTCATTCAATTTCATTCATAAATTTCTCATATTTACTTCATATTCATTAAATTCTTCTTCATAAACCTTAAAATCATTCAATTTCATCTTCTTCTATAAATTCCAATGGCTCCTAGACAATCAAACTCACCACGAAATCTTCTATCCGCTGAATATGCTCCTTCAGCTGATGTAGTTAGAGCACGTCATATCAACCTTGAAGCTAGGGCTTTAAGGATGAATATGAATAACTGGATGGCAAAACTCACGCTATCCAGTGTCCATGATCCACAATCTATAATTGGGAGATTAAACAGCTTTTTTCTCTCATGTCCACTATATGGTGCCCTAACTTTAAATCCAGAAAAGATGTATCACGATTATCTTTGTGAATTCTGGTATACAGCCGAATACAATGAGGCAAATTCCTGTATTGAATTTTCTCTTGAGCAAGGGACCAGACCCTTGAATATGTCTGTACATTCTCTCAGAATGGCTCTTCAATTAAACTATCTGGATGAGAATGAACTGGCAATGCCACTCCCTTCTGGTATCAATTTCAGGGAGGTATGCCGATTAATGGGGCATACAGAGATAGTTGATGAAAATGGTCAGTTGTTGAGGAAAGGGACCATTTACATGAGCAGACTGACGGACTCGTGGAGATATTTCTTCACACACATCGTCGAATGTCTTGGAGGTAGTTCTGGAGGATTGGATCAAATCAATCAAACACACCTCCAGATTGCCTATTGCTTATGGTTTGGGCTAAGGGTTGATTTCGCCCAGATATTTTTTGATGATCTGGTGGAGCGTATAAAGGCAAAGGGGAGAAAGCCATTCGTGCCATATATTCGCTTTCTTTCTCTTATATTCAAGAATGCCCTTGGAGCCCAGTACGATTTTGAAACCACTCACTTCTCAATGAGTGAGTATATGAGAGATCTGGCCAACTTGAGGTCCAGAGATGGAGAGGTAGATATTCCTCCAGCAATGCTGACACTTCAAAGAATTGAAGAGAATGTGGCACCAGTAAGGGTACAAGTTGTTGATGTACCTACTGGTAGTGAAGATGTTCAGATTGTTGAAATGGTACAGCCAATAAGGCAAGTGGCTCCAGTTGAAAGTTCAAGTCAAGCAGTTGATGAGCTTTCCAGACGACCAAGAACTCATAGGCGTCTGATGAGGGGAGGAGTCCAGGTAAACCCATCAACCCATCCTGGTGATACAATAAATATTGATGGTTCTCCCATCTTTGAAGAAAATATTGAATCTCTTGTACAATTGAACAGAGAGTGGACACTGAAGTCCAGGCTGTAGTACAAGAAGATATTGGCCAGGTTATTGAAGAGGTTGTTCAGACTGAAGATCAACCTGCTGGTGAGCAACAGGCTCCACTTGATTTAAATGTTGATGTTGGTATAGAGACTGGTGCACAATCTGGTGCACAGTCTGGTGAACAGATAGATGTGGTTGGTGCTTCTTTTTGGGAAGAGACTGACTCTCCTATTTCTGGAGATCAGACTTTGGATGTAAATATGGATTTTTTGGGCGAAGATGTACAGTTTGAAACTTCACCAGAAATGCCACCTCCTCCACCAGAAACCGAAACACCTCAACCAACACCAGAAATGCCACCTCCTCCACCAGAAACCGAAACACCTCAACCAACACCAGATATGCCACCACCAGAACCTTCAATGCCACCACCACCACCACCATCAATCCCTCAATCAACTTCATACTTCACACCAACACAAACTCAATCATCACCAGTACACCAAACAGAACAAAGTGTGCCAGTCTCACATGTAGAAACTGAAGAGGACTGGACACAAGTACCATTGATGACAAGAGTAACTTCTCATCTGGAACAACCCAGTGGTCTCTCCACTTCTTCTTCCACCGAGGTCCAAGGCCTTCTTAGTAAGGTGGCGGACCTGGAGAGATCACTCCAGTCATCATCCCAAGTTGTTTCTGATTTCAAATCCTTGTTATCAAACAACTTAGCTTCTGAAATGAATGCATTTGCTGGTAATGAGAAGCTAGTTTTCAACAAACTGGATGAACTGGTACTGGCCACGAATCTAAATTCACAAAATATAAGGGTGGCAGTACAAGGGTTGGAAGAAAAGATGGTGAATTCTGTTGAGACTGCAGTGGAAAATAAGGTTGTGCAACCACTGGCAGGTCTTAAAGATGAGGTTGAGAAGATAGTTACAAGAGTTGGTGCTCTGGAAAGCAGGCCTACATTTGATCAGACTGAACTGGTCAACACCCTCAGTGACGAAGTGGTTAGAAAGGTCAGGGGTGATTTACTGAAAGAATTATCTGATGAAGTATCTGGATCAATCCTAAGGTCATTTCAGGATGTGATATTGCCAGAGGTTGTAAGGAAGATTGAGGTTGAACTTCCCAAGGACTTGCCAGTAGAAATTGAAAATCTTAAAAGGAAGTCCAGGCACTTCAGACTGGTATGGCTGCTTCTTTTCCAGAACAAGGAAGAACATTTGGTTCGCTTGATAGGTTGATGATGGAAGAGTTGTGGAATGATCTGAAGTCAAGGACTAGAGATCATTCCAAGGGGGAAGAATTGAGATCTGGTGTTCAAGAAGGGTTAACAAGGAAGAAGAAAGAGGTAGTAAGGGCAGTCGCTACTGAAAGCGTTGTTCAAAGAAGGCAAGTGACTGGTACTGATGCCAGTGCACGTTTGGCCCAGAGAACATTGGAAGAAGCTACTGGTACTGATGCCAGTGAGCCCCAGTTCGAAAGCTTCTCAGACATCCCTACCACACTGAAGGCTGTAAAAGGAAAAGAAAAGGTGGTGTCTGGTGAAGAACAAGAACAAGATGTTGAAGATGTTATCAATCCCGAAGGACTAGCCAAATAATCGTTCAGAACACATTTCGCCGGTTAAAAATTTTGCCAAGGAAACAGTTTGTAGTAAAATTGCTTATTAAGATATGAATTAAGTGACCAAAAGCAATTTACCACAAGGACAAGCTCAACTCAAGTTAAAAACCATATCAACTTCTATTGTCCCACCGAATTGAAAACACCAGTTTCAAACGTGCACGTCATAGTGAAGAGCTCGAAATGGAAAACCAAATGGAGACTCCTACCCTTGGATAAAATCCAAAAGCCTAATGAGAGGGACACATCAACAAAACCGGTAGAAATCTCAATGGCGACACAACAAAAGTGATATACCCGGTAGCTTAAACCTATTTGCCACCCCCCACACTTAAGATGGACAATGCCCTCAATGTCCATATCGGTCAAACACAGGTAAATAGGGGTAAGCAAAATCGATAACTAAAGCACATACCGGAACGAGGACACAATCCGTTTTAAAACAAGTTAGCCGACCCCGCGTCACAAATTGCACTTCCGAAAGAGGAAGGACACTTTGGATGGCGGGAGAAACAACATGTAACAAAACGGAAGGTGCGAGAATCGAGTACATCAAACATACCAACACAAATGCGGCGCTGAACTTACTGCCAGCATATGCATACCATCATACAATCAACACTCAATGGTTCTCCCCCACACTTGGGTTGGACTACAACTATCAATACCTGCTTCATAAAGCTTAAGAAAACAAAATGTAATATCAAGCACCAAAAGAAAAATAAAGTCAACCACACACAATGTTTCATCACCCCGTAGGATGGATACTAAACAACCAAAAGAAAATTTAAAAAGTACAGAAGTAGAAAGTGTTCAAACAAGCCATCACTGTGGTGGAGGACGGGGTGGGTAATGTTGGTAACCAGGGATGTTACTATAATCAAAGAAGGATCCCACCACCTGCTCTGCAAAAGATGGGTCAGCAGCTCCCGCCGGGGTCACGTCCATACCTGCATAAGTACCTGTATAAGAACCAAATCGGACCGGCATATCCGGTCCCAATGCTCCTGGATCATGACGGGGAAGCTCCTCAACCTGATGCTCGGGAGGAAAGTAAAAACCTCCACCAACACGCTGATAAGGGATAAACATGGAGGGCGGGCGGTACTCGGGAATATCAGCTGGTGGACTAAAATCCTGCCCTCTCAACTGCGCCTCCCACAAAGGCTGGTAACGGCGCGAGTCGTAAACCACTCTCCCTAAACCAGAACCCATCATAGTCAAATCTCCCCCAACCTGCTCTCGAAAACTATCCATCCGAGAATGGAAAGACTGCTGATCCTCATACATCCTATCCATCAAGACTGAAGAGAGGTGAAATCAAAACCTGCTGGATGAGCAGAAGCGGAAAAGGAACCTCCTGCAGTAGTGGGGCGACGTGTAGGATGTCGCACCGGCTCTGGCTCCTCCTCAGCAGCCGCATCCATATCAACATCCTCATCCTCCTCCACAATGGGAGGCGGTGCAGGAATCACTCCAATGTCATCAAGCAACCTTGAATTCTCCGTCTTCGTCATCTTCTTAACAATCTTAGCCCTTATCAACTCTCCCTCCTCCAAAGTCTCCTGAAATACCGGTGGTGAAAGATGGGTCTGACAGTTATCAGTATCAAAAACCCCCATCCGTCTATAGATCATCGTAATGAAATGTCCCAAAACCAACTCCGAATCGGAGTGGTTCCACATCCTGTCCAACACAACCATGGGAGCTAATGCAAACCGCCTTGGAGCCCCCTCAGAAAACAACTTCATCAACCATAAGTCTGTCAGATACACCTTCTCCCAATGAGTAGAACGCTGAACCAAGAAAGTGACAACCATACGATGGAGCATCCTAAGCTTAATACTCCGAATCTTAGACATGCTCTCCGAATCTTAGACATGCTACCTGACCCACCAGTCTTCCAAACCTCGCCACCAGTAATACGAGTCCAATACTGCATTAGGGACTCGCCATCAAAAGGCTGCTTCACATATAAACCCTGCCTCAACAAACTCCTGAAATCACTATTCCTTAACTCGTCCAATGTATACATCCCAGTATAATACCCAAACTGAGCAACAGAAATCTTCCTAAGCATACCTCCACAATAAAAGTGCACACACCTCTCCTCAAAAATATCCTTAATCTTATTCAAGTCCTTTTTTACCTTGAAAGTTGAATAAAATTCTAAACAAAGCTCCCTATAAACAGGTTCCCTGTTATTAAACACATTATGCCACATATCACTCACAACCAACCTGTCATCAACTTGAGCCTCTACTCTAAACCACCCATTAATATCGGCCCGAATACCAAAATGTTGAGCAGAAGTGGGGTGGAGATACCTGGGTGGGCAAACCACCTCTTTGTGAATAGAAAAGAGCTCGTTAAGATAATTGTTGCGGTGAGGTTGCTTCACCCTTGAAAAATCTAGCCACGCGTGCTTCTCATTCAACTGACCCGGCCAAAACTTAAGAACAGGCGGCTCAACCTCCGTAACCGCCTTGCCTTTCTTCTGAGCGGTCCCACTGGATGTTCCCTCATCGGGTTGCTTCCTCTTGTCAGCACCAGACGCATCCTACAATCACATATAATAACGACAAACAAGCAAGTAAAACGAGGAACGCAAAGCGAGAATAATATCAAACAATCAACAAAAATTTAGGCAGAAAAAACGTCCCACTGCGGCGCAGTGGGGTGCGAAACCAGCATCAGTTCAAAAATATTTGTTTCAAAACCCTAGTTCTTTTCTACTCAAATCCGGATGAACTAGTGTTAAATTCATGAAATTGAACATCACATTATCATAATTAACACATATCACACAAAACCCATCAATTAATTTAACAATTACAACCTAAAAATTCGAAAATCAAAGATTTAAAAGAAAACTCAAAGAAAAGTTCAAGAAACTTACTCCTTTACCCATGATGACGATAAATGGATGATAATCTAGGAGAGAGAAGAAAGAAATTGCAAGATTGGACGTGAATTAGAGGTGAAAATAGGTTAGGGAGTGTTGTTTTTGTTAGAGAGAAAAGAAAAAAAAAAAAAAAAAAAAAAAAAAAAAAAAAAAAAAAAAAAAAAAAAAAAAAAAAAAAAAAAAAAAAAAAAAAAAAAAAAAAAACATAATCTGCACTCAATCTGGCTGTCGACATGCCCACTGCGGCGCAGTGGGCGCTTACCTTCCCCACTGCGGCGCAGTGGGGCTATTTGTACCCGAATTGCCGAGATAAATGGCTGCGGCGCAGTCCACGACTCCCACCCCCACTGCGGCGCAGTGAGGTGTTTTTGCACAAAATAGGCCGAAACAATCGACTGCGTCGCAGTCAGCTCATCGTGCCCCCACTGCGCCGCAGTGAGGCACTCTCCTGCACGAAACTTCGGTAATGCACAACAAACCTCAATCCGTTTCACGATCAACCAGGACCTGCACTTCTTAACAAAACAAAATCAAATCTAACTAAATGAAAAGAAGAATGAAATGCAATAAAAACAAATGAAAAACACGGGTTGCCTCCCGAGAAGCGCTAAGATTATTTACGAGTCTTTAGCTAGACTCGACCACCTTTCAAGTTTCGGCCTCAAAAATGGGGACCTCCTCAATCATCCCCTCCTCTTGCTCTTCTTCCAAGTACAACTTCAATCTATGACCATTAACAATGAAAGAGCCATTTCCATCTCTCTTGAACAGCTCGACATACCCGGACGGGTAAACACATGCTTAATTACAAAGGGACCTATCCATCTAGAAGTGAGCTTCGGTTGCTTGATTTTAAACTTTGACAAGAACAACAAAACCTTTGCTCCAACCTTGAAGTCCTTTCTACGGATCCTCTTATCATGGTACACCTTGGTTCTCTCTTTGTAAAGTCTAGAGTTCTCATAGGCACCTAGACGAAGTTCATCCAACTCATGCAATGCAACATCCTAAGGTCACCGGCTTCCATCATATCCAAGTTTAAATTTCTCAAAGCCCAATATGCCTTATGCTCAATCTCAATGGGTAAATGACAAGTCTTACCATAGAGCAACCGGTATGGCGTGGTGCCAATCGGTGTCTTAAGCCGTCCTAAACGCCCACAATGCGTCATCCAACTTCTTTGACCAAACCTTGGGGTTATCTCCAACAGTTTTCTCCAAAATCCTTTTCAAAGCCCTATTGGTGTTTTCTACTTGTCCACTAGTTTGTGGATGATAGGAAGTAGAAAAGTAATGCACAACACCATATCTTTTCATGACCTTAGCTAATTGATGATTTGCAAAGTGGGTTCCTCGATCACTAATTAAGGCTTAGGAACCAAAAAAACAAAACAATTGCTTTAAGAATCAATGACAACCCTTGCATCATTCGTGGGTAAAGCCTTGGCTTCGGCCCACTTAGATACGTAATCAACGGCAACAAGAATGTAAAGGAACTTGTTAGACGGTGGGAATGGTCCCATGAAGTCTATACCCCAAATATCGAAAACCTCACATACCTGAATGCTCTGTTGAGGCATCTCGTCTCGCTTGGTAATGCTCCCTTGTCTCTGACAGATGTCACAAGTCTCTACCAAAGTTTGAGCCTCCTTGAAAATGGTGGGCCAGTAGAAACCTGCATCAAATACTTTCTTACCGGTAACCGAAGGACCATAATGACCTCCAGTTGGTCCATAGTGACAAGCATCCAAAATCTCCCTAGTCTCAGCTCCAGCCACACATCTTCTCACCATCCCATCTGCACAAACTCGAAATAAGTATGGGCTATCCCAAAAATAGTACTTGGCATCCGAAATGAGCTTCTTCTTCTGTTGATGCGTGAAGTCATTTGGTATCTCACCTGCAACCAAATAGTTAGCAATATCTGCAAACCAAGGAGCATCATTAGAAGTAGAAATAAACATTAGAGACTCATCGGGGAAGTGATCATTGATCTCCCCATCACAAAGTTCCTCCCGGTGAGGATCTTCCAATCGACTCAAGTGGTCGGCGGCCAAGTTTTCAGCCCCTTTCTTATCCTTGATCTCAATATCAAATTCTTGTAACAACAAGATCCAACGGATAAGTCTGGGTTTAGCATCTTGTTTGGAAAACAAGTACTTTAGGGCTGAATGGTCCGTAAAAACTATGGTCTTACTTAAAACAAGATATGATCTAAATTTATCAAAGCAAAAACCACGGCAAGCAACTCCTTCTCAGTTGTGGTGTAATTTTGCTGGGCGGGGTTCAAAGTTTTGCTAGCAAAGTAAATGGGCTTGAAATGCTTATCAACCCTTTGCCCCAACACGGCTCCCACAGCGAAATCACTAGCATCACACATCAATTCAAAGGGCAATTCCCAATCCGGCCCGACCATGATAGGTGAATTGGTCAACTTCTCCTTTAGAACCTGAAAAGCACTTACACAAGCATCATCAAATACAAAAGGGATGTCCTTCTCCA
>CM067169.1:67489348-67569377 GCA_034093135.1 Erigeron breviscapus
TTAAGTGCAAACTCAACTCATAAATACGCTGCCAGAACCACAATCCTTTGATCCATCGAGATTTGATGGAAATGGTCCAACACCCTACACGTTTGTGCAATTTAAAGGAGGGCCTTATATGTGCCCCGAAAAGAGTATGCACGAATCAAATTCTGATGCTCATGCATCATATGGTAAGAAAGTTCAAGTGGGAAAAAGTGATTCCGCATGAGAAAATTGTAGTCAATCTAATGCCTAACCATGTCAGTGGACTTCCAATTCGCCTATATCCTCATCAAGTCTCTAGAAAGTGATGATATTAATAGCAAAAAGCTACTAGTTTATGTTTCGTTAAAAACATTGAAAAGGATAAAGATCCATCATAGGCGATGATTTATTATTTGTTGGAATTTATGATCTCGGAATAAAAATATTATTCCCTCCGTCCCACTAAACTTGTCCACATTAAAATTTTTAAAGTCAAACTTTACGAACTTTGACCACAAATATTTTAGTTTGTGTTATAAAATATTTGATTAAAGTTATATGAACTGATTGTGTTTTAGATGTGTGTTCCATTAGTATAACTTTTATCAATTATTATATAACACAAATAAAAATATTTATGGTCAAACTTCGTAAAATTTAACTTTGAAAATTTACAAGTAGACAACTTAAGTGGGACGGAGGGAGTAGTAAAATTTCTTCTCTTTATTTAGAGAATCAAGATACATTTCTTCCCATTAACATCATAAACATGAGTTCGAAACAAATGACCCAAAGTTCAATTTTCTTCTTAACACAACCGCTCGATTGACGGGATGGAAAAGAAGATGGGGAAATTCTCTCGAAAATGGGAAAATTCCAAAATTAAATACAACAACACCTAGCATGCTAAATTCTTTTTTGATAATTGTTAGAATAATGGATCTTGCAAGGATAAAACTTAAAAGTGCTACCAGGGAACAAAGTTACAGGGTTGAGGCAATGACCTTTTGCCTTCTAAGGCATCTCTTACTTCTTAAATCTCTTCATCAGCTCTTCCTAAATGTCACGTCAGCTTATTACAATTTAAGAACTACCCCTAGCATTAAGACCTCTTCCTAAAAAAATTTTATTCTATTTTATTTTAACCCAAATATTAATAAATTCTTTATCTAAAATTAATAAAACTTTTATAAAAATAAAAACACCACATATAAATTAAACATTACATTACATAAATAAATTAAAAATTAAAATTAAACATTACATAATTAAAATTAAAAATAAAATTAAAAATACTAATAATTAAGATTAAAAATAAAACCAAGAACATTAATGTTGACGATGGTTTTCTGGGAGCCTCCAAATGTGTTCGATTAAAGCACCGCGAAGTCGATGGTGTGTCCCTCTATCGCGTAACTCACCCATCATCCTCAATTGTGTTGCCACCCTTTGATTCCATGAACGTGGTGGTTGCGGACCTACGTTGTTCAACAACTCCAAATCAATTGGGGATATTGCATGACCGTTATTTTCAACGATCATGTTGTGTAAGATCAAACAACAGTACATGATGCGTTTAATTTTATTGACGCTGTACGGACGTGCGTGTCTCTCAATGATTCCCCAACGACCTTGAAGAACCCCAAATGCCCGTTCGACGTCCTTTCTTGCAGCTTCTTGGTAACGCTTGAACTTCGTGGTCTTCGGATCCATGGGACATTTAAAAGACTTCACTAATGTGGCCCATTCTGGATAAATACCATCAGCCAGATAATACCCTTTTGTAAATTGTTCACCATTCACAGTAAAATCGAGCTGAGGAGCCTTGTTCTCCAGCAACTGATCGAACAAATCTGACTCGTTTAGGACGTTGATGTCGTTGTTTGAACCTGCAGGACCAAAGTACGCATGCCACAACCACAAATCATACGAAGCAACAGCTTCGAGCATAATCGTCTGGTGTCCTTTATCTCCCCGTGTGTACTGTCCTTGCCATGCCACTGGACAGTTCCTCCAACCCCAATGCATACAATCTATGCTTCCAAGCATGCCCGGGAAACCATGTACCTCCAAATGCCTAGCAGTTATGCGCTCCACATCTTCCTGGGTCGGTCTTCTCAAGTACTGTTCATTATACAATTGAATAATGCACTTGCAAAAGTTTGTTAAACACAAATATGAAGTTGATTCTGCCATTTCCAAGTACTCATCTAGCTGGTCGCCATGACAACCGTACACCAATTGTCGTATGGCGGAAGTACATTTTTGGAAGATGTTGAACCCTGGTCAACCAACGCAATTGGATGGAGCAAGTTGGAAATACTGAAAGTGATCCGGTAATGGTTGCACGCCATTAAAGGAGTGAATATCTCTACATATGCGGATAAACATCTCCTTGGGCATTCGAAAACGCCTTCGAAAATAATCGGCTGGGTAGACCGGTTGTGGAGCAAAGTAATGAGAAAACAAACAATGTGCGGCTTCGGCGTGATTTCTGCGTATGGTTCTTCGTGGTATTTTTGGCACCCTTGAGGATTCGGCCTCTTCTTGTTCTTCATTTTCTAAGAAATTAGCAAACGTTTGGAACAAGTCGGGATTCGTATATTTACTTATATATGAACGCGAATCATCGTCGTCTGAGCTCGACATGGTGGTTAATATGTTTGATTGTTTGATATGAAAATGTTAGAATGATAGTATGATATGTGAAATGGTATGTTGTTTTTGATTGATTGTTGTAAAATGATGGTGTTTATATAGATATAAATATATGTATAAATACTAAATAGCCGTTATGTTTAAAAGTAAAAAACTTTTTTTTGTTTTAAACGGTCATGCACGCTCCCCCGGCCCCACAAACGCTCATCCACCTCCTCCCTATTTGCGAATGAGCCAGCTTTCGAAGACATGGACGAGCTCGCTAGCATTAACGTCTTTGTCGAACACCTTGGACGAGGGGAATGACAAACTCGTCATTCCCTTACTACGGGCGGCCTAAGGGTCACAAGTTATAGTGGTTTTTAAGTATTTTAGGAACCATATAATTGTCACTAAAGTTTTGGTTTTTCATAGGCTTTTTTGGCCATTGTGGCACACTGGCACACAAAATTTAATTATATTATTTTTTCGAACATTCAGTCGGTATAAGACATCAGGGAAACCTCACCGTATAATGGTTATAAGGCGTAACAGTTTGAGAAATTGACTTCCCTATCAACATATATTATGATTTTGAAGATAGATATGGAAAAGACCTTTCGTGGATATGTAGACGTATAGGCTAAAAGTTTACTAAGTTGTATAGGACAAATTTACTCATATATATTTTAATAAAATTATCCTACAATATAGTTTCCTAATCTCTATTCATATCCAAAAACTATATTTTTCATATGTGTAAGTTTTTTTTTATTTTGTTTATTATTTGACGATGTACCCCTCTGAATCATAATACGAAGGACATACAACACGAAGCACTCTCACGAAGGGCATGAGCCCGAAGGTGCTTAACTCGATCAACCAAAGGATTAACACATATCCTTTTCAAAGATAAATATATACTCTTGCTTAGTCCAGAATATTCTAGGATATTCTCCTAAAGAAACTAAATCGGATAAACATGGCAATAAGAGTTTGATTCGTAGAAGGAAAGGGAAAACCCTAACCTTCTCCTCCAAGAAACCTCCTCCTATAAATAGGAGGAGGATTTCCCCACAATACATACGATCACAGATCAAATAAATCCCTAACTAAAGTCGGACAAGCTTCGACAATCACATCAAGAATCTTAGATTGGCGTAAAGGAGCACCGCTCCTACCTTCGGGGAATCGCCAACAAACATAAATCAAAACCCCCTCTTTACCCATAAATCCGATCCATAAGGCTTGCGCGGTTCGGTGCACAATCATTTGGCGCCATCCGTGGGAACACAAAACAAATAGACAACCCACCAAATAACCACGACTTTGATTCCCGAAACGTAGCACAGTCATCTATGGCGGCGGACGAATCACATCACAGATCTGGGCGTCCGAATGAAGAAACACCCAACAAGAGAAAAGATCTTGCCCAATCGACACCTCTAGCTTTTCACTTTCCGGTGCTAAGGATACCCCCGTCAGAAAACCCGATCGTGATACAAATATCAATATTCAATACGAAAGTTTACAGGGTCTACGTAGACGGAGGAAGCGAATGCGACATCATCTATGAGCATTGTTTCGTGCAGCTCCCGAAGGGGATAAGAGCTCGCCTAAGTCCCCCACGAACCCCACTAATAGGGTTCGCAGGAGAAAGGGTCAGTCCGTTAGGAGAAATTGACCTGGACGTAACAATTGGCGAACCACCCTATGTAAGGACGAAGACACTGGACTTCATAGTGGTCAGATCTAGTTCTCCGTACAACATATTTCTAGGGAGGCCGGCGATGTGCCGACTAGAGATGATCGCCTCCACCATTCACTCCATGATGAAGCATTTGACACCAGCAGGAGTAGGAACTGTCCATTCGGAATTCGGCCAAGCGAAGGTACACAAGGTTAAGAAAGCCCAAGAAACCACCAAGACCCCAGTAGATGTTGCAAAGGTACCAGACCATCAGGACAAGGTCACCGTCAATCCAGGATACCAAGACCAACCTATATCGATAGGAAAACAACTCCCCGAAGGTCTGAAGAAGAAGTTGCTCAAGCTGTTGTAGCGAAACTTGGACGTATTCGCCTGGGAGTATTCAGATATGACGGGAATACCCCGAATGATCGAGATCGAAGGGGAAAAATTCGTAACGGAGCATAGACTTAATGAAAGAAAAGATGCAACCCCCTTCCATCAAAAGAAACGGAGCCTGGCTGCCGAAAGAGATGAAGCTGCAAACAAAGAAGTGGAGGAGCTCGCTAAAGCCGGGATCATACGGAAATCAACGTATCCCATCTGGGTAGCCAATCCAGTCATGGTTAAGAAAAGTGATGGAGAGTGGAAGATGTGTGTGGATTTCATAAACATCAATAAGGCTTGCCCAAAAGACTGCTACCCATTGCCAGAAATAGATTGGAAGGTGGAATCACTAACAGAGTATAAATTAAAATCCTTTTTGGATGCCTACAAAGGGTATCATCAGATCCAGATGGCCAAAGGAGACGGAGAAAAGACAGCATTCTATACCAGCAAAGGGACTTATTGCTATCAGAAAATGCCCTTCGAACTAAAGAATGTTGGAGCCACCTATCAACGGGTGGTAGATAAGGTCTTCAAGAATCAAATCGGCCGGAACCTTGAGGCTTATGTCGATGATATGGTAATCAAGAGTAAAACAGAGGAAGACTTGTTAGAAGATATCCAGGAAACTTTCAACACATTACGCTCCATCAATATGAAGTTAAATCCAAAAAAGTGTTCCTTTGGAGTTGAAGAAGGTAAGTTCCTAGGGTATTATATATCGGATAAATGAATATAGGCCAACCCTTCGAAGGTTGATAAACTTTGTCAGCTGTCGCCTCCCAAAACGATTATAGAAGTTCAAAGCCTAAACGGAAAACTCGCAGCACTCAGTCGTTTCTTATCCCGAGGAGCAGATAAACAGCTTCCCTTCTTCAAGACGCTCAAAGGATGTTTAGATAAAAAAGATTTCGTCTGGACGAAAGAAGCGAACGAAGCCTTCGAGCAAATGAAGAAATACATAGCACAACTCCCTACCCTCACCTCTCCGGTGCCTGGAGAAACCCTCTTTATGTACCTAGCAGCTTCCCCCGAATGCGTAAGCCCTGTCCTTCTGGCGGAAAGGGAGCGGAAACAAGTCCCCATCTATTTTGTCAGCTGAATCCTTCAAGGGTCCGAAGCTAACTATCCAGAACTAGAAAAGCTGACCCTGGCCCTAGTACATGCGGCAAGAAGGCTACGAAGGTACTTCCAAGCGAACCCGATTGCAGTACTAACTGACAAACCCATAAGGCAAATTTTGCTCAAACCAGAGAAGTCAGGAAGGGTAGCTAAATGGGCGATAGAGCTAGGGGAACATGATATTGAGTTTCGAAAGAGGAACGCAATCAAGGGACAAGTGATGGCCGACTTTATAGCAGAAACACAAGGAAGCAAAGAGCCAGAAGTATGGAATGGAGGATGAGAAGTATGGAAGTTATACACATATGGGGCGTCGAGCTCCGATGGATCAGGAGCAAGAATCATCCTTGTCAGTCCGGAAGAAAAGGAATATACCTACGCTGTAAGGTTCGAATTCGACACAACGAATAATGAAGCAGAATACGAAGCTCTCTTGGCGGGGCTTCGTCTAGCGAAGGAAATGAAAATCAAGCGAATCCACACCTTCGTAGATTCCCAATTGGTAGCATGCCAAATTACTGGAGAATTCGAAGCTAAACAAGAGACCATCAAGAAGTACTTGGCAAAAACTAAAGAATTGATTGACTGCTTTAGCAGCTTCAATATAGAGCATGTCCATCGTAATCAGAACAAGAAAGCCGACGCACTAAGCAAGTTAGCAAGTCTCACCTTCGAACACTTCGGCAAGAAGGTGATCATTGAGGTATTAAAAGAAAAGTCAATAAATGAAAAATATGTTGCTGATCTCATAAAGGAAGATGGGAAAAACTGGATGATACCGATATGTGAATACTTGATCAGTGGAATACTATCAGAAGATCCCAACGAAGCTTAAAAAATTAGAATCAAAGCACCTCAATATAAGATCACGGATGGACAATTATACAGAAAGTCCTTTGTGACACCCTGGCTAAGGTGTGTAGGTCCAAATCAAGCCTAGGTCATCCTCGAAGAGATACACGAAGGAATATGCAGAACTCACTCAGGAGCACGATTCGTGGCAACTAAAGCTATGCGCCTAGGATACTTCTGGCCAACAATGCATCAGGATGCCACGGCATACATCCAAAAGTGTGAATCCTGCCAGATCCATTCGAACGTACCTAAGGCTCCGAAGCAAGATATGATCTCAGTCACCTCAGCCTGGCCCTTCGTACAGTGTGCAATAGACATAGTGGGACCACTTCCAAAGGCCCCAGGAAAAGTTAAATTTCTCGTTGTAGCAGTTGATTACTTCACCAAATGGTTATTTGCTAAACCTGTCGCCTCAATCAAAGGGAAAGCAATGGAAAAATTCGTTTGGGAGCACATAATGTAGGTTCGGAATGCCGCAAACCATCGTGTCCGATAATGGAAAACAATTTGCGAAAGTAACGTTCCCAAAGTTTTGTGAAAGTCTAAAAATAAAACAAAAATTCACCTCCGTATATCACCCTCAGGCGAACGGGAAAGTCGAATCAATAAACAGAGAGGCGGTAGGGAATGGAAAAGAGGCTAAGGAAAAAACACACTGGATGGGTAGATAAATTACCATTCATCATATGGGCACAACGAACCACACCCAAAACCAGCAATGGCGAAACGCCCTTCAGCCTGGCCTTCGGAACAGAAGCGGTTCTACCAGCATAGATTCAGGTGTCAACCTGCCGAACATCCAAGGTTGACAAAGAAGAAAATGAAGAAGAACTGAGGGTAAACCTAGATTTGCTAGAAGAACGAAGGGACATAGAAGCAATAAGGGAAGCGACATATAAAAAGAGGCTTGAGAAATACTACAACAAGCGCACCAATCCAACTTCATTCAAGGTTGGCGATTATGTCCTTCGTCTGAACAGTGCAAGTCAGGTAAAGTACACAGGGAAAATGGGACCAACATGGGAAGGCCCGTACCAGGTTCAAGTAGCCTTCGGCAATGGAGCATACAAGCTAACAACATTAGATGGAGAACCAGTGGACCGCACATGGAACAACTCCAATCTCCGAAAGTTTTATCAGTAAAACTGATTATTTTTTGTACCTAAGTGCTACAGGCACATAATAAATAGATAGAACTCACAATGTGATAACTATCCCCTTTTTTAGAATGAATAAAGCAAATTGCAAAAAGCAATGCA
Organism: Erigeron breviscapus; assembly: GCA_034093135.1. Lineage (NCBI taxonomy): Eukaryota > Viridiplantae > Streptophyta > Magnoliopsida > Asterales > Asteraceae > Erigeron > Erigeron breviscapus. The sequence goes on from CM067169.1 coordinate 67,497,266, forward strand.
CTTTTCTTATTTTCATACAAAGGGTCGCTCCCTAACATATTTTCTTTTACCACGATCGTTATCCCATAACTTATGAAGACGTGTTTTTCTGAACAAAACGCATGTTCAAGGGGACGCCCACATAGCGTACAATCAGAGACCTAAGGACACAGTCCTAGGATAATAATACGCACCAAATGCAAAGACGTGGAATAACGAAGGAGGACCCTTCGTAACCACGCATTCAGAACAATAAGACATGGAACACCGTAGGGGGACCCTTCGGAACCATGCATATTTCAAATACCCAGAAAAAGAGAAAAATAAAATCTAAACACAATACATTCATGCCCATGAAATACAAATTACAAATACAATTTTTTTTCCAGGGAATATATCCGAAACATTCTCCGAAGAAGCCGTCGTCTCTACTAGGCGCTTCGCAGATTCAGGATCAGTAAGTGTGGTTTGATAAATATGAGGAATAACCTCTTTCCTCCACTTCTTCAGTTACCCCTCCAGAAATTGGATCTTCGGATGGGCAGTTTGTAACTCTTCACATTTCCTACCCCACACTTCCCTGACTCCATCAACATAGATGTTATTCTCCAATAGTTGCTTCTCAGAATCATCAAGTCTTTTGCTCAAATCATCAAAGACCTTCTCAGCCTCCTTCAATTTCTCTTGATATCGTCTATTGGAGCAACGCAAAGCAACGAACGGAATAGATTTCTCCACATCATGAGACAGGCGGCGGATCTCATCACCAGCATATTGGACGTCGCTCTTCAGGCGAGCCTCCCTACTTTTCACTTCAACAATTTCCCGGCGGAGACGGGCCCACTCTATTCTCAACTCACGATAAGACGCCTTATCGACTTCTGAATCAGAGTCAGAATCAGTAAAAACAACTGGATGTCTGCTCTTTCTAGCAGATCTTTTCCGGCGACCCTGAAAATATGTCGGGGCCGGAGTTCCACCGGCAGATACGCCGGCGTGGGAAGACGAAGGTTGATTGCCACCAACAGTTCTTTTTGCTTTAGCACGAGCCATTCGAGATTTAGAAAATATAGATGAGGAAATTTGGGAAATTGATAAAGAAGAAGAAGATAATAAACTTGGAAATGAAACGGAAAAGCTTTAATAGCCCTCACCTACCACTTCGGTTTCCGTGTAAAGAAGCAAAAGATTCCCATTATCTTTCGAACAATGTCACGAATAGCCCCTCCACAAAAAGTCACCCTCCTTCGACCCTTGGTAACGGCTGTAGTGTCATTCTCCGGTCCTTCGAGCATCACCTTCATATTAGACTGGGGTGAGTATCGACGAATAGTCTAAAATCAAAGTCTTTGAAGCCTTTCATATTAGACTGGGGTGCTTGACGATGTACCCCTCCGAATCATAATACGAAAGACATACAACACGAAACACTCTCACGAAGGGCATGAGCCCGGAGGTGCTTAACTCGATCAACCAAGGGATTAACACATTAACACAAATCCTTTCCAAAGATAAATATATACTCTTGTCTAGTCCGGAATATTCTAGGATATTCTCCTAAAGAAACTAAATCGGATAAACATGGCAATAAGAGTTTGATTCGAAGAAGGAAAGGGAAAACCCTAACCTTCTCCTCCAAGAAACCTCCTCCTATAAAAGGATGAGGATTTCCCCACAATACATACGATCACAGATCGAATAAATCCCTAACTAAAGTCGGACAAGCTTCGACAATCACATCAAGAATCTTAGATTGGCGTAAAGGAGCACCGCTCCTACCTTCGGGGAATCGCCAACAAACATAAATCAAAACCCCCTCTTTACCCATAAATCCGATCCATAAGGCTTGCACGGTTCGGTGCACAATCATTATTTAAACTAGTTTAATTAATCACCTGTGCATCGCATTCATGGGCTATCTGAGCATCAAAGTTATTGTAATGATTAATTCTGATTGCAACAGACATATTTGATTATCTTGTGTAAACATTAATGAGCTTTTGGTTTTAATTTTATATAGTTGTACAAAGCATCAAACATAATTGTAATCGAAAGCAAAAATAATAGTAACTAGTAAGTTTTTAAGTGTTTCTTTGATTATTATAAATTGATTTTTGTAATATCGATTTAACAATTCTCTCTTTACAGATATAACGTTTTATTTTAATTGCCAGCCATACACTAAACTTATTTTAAAAGTCATATATAAAGCATAAACAAGGTAACATAATTATTCATATCTGATAATTTTGTCGTATGAGCCAACTCAAAACAAATCGTCATAACTTAAAAAACAACATGACACAAGACTTAATTTGACGAACAATATGTGGTCTCACTAGTTCCTCTCCGCGCCATATTCCTTCATGGTTACAATTTTGTTTGACAATCGTATTTATTTTACATTTAAAATAAAATACACGTTTCAATTCTCTTTTACAATAAAACTAAACTATGAGTTACAAAATTAATATGTTACATATAGCATGAAAGACCACCTAAAAACCGATTATAAATACTTTAAACACAACCATAAGTCCATAACATCGCAAACAGAGCAAAATATTTGGTATCTATAAAAAACCATAAAGTGATAAAACACAAAAGTGAGTAGAGAAGCCCAAAAGAGAAACTGATAATAAATTTCTCGAAAACAACTTATCATTGATAGATATAGTAATTTACATAGAAATAAAAGGCAAACGGGCAACAAGCTGCGCCGCCACTCCTTTTTGTATAGCAAAACTAAGACGTTTAAAAACTACATTAATCGATCGTGGCGTCATAACATTATTATGCATGACCCATTGGACCCTTCCAAGTAGCTCGACGGCCTCAGGTGCAAGAAATCCAAAGGTATCAAATGCAAAGGGTATAAATACGTGTTGGTTGTCAAGACACACCTTCTCGTGTTTGACCACTTTGCATGAGGCAGCTTTTAAAGCGGCAAGACCGGCTGTGAAGCTACACCCTAAGCCCACAAGAGGAGAGACTCCTGTTACATCCACACATGCATGTTTTCCCCAGTCCAACCAAAGACCAAAATGGGAATCCCAAAACAATTGGGAATCCATTAATTTGTACTTTTTACCATGTTGGGCGCATGACTACCTAACTAGAAATGAAAAAAAAATCCACCAAGAACACCATGTTGGACGCATGACTACCTATCTGAAAATGATAAATATCGACGCCAATTAACATGCTATAAATTCTCTCCTCATATAGTGTTTTCTTCAACCAATCGCCACATTCATCTTTTAATTTTGTTTAATCTTCTTTTTACTTAGAAATTTTTGGTAAAGCTACCCGTTTAATCCTCTTTTTAATTAGAAATTTATAGTAAGCTTGTTAAGCAACATCACTTCCATGTGTTTATTTCTCCTCTCTCATTTCTATCTTTGTCAATCTCTCTTTCTATTCAAAATCTAGGTTTCTGTTCCTCTTTGATTTCAACTGCCTAAATTTATTGAAGTACCAGGTAATGTGAATTTTATGGTTATGGATTTCTTCAAAGGATGGCTTTCTTATTTTCAAGTGAATTATTGTTTGCTTATTCTTCTTTGTGACTAATTTAAAAAGAGATTATGTAACACCCCATTCCGGAACGAAATAGAGAACTACGTCGAATGCTAAAAGAACGATAATTTACTAAAAAGTTCTTGAATCATGATAAATAAATTAGTCTGAAACAATTGAGGTTTCAAAGTCCCCAACATGGGTCCTTACAAAAGTAATAAAAGTCTAAAGTCGATAATAATGAAATAAGCGCATGATGTTTAATACTCTCCAAAGCTTTATCACGCTCTCACTCGTCCCATATCATCCGTAATTATCTGCCGCGTGGAAAATGAAGAATACGGCTGAGCTAATTGCTCAGTGCACCGATGTTAATAACAATAAACAATAGTAATCCTACCGCATGGAAAAAGAAAAATTGGCTCAGCCGCATTTTTCTCTTACATGCGGCAGGTAATCAGAGATTATATGGGACGAGTGAGAGTGACACAAAGCCTTGGAGATTATTAGACATCATGTTCTTATTTCATTATTATCGACTTTAGACTTTTATTATTTTTGTAACGAATCTATGTTGGAGACTTTGGAACCTTAGTTGCTGGGAGATTTATCTATTTATCATGATTCAAGACTTCTTTTTAGTAAGTATTCTTCATTTAGCATTCGATGTAGTATCCTATTTCATTCCAGAATGGACTTCTTAAGAGGATAAAATCCTTTTAAGAGGGAGATAATTGTAACATCCTAAATATTTTTCTCGTCTATGTTGACTTTTCTGTTAGTCAACCTTAGCTTTCCGTCAAGTCGTTATATGTGTCTAAATGTAGCTAATTAATTTGTGGCTAATTTAGTGGCTGATAGGTGCTAACTGCTAAGTGTCAAAAATACGTGTGGCTGAAAATGTCGATGAATATTTGCCGTTAATCGTGGTTAAGATGGTATGTACTATATATGGGGTCGAATTAATGTTAGATTCATTCTACGAAGTTACTGGAGGTTAACATTGGTTTTAGTAAAAAGTTAGAGGGGGTTAAGAGTGGTTTTGGTGATATTTAAAATAAGCATTAGTCGACCATAAATCTCATTCCTGATATATAATAAACCTTAAACCTAAAATATATAGATTTCATTATTTTCCTAGCAGTTAGTTGGAGAACACAAAGAGAAACCAAATTAAAAATTTGGATTATTTATGTCTTAACATGAAAGTAGAGGGGCTAAGCTTGTGAAGTTATAAAATGTCACACAAATAGATTTGTGAAATCGATCGGCATATAATATCATATGCTTTAGGGTTTCAGTAAAGTCTTTTGGTGCCGCTTAGACCTGGCAAAATGGGCGGGTCGGGCGGGTTTGGGTAACAGGTCAAAACGGGTGCGGGTCCAAGTGGGTCATTTGAGAAATGCGGGTCAAACGGGTGCGGGTCCAAGCGGGTTGGGTGCGGGTCAACCCGCATTTTTTATTATATTTTTTACTATATCTAATTCAAATGATTTAAAAATTGGGCAAGTGATATTAGTTTTATAAAAACATATAATAGAACTATAATAGATGATTAAATGTTTACTGCCACAAATTATATCATAATAAAAATACTAATATACATAAAAATAATAATATAAACTATATAGAACAAAATAACAATAATTTATATTTATAGAAATGTATAGAATAATAATCCTTATAAACTCACTGTATCCATATTATATAACAAGATAATAATACGAGTAACTAATAAGAAAATATTAACAGTTAATAAAATTAAATAGTAGTAATAATAATAATAATAATAATAATAATAATAATAATATAAACTTAAGATAAGGATAATATAAAAATTATATAATAAAAAAAAGAAAAAAAATCAAGACCACGTGGAGTGTTACATTGTGACCCACCTCCTATGTGAAAAGCTGTGATTCAAGATCAATATCACAATACCTATCTCTTTGATGCGGTTATCCATTCTCACGCCCATATAGACCCGCTTCTAATTGGCCAATGTTTTCATTATCGACCCGCTCAACCCGCTATGCAGTTTCTCCACTACCCAAATCAATCCAGTAAGCAATGAAAATTTACCCAAACTTACCCAATGTTAATGATGCGGGTTGGGATTGCTAGGTATAGTGCCGTTATACAAACCCGAAGAGCCCATGGACGACCAAGTGAAAAGATGGTGATCGGTAGGTGTAATAGCTAAATCTCGTAAACTATTGTGAACCTAGGAATACGCATGCCCTTGAAAATATCTATGTAGGAACACCATTCAACAATACAACATTTTATTGATAAACATTCGAATTACAACAAGAAAACACAAGTAAATTAACAAGTAACTAATCAATACAAGATAATAAATGAAACAGAAACATAAACATAAAGAAGAAGGCAAAACATGCTGAGGATATGGTTAAACCAAGGTCCCTTAAAACTGATTTTGGGCCACCCAAGTGAACCCGTCAGTTTCCCAGGGTACAACAGCCAAAGCAGTATGTACTGCCGGAGTTAACCAACAACTCAGAATTATACCTTCAAGAACAAAATGTAGAGATGAGAGGGAGAGAAAGTGGTCCGGTGAATCCAGATTGAAGTGTTGGTGTTGTTGTTGTTAGTTGAACCACTACTACAATCTATTAGTAGTGGTCAAGAGCTTGAGACACCTGTTGAAACAGGTGTCAAGCTGAAGACCAACATCACCAGGTAAAGTTATATCTATAAAAAGAAAGAAAAAAGAATAAGCGGTTGTTGAAAAAATAGGGCTTGAGAATTGAAACTCTCCATACGACCAGACACACTCACACGCCTCACCTCTTTCACTCCTTGAAAATTGAAAAGCTACACGCCTACACCTGCCACCGATTTTCTCTCTCAATATGATGACAACGCTCAACAGTTTTAATTACGGTGAAATCGAATCGTCTCCAACGTTCTTATGATTGAAGATTCATCTATAAATTTGGGTAAATTTATTCATTATTGTTCTTATCATCTTATGCTCCAAAAAATCTATTAGTAGTGGTCAAGAGCTTGAGACACCTGTTGAAACAGGTGTCAAGCTGAAGACCAACATCACCAGGTAACACCAAGTGTGTTCCACTAGAGCCATGGAAGCCATAATGGAGCCGAGTTGAGCTAGCCAAAAACAAAGGCGGCTCTAAAGCGGCCCGCGGCGATGCAAAGTGCGCCACTAAAACGCCACATTCCGCCTCATCGCCCACTACCCCGGTCCCGGTCCCGGTCGCACGGGCGCGGGCGCGTCTGGTGCTTCACACCCTCCTTGCCCACTTGGGGTTTAGCCCCTTATAAGGAATTATTATTCCTCCAACACTCCTCCTTATAAACACTGTGAGTCCCTCGATAGCTACAGATCGCTCTCGAGATCGTCTATTGTTATGTCGTGAGTGCCGAATCCTCACGAGATAACTAGTTTGATTAGTTATCGAATATATTGCTAATTATGAGTATGTAATCAGCCGTATATGATCTATCTTCGTTTTCTATATGCTAGAAACTAACTTAGTCGCCGTAGGTGTGTGAGAGTTGAACATGACTATTACTTTTAGGGTTTCCATTCATTTATATATGTTTCTGATCGATATTGGGCCTGCTGGGCTTTGTTCTTACGAACTTAGCAGTCCAGCCCATATAACGAAGATTATCTTCGTTAGTACCCAACGAAGATTATCTTCGTTAGTACTAATTACCATCAACATCTATGCCTAGTTATTTTCCAAGTACTCCATGTACAAAGAACCTAACATATATTATGTTTGTACTTGTATAACACACATAACAAACATCATACATAAACATATATATAACACCAAAACATGTAATCGATCATTACTAAAACATGAAGTCCATAATCTATCAATTACACATATATAAACAAGACATAAAGTAACATAATGTCTTAATCTAAAAGACTAATCAAATCTAAGTTGCTGTTGTCACATCAACATGCATCAACAAACTCCCCCTTGACAGCAGCATCTTCGATTTCTTCAGTCTTCAAAAGAATCTTTATCATCCATCAAATAACAATCGCTTGCTATTTGCATGAATATTTTTGTGTAAGCAGACTTGGAGAATCTTACGATATCGATCTTCTTCATTCTTCCAGAATGGTAAAAATGAACATTCAGTATCGTATAATTTTATCTGATCATTTCTCGAGAAGTTAACCAACTGCATTGGATCATACATCCTTCTCAACAATATAGTCTTCTTCGAGTCTGCATACATCTTGGCTTCACCAGAATTCGATCAATCTCCCAATTATCCATTTTATTAAAGACATCTTGTGCCCACTTCTTGGCAGGGACTTTGATCATACACTTGATATCATGTTGAATATACTCAACACTTTTGTCTGGCTTAACCACCTTCTTCTTTCGTCTTGGTTCAATATGAAACTTTGGTTTCTCTGAGTCTTTCATATTCGATCTCAACTTGAAATCTTCATGAAAATTCTTACCAACAATATCAGCAAGACCATAACCACTTGGATTGATAATCCTATTATTTCCAAGTTCATGTAGATCTTCTTCACACAAACTTCTGAAGTGTCTCTCACGCCATGCTAAATACTGACAACCTTCTGGTCTTTTAAGAACGAACAACTTCAATTCTTCGTCATAGAACCAACTCCAGATTATTGTCTTATATTTTGCAGCATCTTTATCAGAGATATGAGTCCAATACATAATGGGTTTCATAGTATCCCATGTGCATATATATTCATTAATTCTTTGCCCAGGCACAAGTCGATCAATCTCTTGCAGTGGATCATCTTCTCTGAGAGGAACTGGATAATCATTTGGATAAAAAGGTCTTGTCAAGTTAATTTCCCAGTGGAAAGGAATCAATGTATCATCAACCTTAGCATATACCACAAAGTTTAAAACTTTAGCGGTGCTACTAATTGAATCTTGAAGCATTCTTTCCTTAACTTCTTTTCTCTTGAACTCTAACACTTTTCTTTCTTCTATAGATGGATCTTCACGAATTGAGTCCCAAACATCATCAAACCCATAAGGTTTCTTGAATATGTTTAGATCCGGTTCAGGAACAAACTCACCTTCCTCAAGTTCATCACCATCAAAGAATAATTCTGCATCATCTGTATCATCTATTAAGATTACACAAAATGAACACCAGAATACAATGAATAATCATGATAATAATAATAAAGATGAAATATAATTGCATTGAAATAAGATAGATTACATTTACATGTCGTAAACTTATTACATGCAACCTAATATACACTTTATCAATCTTTATCAGAATCATAAGTTGAATCAGAATCAGAATCAGATTCCAAGGTTGTTTGCCTTGGAATCTGTAATTCTTTTTCTCTTTCAGTTTCTGCTTTTTGTTGTTTATCTAACAAGTTATCAAATACAGAATGAAAAGCATTTTCTTCGGTATTACAGTCATGTCCAAATTTTGCCTTAACTTCACGCTTTAATCGTTCAGTTTCAGCTTCAACTTGATCATCACTTAAATAATCAATCGATTTCGAAGAATTACCTGAGTCAAGTGCTTCAATAACTTCAACATCACGAGGAGCACTTGATCCACCCGCACCAGAAGTACCAATCTGAGTAGTATCTCTTCCTGTCTCCCCCTGAGTCTCAACACCTTTTCCTTTGTCAGAAACTGGGCGAGAATCATTTCTATTACCAGCATTATCAGCATCATCATCATCATCATCATTCTGACGTCTTGGCTGAACTACTGACAATCTGCAAACTTCTTCAGGAACATCTCCCCCTTGATTCTTGACCCAGTTTATTAAAAAGGTCAAAGTATCTCGAACATTCGTAAGATCAGACTCTAATGTATCAACACGAGCCTGAAGAACATCGATACGCCTAACTAGGGAGTAATCTGAAGGAAGAGGAGGAAAAGTAGGCAATCTGGGCAATATTGGTAATGCAGGAGGCAACAGTGGACGCAACGTTACACTACCGGCAACAGAAGCAACCGGTGCTGTAGAGACAGCAGGAATAGCAGCAGCAGCTGTAGATACTGAAGCAGCCTCAGTAATTCGTGCACGCTTAGCTCTGCGATAAGTAAGAGGAGCATCCAGTGTTCTCTTAGGTCCAACAGTACTTGTACCTTCATGAATTGGACTTGGTGCCATATCTCTATGTTCCACTTCCTCTTGATAATGAAGTACAGCTTCTTGTACAGCACCATCATCCTGATTAACTTGAGTATCATGTTCATCATGAACGGATTGATCCGTATCAGAAAGAACAGGAGAAGAATGACATGCCTTACTCCGACACTCTCGGCGTAAAGCACCAAGTACACCTTCTCGAGAAAAGTGATATGAATGATCACTTCCTGAACTAGCAGGGACATCAGGAGCCATCTTAGTTTGATGCTCATTACTAGAATCAGCAGCGACACTATCATAGTCATCTGTGTCTGTTTCAACTACATCATCACCACCATCATTCCCATGATCAAAGTCATCAGAATCAGAATCACCATTAGAATCATTATCAGAACTCTCTTCATCCTCATGATCAGAATCATCATCGTCATCCACAAACATGTCATCCTCAAAACGGGATCGATAGTTTGGATTGATCAAATGACCAAAAAGTGGTGGATCATTAAGACCAGCCACATTTCGAGTGTTGGCTGCTAGATCAGCAAATAGACGTAAAGGCCAAGCATGTGGTGCATAGCGAGGACCTTGATCAAATACCAAGTTCGGACAAAAATGTCTAACGATTTCCATAACAAAGCGAGGATATAAGAGAAACCTATTTTTCGCTTTGGCATTGATTTGACCAATAAACTCGTGATAGAAGTATGCCGAAAAAGGATAAGGTCGATTGTAGACCAAGGAAACCATCTGCGAAGAAATCTGAGCAGAAAGCTGATCAAATCCAGCCTTACGATTGCTCAGACATACCAACAAAGCGTAAGCAAGATATCTCCAACGTCCTTGAAATCCACTTTTGTCAAAAGGAAGCTTTATTTCACCAACATATCCCATTCTTTGAAAACATCTACGAATAAGGTCAAAGTCATAAGCCAATTCCACTGCTTCGTCTGGTTCTTCACCCAAATGCAGAATATCACGAAGCATCGCAGCATTGAAATCAAATGTAATTCCTTCGACAGTAGCACGAACAAAACTACGACCATTAACCATGACCTGATGAGCAGTCCTCCAGAAGGCATCAATATACTGCCTAATGAGTCTAGGTGAATCACAAAATGCAAAATAAAGCCTAGAGCGAGCAATAAAATCAAACATCTCATGATAACGTTCACAATTATGCTGATCTAGATCAAGATTTAAGGCAAGATTGTGCTTCTTAATGAACTGACGTGGGGCAAGAGCCATTTCTGCAAAACAAATCATAATATAAGAACAATTATAGGATTAGCACAAGAAATGAGTTGCAGGCTTAGATGAACTTAATCAATAATTTCATAAGTTTAAACTGTACGAAATTACTCTTTAAGTTCGTAAGGGAAAACTGTACGAAATTACTCTTTAAGTTCGTAAGGGAAAACTGTACGAAAATAGGCTTTAAGTTCGTTAGGTAACAATAAACGAAATTACTCTTTAAGTTCGTAAGGGAAAACTGTACGAAATTACTCTTTAAGTTCGTAAGGTAAAACTGTACGAAATATCTTTAAGTTCGTAAGGGAAAACTGTACGAAATATCTTTAAGTTCGTTAAGGTAAAACTGTACGAAATACTCTTTAAGTTCGTAAGGGAAAACTGTACGAAATACTCTTTAAGTTCGTAAGGAAAACTGTACGAAATACTCTTTAAGTTCGTAAGGAAAACTGTACGAAATATCTTTAAGTTCGTAAGGGAAAACTGTACGAAATATCTTTAAGTTCGTTAAGGTAAAACTGTACGAAATACTCTTTAAGTTCGTAAGGGAAAACTGTACGAAATACTCTTTAAGTTCGTAAGGAAAACTGTACGAAATACTCTTTAAGTTCGTAAGGAAAACTGTACGAAATATCTTTAAGTTCGTAAGGGAAAACTGTACGAAATATCTTTAAGTTCGTTAAGGTAAAACTGTACGAAATACTCTTTAAGTTCGTAAGGGAAAACTGTACGAAATACTCTTTAAGTTCGTAAGGAAAACTGTACGAAATACTCTTTAAGTTCGTAAGGAAAACTGTACGAAATATCTTTAAGTTCGTAAGGGAAAACTGTACGAAATATCTTTAAGTTCGTTAAGGTAAAACTGTACGAAATACTCTTTAAGTTCGTAAGGGAAAACTGTACGAAATACTCTTTAAGTTCGTAAGGAAAACTGTACGAAATACTCTTTAAGTTCGTAAGGAAAACTGTACGAAATATCTTTAAGTTCGTAAGGGAAAACTGTACGAAATATCTTTAAGTTCGTTAAGGTAAAACTGTACGAAATACTCTTTAAGTTCGTAAGGGAAAACTGTACGAAATACTCTTTAAGTTCGTAAGGAAAACTGTACGAAATACTCTTTAAGTTCGTAAGGAAAACTGTACGAAATATCTTTAAGTTCGTAAGGGAAAACTGTACGAAATATCTTTAAGTTCGTTAAGGTAAAACTGTACGAAATACTCTTTAAGTTCGTAAGGGAAAACTGTACGAAATACTCTTTAAGTTCGTAAGGAAAACTGTACGAAATACTCTTTAAGTTCGTAAGGAAAACTGTACGAAATATCTTTAAGTTCGTAAGGGAAAACTGTACGAAATATCTTTAAGTTCGTTAAGGTAAAACTGTACGAAATACTCTTTAAGTTCGTAAGGGAAAACTGTACGAAATACTCTTTAAGTTCGTAAGGAAAACTGTACGAAATACTCTTTAAGTTCGTAAGGAAAACTGTACGAAATATCTTTAAGTTCGTAAGGGAAAACTGTACGAAATATCTTTAAGTTCGTTAAGGTAAAACTGTACGAAATACTCTTTAAGTTCGTAAGGGAAAACTGTACGAAATACTCTTTAAGTTCGTAAGGAAAACTGTACGAAATACTCTTTAAGTTCGTAAGGAAAACTGTACGAAATATCTTTAAGTTCGTAAGGGAAAACTGTACGAAATATCTTTAAGTTCGTTAAGGTAAAACTGTACGAAATACTCTTTAAGTTCGTAAGGGAAAACTGTACGAAATACTCTTTAAGTTCGTAAGGAAAACTGTACGAAATACTCTTTAAGTTCGTAAGGAAAACTGTACGAAATATCTTTAAGTTCGTAAGGGAAAACTGTACGAAATATCTTTAAGTTCGTTAAGGTAAAACTGTACGAAATACTCTTTAAGTTCGTAAGGGAAAACTGTACGAAATACTCTTTAAGTTCGTAAGGAAAACTGTACGAAATACTCTTTAAGTTCGTAAGGAAAACTGTACGAAATATCTTTAAGTTCGTAAGGGAAAACTGTACGAAATATCTTTAAGTTCGTTAAGGTAAAACTGTACGAAATACTCTTTAAGTTCGTAAGGGAAAACTGTACGAAATACTCTTTAAGTTCGTAAGGAAAACTGTACGAAATACTCTTTAAGTTCGTAAGGAAAACTGTACGAAATATCTTTAAGTTCGTAAGGGAAAACTGTACGAAATATCTTTAAGTTCGTTAAGGTAAAACTGTACGAAATACTCTTTAAGTTCGTAAGGGAAAACTGTACGAAATACTCTTTAAGTTCGTAAGGAAAACTGTACGAAATACTCTTTAAGTTCGTAAGGAAAACTGTACGAAATATCTTTAAGTTCGTAAGGGAAAACTGTACGAAATATCTTTAAGTTCGTTAAGGTAAAACTGTACGAAATACTCTTTAAGTTCGTAAGGGAAAACTGTACGAAATACTCTTTAAGTTCGTAAGGAAAACTGTACGAAATACTCTTTAAGTTCGTAAGGAAAACTGTACGAAATATCTTTAAGTTCGTAAGGGAAAACTGTACGAAATATCTTTAAGTTCGTTAAGGTAAAACTGTACGAAATACTCTTTAAGTTCGTAAGGGAAAACTGTACGAAATACTCTTTAAGTTCGTAAGGAAAACTGTACGAAATACTCTTTAAGTTCGTAAGGAAAACTGTACGAAATATCTTTAAGTTCGTAAGGGAAAACTGTACGAAATATCTTTAAGTTCGTTAAGGTAAAACTGTACGAAATACTCTTTAAGTTCGTAAGGGAAAACTGTACGAAATACTCTTTAAGTTCGTAAGGAAAACTGTACGAAATACTCTTTAAGTTCGTAAGGAAAACTGTACGAAATATCTTTAAGTTCGTAAGGGAAAACTGTACGAAATATCTTTAAGTTCGTTAAGGTAAAACTGTACGAAATACTCTTTAAGTTCGTAAGGGAAAACTGTACGAAATACTCTTTAAGTTCGTAAGGAAAACTGTACGAAATACTCTTTAAGTTCGTAAGGAAAACTGTACGAAATATCTTTAAGTTCGTAAGGGAAAATGTACGAAATATCTTAAGTTATAAGAACTTATGAAAATACTATTTTGACTCAATAAAATGAAAAATAAATTAGAATAAAAATTACAGAACAATAAACTAATCTAAACACTAGTTAACTTAATTTATTCATTATTCACATATAACTTGGTTACTACTGATCAGATCAGATTAGCATTTACATAATCCTACTAGCGAGAAATAATTCTCTTATTATTAGTTATGAACAGTGATCCAAAAACGATTACCAATATGTTTGTCCTCTTAAACACTCAGTACTTCCAGTCTCCTTTTTGGTTTGTGGCACTTTCGTATTACTTGAGCCAAGGACAGTCACCATGTAACCTAGTAAGTTACTCATGCCACAATTTTAGTTTGCGAACTTATGTGCCCCATATTCAGATACACTCTCACAATCGAAACAAGCACTAAGATTAAGACATTTGGTGAGTAAAGTGAGAAGGTCTTTAAGAATCAAGTCAGCGATGACAGGTCGGTGATTCCTCACACGCAAAGCGACTTAACTTGACTCACGTACGGAAATATACTCAACATTGCATAATGCCAAGTACTTGCATATTTGTGACATTATTTTTTAAAGCACTTATGAAAACCCGTGACTTTCGATGAGACCCATGTAGCGAACTTTCTGACAACCTATCCCAAGTTGGAAGCTTTAGGTAGGCTAGGTATACAAAGAAACCCCAAGGACTTACTTGTTCGAATCTCAAAGGCCACATTAGCTTCATATTTTCAACAGATTTATTTGATATTTGTATATCTTGTCACAAATATACATCCAAAAAAGCAATACATACACATATATGTACCCGAGACCTTCTTTATAAAGACCAAATATACATAATTATAATGCAAGATCTTTCATAAGATTTAAAGGATTTGTCTATTTTAAGAACAAGCATTCTCAGCCATATATCTGAATACGTTTCCCATAAGAACATTGTATACTTTTAAGTTCAGATTAAAAGGAAACCTTGGTACTTTGTGCCTATCGATACATCATATAATGGTATCACTGAACTGAGCATTTTAAGTACAATTAAGTAGGCTTAAAAGCTAAAGTATCGTCACGTCTAATCATGTAGTGCAGTAACCTATATATATATATATTATATTTTTGTTTTTATTATTATTTTTTTTTTTATATTTATTTATTTATATTTTATTTTTATTTTATTTTTTTTTTTATATTTTATTTTTTGACACTATCTATATACGACTTAAACTACTAAGACTCGAAAAGAAAATTTAAGTTCTTTGAGAGAAACTACTCGGCATTCTTCATACCATTGAGTTGATATAACAACTCATGACGAGGTCTATCAAAAGCTTTAGTATATAGATCAGCAAGGTTATCATCAGTAATAACCTTTTCTAAATGAATAAGCTTTTTCTCAAAACAGTCACGTAAAAAGTGATGCTTTATATCTATGTGCTTGGTGACTTTAAAGTTTTTCGGATTCTTAGTAATATCTATGGCAGACTTATTATCGATACAAATAGGAGAATCTGAGATATCCATACCATAGTCGCGCAATTGTTGCTGTATCCAAAGTACCTGAGAACAGCATTGACCAGCAGCTATATACTCTGCTTCACAGGTAGACTGTGCAACAGATGTCTGCTTTTTGCATTGCCACGATATAATTCTCCCCCCTAAAAGCTGACATCCACCTGACGTTGATTTCCTATCCGAACTGCAGCCACCATAATCCGAATCAGTATAAGCTTTGAATTCAAAGGAACCATGCATGGGATACCAAAGCCCTAGACGAGGCTTGGCCTTCACATAACGAAGAATCCTTTTCGCAGCTTTCAAATGTGACTCTTTCGGATTAGCCTGATATCTAGCACACATACAAACAGCAAAGGTAATGTCTGGACGTGAAGCCGTCAGATACATCAAGGAACCAATGATAGCCCGATATTGAGTTGCATCGACGTCTGGATCATTAGTCTTATCAGGACACAGCCCATGATTAGTTTGAATGGGAGTAATTGCATCTTTAGCATCGGTCATTCGAAACCTAGTAAGAAGATCTTGAACATACTTGGTCTGATGAATAAAGAACCCATCCTTCAGTTGATCCACCTGTAGTCCAAGGAAGAAAGTTAATTCCCCCATAGCACTCATTTCGAACTTAGCCTTCATGCTCTGCTCAAAATCCTTGCACATATTCTTATCAGATGAACCAAAAATAATATCATCGACGTAAACCTGTACAAGCAAGTAGTCCTTCCCTTTCCATTTGATAAACAACGTGCTGTCAATAGAACCTCTAGTAAAACCATTTTCATGCAGATGAGTAGACAGTTTTTCATACCATGATCGAGGAGCCTGATGTAAACCATATAGAGCCTTATCAAGTCGATATACTCTATTAGGGAAGTCTGGATCCTCAAACCCGGGAGGTTGATCTACATACACTTCTTCTTTTATTTCCCCATACAAAAAGGCACTCTTTACGTCAAGTTGATACACCTTTATACCTTTATAACTAGCATATGCCAGAAATAATCGAATAGCTTCAAGTCTAGCTACTGGTGCAAATGTCTCATCGTAATCGAAGCCTTCTTGTTGCTCAAAACCTCTAACCACCAACCGAGCCTTATTGCGAGTGACTACACCTTTGTCATCCTTTTTACAACGAAAAACCCATCGCGTTGATAAAGGAGATTCACCCTGAGGTAAGTCAACTAACTTCCATACATCAAGCTTCCTAAACTGAGCCAATTCTTCTTGCATCGCCTCAACCCATGACGGATCTTTAAGAGCCATTCCAACATTTTTAGGCTCAACCTGAGAGATGAAGCAAAAGTACAAGTACCAAGTAATTGCCCAGTATCCTTAATTTCAGCAAACATACTTGACAAATTTTTCCTATTCTGATTTCTCGTGCGAACAGAGGCAGAAGCATCACCAATGATTTGCTCTATTGGATGATCCTTGTTGACTCTTGTTTGAGGAACCGTGTCTACTGTAAGATCATTTCCCAAGTTAGTCTGCACATGTTGCTCTGGAGTTTTAGGCTCCTCCTGATTTTCACCTTCCGTGTCGTCAGTATCATAGAAGGGAGTATCAGGTAGAGGTATATGTAAAGGATCAGTAGGATCTTTAGGAGCAGTCTCTAAGGTAGAATCTGCTTCTTTGGTCCCACTTGATTCTCCAGATTTAGAAGCAGGCTTAACGAATGGTGAGGAAACAGGAGAAGAAACAGGAACTGGCCCACCATCAAGTGGATCATGAAGAGTAACTACATCCTCCACAGTCGGAACACCTGTAAAAGAAACAGGACCACGAAAAGAGGTGAAAACACCATCATAATCGAAGTCATTAGCAGGACCAATGTGTACAACAGGTTTATGACTGACAATAACCACATTTGAACCAAAATTAACTTTGCCAGTTTTCTGATTGTACACACGCCGAATTGGTGTACTAGGTATATAACCTAAAAAGAAACCCTCCTCAGTAGGATC
The DNA here is from genome assembly GCA_034093135.1 of Erigeron breviscapus. Lineage (NCBI taxonomy): Eukaryota > Viridiplantae > Streptophyta > Magnoliopsida > Asterales > Asteraceae > Erigeron > Erigeron breviscapus. The sequence goes on from CM067169.1 coordinate 67,514,706, forward strand.
AAATTTTCCCTGAGGAAGAACTTTAAGAAAAGTACAAGGAACACCAAACGGCTCAACATTTTGCAAATTGGGCTTTGTGTTGTGCAAAAGTTCATAACAAGTTTTCTGAAACCGTTTAACTGTTAAAACCCGATTTAAAATGTGACAAGCTGTATTCACTGCCTCCCCCCAGAAAGTAACAGGAAGCCCTGAATCAGCAAGCATCGTCCTAGCTGTTTCTATCAATGTCCTATTTTTCCTTTTAGCTACTCCATTCTGTTGTGGCTCATGCGGTGCACTGAATTGATGTTGAATACCCTTGGTCAAGCAGAAAACAGTAATAGTATTATTCTTCAACTCAGTGCCATTGTCACTCCTGATTCTCTTAACTTTAACTTCATGGACATTCTCAACTTGTCTAACAAAATCCATAAACCGGTTTGCGGTCTTGTCCTTTGTCTTCAAGAAAAATACCCATGAGAACCTTGAGTAATCATCAGTGATCACCAAACAGTAGAACATCCCTCCAATGCTTCTTACGTTCACAGGACCAAAGAGATCCATATGAAGTAGTTCGAATGGTTTGGATATAGTGTTGTGCACCTTTGGTTTATGAGGATTCTTGTGTTGCTTTCCTTTCAAACACGGTACACATTTATCTTCCATCCCAAACTTCTTAACTGGAACACCTTCAATTAATCCAAGACTAACAAGTTCATTCATCTTCCGAAAGTTGATATGTCCCATTCTACGATGCCAGATGAGAGATTCAGACTCATTTGCTTTGCTCAACAAACAGAGGGGCTCCGTTGGATTATCAATGCCTAAAACTAAGCCATAGATGTCTCTCTTCCTAGGAGCTCTGAGCATTATCCATTCCGCTGGAATAATGAAACCCAGCTTCAAGATGAATGCCTCCTTTTCTGTGAAATGAACATTGTTGCCCTTGTCACAGATCTGTGAGACACTCATTAGATTATGAGTAAGTTGTTCCACATAATTTACTCTTTCTAGAGTAAGTTGTCCATTGACGACATCTCCTTGACCGGTGATGTTGCCGCCCTTGGATCCAGCAAAACTAACATACGACACCCCCCCCCCCCCCCCCCCCCCCCCCCCCCCCCCCCCGCCCCCCCCCCCACCCCCCCACCCCCCCCCCCCCCCCCCCCCCCCCCCCCCCCCATTTATACCAGTATAATTGGACAAGAGTTTCCTGTCCCCTGTCATGTGCCTGGAGCATCCACTGTCAAGGTACCATAAATGAATTGGTTTCCTAGGAACTCCCTGCACATAAAATGAGAAAAATTAGTTTTCATTGGGGACCCAAACCTTCTTAGGTTTGGGTCGACCCTTCTCATCCCAGAGAATCAGTTCAGTCCAATATCCATTGCTCGAAACCGTGGGGAGGACATGATTCTCGTCACGTCTTCTTACTGGAGGAGACTTCTGACCTCTCGTTGGAGAAGGTCTAGGAGAATGAGGGCCATAAGAAGGTCGAACACTTGAATGAATTCGTTCATAATATGAATTTTGATTTCTAGGAGCAGAACGAGCAGGTCGTGGAGGTGTTTGGAAACGACTTGAATTCACATGAACATTTCCTGATGAACCTTTCAGTGGAGATTCACGTCGTTGAGGTATAGTAAACAGTTTTGGAGAAGATTGAACTTTAGCCTCATCAACCTGTTTATCATTACCCAACCCCCTTTTTCCTTCCGAGGTGGAAACCTTTGAAGGAGAACCTGATCTTCAAGGTCTATTTGGACATACACTATAAACATGACCCTTTTCATGACAAGCAAAGCAGGAGAGGACCTTGAACTTTTTGTTTGTATCTACCTTTTTATTGGTACCTACAGATTCATTGTTAGCACTAGTGTCCACTGACTTACTTGTTTTTCTTTGATCTTCTTTTTCAGAGTCTTGTTTAGTTGGTGATATCCTAGATCTTCTAGCACCATCTTTCTCATGTTTACCTATACTTGAAGATTTCTTAAGTGCAGGCATTAAGATGTGCTTTAAAGCCTTAGTTGCTTCTTCATTAATGGTTAATTCGTCTTCAGATTTTCTAATCCTAGACTGCTTAGGTAATGGAGTGAGACACTGCTGACTTAATTTCTTGATATCCTCAATAGCTACATCCCAGACTTTATCAATCCTCTTAGGGTCAATAGATTCTAATGGAAATTCTAACTCAGTATAGACCCTATTACTCTTGTGAAGTGTAAAGTGAACAATACTGTCTTTCTGACCATTAGGAATAAACTGATTTAAGACAACACCTTTCAATTTCTCTTCCTTGTTAGGTTGAGAAGAAACTCCTTTAGACTTTTTTGTTCCCTCAGGCATCTTTGCCTCAGGAATTGAGTCTTTTGGTTTACCATCTACAACACTAGGTTGAAGTAGGATTTCAGGAATATTAGGTTCAACAGAAGTATAGTTATTATTGAAAGGAGGAGGCACATCTTTATAAGAGATCTTAGCAGTGTCAAGACTCTTAGAGGAAGAATTCTCAAACTTTGTCATATGCATTAAAAGCTCAGCATGTCTAGCAGAATCAGATTTAGCATTTAATTCCAAGATTATGGACTTCATGTTTTAGTAATGATCGATTACATGTTTTGGTGTTATATATATGTTTATGTATGATGTTTGTTATGTGTGTTATACAAGTACAAACATAATATATGTTAGGTTCTTTGTACATGGAGTACTTGGAAAATAACTAGGCATAGATGTTGATGGTAATTAGTACTAACAAAGATAATCTTCGTTGGGTACTAACGAAGATAATCTTCGTTATATGGGCTGGAACAATCTTATCATCTTCTGATTGTTCTTGATGTTCATCTGGAACAATCTTAAACGTTACCTTCTTATCTTTAATTGAACCAAAGAAGATTGACGAGGCTATGGCAGACCCAAGCTGGGTGGAAGCTATGCAAGAAGAGCTCCTCCAGTTTGAAAGGAACAATGTTTGGGAGCTTGTTCCTTGTCCACCAGGGTTAAAGAAAGAACCTATTGGTACCAGATGGGTCTACCGAAACAAAATGGATGAAGATGGCCAGGTTGTAATAAACAAGGCCAGACTAGTTGCCCAGGGTTACTGTCAAGCAGAGGGCGTTGACTTTGATGAAACTTTTGCTCCAGTTGCAAGACTTGAAGCCATAAGAATATTTCTGGCTTATGCAGCCCATCTGCAGTTCAAGGTCTTCCAGATGGATGTCAAAAGTGCGTTCCTTAATGGAACATTGGAAGAAGAAGTTTATGTTAGGCAGACTCCAGGTTTCATTGATGAGAAGCGTCCTCATTGGGTTTACAGACTGAACAAAGCATTGTATGGTCTAAGACAAGCCCCAAGATCCTGGTATGATACTTTAACTAAACATCTTCTTAAAAATGGCTTTCAAAGAGGTGCAATAGATAATACCTTGTTTATCTTGAAAGAAAGAGGTAATATCTTATTGGTACAAATTTATGTTGATGACATTATTTTTGGCTCAACTAATGATGCAATGTGTAAAAAGTTTTCTAAAATCATGTCATCTGAGTATGAGATGAGTTTAATGGGTGAATTAGCATTTTTCTTAGGTCTTCAGATTAAGCAAACTGAAAATGGAATTTTCATAAACCAAGGAAAATATGTCAGAGATTTGTTAAGAAAATACAAATATGATTCAATCCCATCGAAAAACACACCTATTGCAGCACCATTGAATTTGGACTCTGACCCAACTGGCAAACTAGTTAACATAACTGACTATAGAGGTATGGTTGGTTCACTGATGTACTTAACTGCCAGTCGACCAGATATAATGTTTGCAACATGTTTATGTGCCAGGTTTCAGGCTAACCCTAAAGAATCACATTTGCACACTGTAAAGCGTATCTTTAGATACCTGAAAGGGTGTCCTAATCTTGGTCTTTGGTACCCCAAAGGCTCAGGATTAGATCTAATGGGTTATTCAGATTCTGATCATGCAGATTGTAAGATAGATAGAAAATCAACAACTGGTGGTTGTCATTTCCTTGGAGGAAAACGGTATGTTGGACTAGCAAGAAGCAGACTTCAGTCTCTATGTCCACTGCCGAGGCAGAGTACATTTCTGCGGCCAGTTGCTGTGCCCAAATTATCTGGATCAAGAACCAGTTACTAGATTATGGTCAAAAGTATACAAGGACCCCAATCTTTTGTGACAACACCAGTGCAATTGCTATATCTCACAACCCAGTGATGCAATCCAAAACAAAGCATATTGACATCAGGTATCATTTCATCCGTGATCATGTTATAAAAGGAGATATTGAAATTCATTTCATCCCCACTGACAAACAGTTAGCTGATGTTTTTACTAAACCTCTCGATGAGAAAACCTTTAAACATCTCATCAGCGAACTAGAAATGTTAAATCCTTAACTGGAGCTTTCTTTGTTATTGAACGCGTCAGTGACACTGATGAAGTTCTCCAGTTGAGGAGGTCCAGATAATCTTTGCTCGCCAGGCTATCGAACGCCTTTGTGATACTATCTTGGCACTAATTGATTTCTGGATCATCATTTTAGGGGGAAAGACTCAAAATAATTTTCTAACTAAAATTCGTTTTTGTTTGAAAATGCAACTGGAGAACTCTCCAGTTGGAAACTGGTACTGGACTGATCCTCCAGTGACCAGGTTCAGTCTTGTCTTAATTTTTATAACGTTACAAATACTTGGTCAATATGTGTGACACGTGATGATACTCGAGTGTTTTAAACCACTTGATATCGTGATCTGACGTGTTTGAAACCATTTTAGTACTTGAAAACTGTTTGTATTGGGAAAACAAAAAGTGAGTGGGCACGTGGGTAAGATAAGCCGTCGTAGCATTTAATGCTGACATGGTAGCATTTAATGTTGACATGGCAAATTATTATTTTATTTCAAAATTCAAACCAACTTTGTGAAAATATCTACAAAAAGGATTTTGGTTATTAAAATATAGTTTTGGTGTTTCATTGGGATCTTGAATCCCTTTATAAATACCCTTATTTACTCCGAACTCATTTACTTCTTTCTCTTACATTCCTTCATTTACTTCCAATCATCAAAATTGCTTCATTCTTCTCTTTGCTTCATAAATCAAGAACCCTAAATCCCAAATTTCATTTTCATTTTTCTATGGCTCCTAGATCATCTCGTTCAAGAGATGTAAATCTCTTGACTATTCCATATGCTCCTTCACCAGATGTCAAACCGGCATCTGGTGCTCCTAGTAATGCCTCTGTCATCAAACTAAATCCAAATAATCCGATGGCAAGCTTACGAGGATCTCAAGGGTCCGATACCCTTATTGGTAGAATCCAAAAGTTTTTAAAGGATTCTCCAATAGGACCCTCATTCTCTCTAAACCCACGCAAGTTGTTTCACAACTACTTGTGTGAGTTTTGGTACACTGCCAGTCTTTCTTCTGATTGTTCCTCCATCAGTTTCACTTTAAAGGATGGAACAATCCAGTGTATCTTGACCGCCGATGTATTGAGGGATGCCTTACGCCTCAATTACTGGAGAGAGGGTGAATCTCCAGTCGTCTTGCCCCCAAACATAAATTTTCGTCAAGTACTTTTTGAAATGGGACACAAGGAGTGCTTGGACAATGGGGTGCTGAAAACGAAAGGTGCGATGACCATGAAGGGCCTTACACCTTCATGGAGGTATTTTTTCATCCACCTGGTGGAGAGCATGGGTGGGAGTTCTGGTGGACTTGACCAGATTAACTCCTCACAAGCAGAAATGGCTTACTGCTTGTGGAACGGATTGAGAGTGGACTTTGCAGATATCCTGTATAGAAGCCTGGTCCAAAAGCTGAAGGGCACAAGGGGTGTGTGTATCCCCTTTTCAAGGTTCCTCTCTCTTTGTTTTAAGCATATTCTGGGCAGAGAAGCATATAATAGTACAGATTCACCGTACACTGCTCCAGATATGCTATGGAATTTAGACTCTCTAGTATCTGAAGCTGGAGAGGTCGAAATTCCTGAACGAATGCAACTGGCATTCGCTTCAACTGATGCACCTGTGGAAGGTGAGTCAGAAAGGCAACTGGGCGGGCCTCAAAATAATGAGGGATCCTCCAGTTCGTCTAATGTTGTGGTTGAGGATAGAGCAACCATAACTGAAGCAACCCCAATTACATCTATCCCTGGTGAAGATACTTCGGTATCTGATCCTCCAACAGATGCACCCATCCTAGGAAACTGGGGAAGGTCATCTGGAGACTGACCAGGAAACTGGTCAGCCCTCAGTTACATTCATGGATCTGGACATGGGTGTTAATGACGAGGAAATCCTTATAGAATCTTCGGATTCTGAAGGTACTGAATCAGACTTGGAGATTCTTGATGCTTCTGTACAAGCTCAAGACCCTTCATCTCCAGTCTCACTTCCAGACGCATCAATTTCACTTTCACCCCCCCAAATAAATGTGCCTACAGATATATCTTTACCAACATATTCTGCTCCTTCACCAACTGGGCAATTCTCACTTGCTCGATAAATGCCCCCACCACCGTCGCCGTTGTTCACACCTGAGCATTCTCAGCATGAACAACAATTTGATTTTCCAGTCCTTTCTTCATCCACCACTCCAATTATATCTTCAACTGCTGGTTTGACAACTGGGGAGACTTCTTTAAGTTTGCCTCCTCCAGTTTCTCCAGTAGTAACTGCTGCTGGTCCAGTGACACCTTCTCCTTTGTCACTGGACAGTCAAGTTGTCTCACTTCAAGTCGATCTCCAAAACCTTCTAACCAGGGTGGAGGAGATTCAGAAGACACTTGACAAAAACACCAAGTCATTCTCCAGATACCACAAAGATCATTTGACAAATATTAAGGTGGTTGATCTGGGGATAAACAAGTTTTCATCTAATGAAGACTTAGTGTTTAAAAAGCTCAATGAGTTGGTCACTGGCTGCAACAATCTAGCTGGTACTCTAAAGGAAGCCTTTGACCTAACTCAGTCCAAGGTCACCAGTTCCATTTCCAATCTACTTGGCAACACTGTTAGAACTTCTGAAGTGGATCTGAAGGAAATTGAGAGGCAGGTCAAGGAATTAGTTGAAAGACCTGGCCTTAATGTAACTGACCTTGGCGAGCAGTTGATATCTTCAGTTGGTCAGAAAATAGAGGATACGCTGGGTGCTAGGGAAGCACAATTGGTTGAAAGGGTGATATCTGAGATCACCAAGCTGGCCACTCCTCAGGTTGATCTGGCCCCACTCACCAGTGAGATCAACCAGTTGAGAGGCAGCGTCGAGAATTTGAGCACCCAGGTATCTCTACATGCTCAATCTTTAAATAATCTGACAACTGAAGTAGAAAATCTGAAGAAGAAAGATGATGAGGTGAAAGAAAAGGTTGTCTCTGGGTTGGATGAAGACTCCAAGATCTTGAATGCATTGAAAACTGGTCAAGAACAAGTAACTGCCAATGTTTTGACCCAGTCAAAATAGACGAACCATTTATGGAGGTCCTTCAGGATGATGTGTGGGATCTTTAAGGAGTGTAAGGACATGCAGTCATGGCAGCCTCTTGACCGGTTGCCATCACACCCCTCTGAATGGGAAGGTATTCGGGCAGGTCTAGATGCTGCCAAGGGGGAAAGAAGTGCAGTCCTTCCACCAGTTGCACCTAGAAGGACTCCATCTGGAAGTCAAGTTGGAAGAGAATTGATTGTGGCTACCAGTACTGAAGCTGGTGAGCAAAGAGTTGGTGGATCTGGTGATGATGGTGATAGGGGGAATGTTGTTTTGGATAAGGGTAAAGTTTGGCTGTTGAAGCATCTGCCCAGCCGGCCACTGATGAAATGTTAGAAACTGGTAATGCTGACATACTTCCTCCAGTTTCAGATAGTGATAGCAGAAGACTGGCGAGACTTGGAAATGATATTAAAGAAAAGAAAAAGATGAAACAAAGAAACCAAGCTGAAGCCAGGGCACATCTTGCACAAATCAAGTTACTTGATATGAGTGATGCCAATCTTTTGGGTATCACTGCTGAGGAGCATGCCAGAATTAAGAATGATCCCAGGATAGTTGACCAGTTGAAAGAAATGCTAGATGTAGAACTGGACAGACATTATCCTGAGGATGAGGCTGAATTTGATGCCAGAAGTTTAAACATTTCAGTGGAGAAGGCTAAGGAGATAAGGGCCAGTGGGATTCTTAAACGTATTGCAAATGTTAAGAAGGTTGTGAAGAGTGTATTGAATCCACCAAGAAGAAGGATTCCACAACCAAGAAGACCACTGACAAGAGATGCAAGAGATGCTGACCTTAGCACATTCATTGAACCAACTGGCGAGGTATCCAATGAAGACATTAAGTCCGCTGTACTGGCTGCTGGTGCTGGGAGTATAAAAATAACAAATGAATCTGAAGCTAGAAGCTACTACTCCCAAAACATGTCAACCATAAGACATAGTGGTACTATCAATAATGTCAATGTTACAATCAAGCCAGGCACCAAAGTTTTTCAAATCGAAGTTAAGTATACTGGTGGGCCACTGGTTAGAACTGACGATCCTGGTGCTATGCAATATGGGTTCAGCGAATGGGTTGAGATGGTGAATGTTTTGGATGCGAAGGCACAAAAGAATAGGTTTGAGAAAGCTTGGGTGAACTTTCTAAGGGGCAAGATTCAGCACAAAGAAAATCTGGAGCTAAAGCTGAACATTGACCCTGAAGACTCACAACCTATCTCTTCAGTTGCCAAGAGAAGAAGAACTGGCGAAGGGCCATCTCATTAAGTTCTTTCTTCAGTTATCTACTTGTAATTTGTATTTACATTCTGTAACTTGTGTAAATTCCATTTCCTTGTATAAATGAAGTTACCAGTTTGTAACCACAAGGTAGATAATAGATTAAAATCTAACAAACCTAAAAGAAAAACCTAAGGCATTTATTGATCTATAAAAATGCCTTAGAAACTTAGATAGATTTAAATCGAACAAGTCTCTATAGTTCACACTTGTATAGATACAAGAACTAGAAAAAGACTTAGACTATATTTCTAGACAAATAGGGGGAATTTGTTTGGACCAGTTCACCTGGTAAACTGGCCAGTTTCCAGTTGCATCTGGAGACTCAGTTGAACTGTCCAGTCTCCAGTTACATCTGGAGACCTTAATGATTTGTTAAAAAATATATTGAAGTCCAGTTGCACCTAGAAGGACTCCATCTGGAAGTCAAGTTGGAAGAGAATTGATTGTGGCTACCAGTACTGAAGCTGGTGAGCAAAGAGTTGGTGGATCTGGTGATGATGGTGATAGGGGGAATGTTGTTTTGGATAAGGGTAAATGTTTGGCTGTTGAAGCATCTGCCCAGCCGGCCACTGATGAAATGTTAGAAACTGGTAATGCTGACATACTTCCTCCAGTTGAGAACTGACCAAGTTGAAGAAGCATTCCAGTTGAAGTCGAAGACAACAAATGGAAGATAGAGAATGGCAATGGCAGCGAAGCCCAGTTGACATTCTAGTCAGTTACAAACTGGAGACCATCAGTGGAAAGTCTTACAAAGCTTTACACTGATTACGAGGAATTGACTTATATGCTTTATGTACCTTTACCCGGATAATAAGCCTTATCTTATTATTTAAGTAATAAAAGGTATATAAAGGTGGTTGAATAAAGTCACTTTAACATACGACTTTACACTCCCTTTTAAGGAATTAAATGATATTCCTTAAATGCTCCCAACCACATTTGTACGGCCAAAGTTAACATCCCAATGTTAACTTTGCCTATAAATACAAGTCATTGCACAACAAGAATATTTAAGTGAAAACACACTTCGAACTTCTTCGAATACTCTTCAATAGAATTCACTTTGCAAACCTGCAATATTCTTGGTGAACTTGTGCAATCTTCTCTCAATCGCTAAAAGGAACATTTCACAACTTTAAGTGTTTCGATTGTCTTGAGAAATTCTGAGTGTAGATCAATTGTATTTCATAGGTTGTTAGGATATTTACATTCGTGTATTATCTTGGTTCCGCATCAACCTTGTAATTTGTTTAACTTCAATAAATAAATTACACATTGAAAATTACATATTGTTTCATCAAGTTATCTTACAAGTTATTTGTATTATTGCATTGTTCTTTACTTATTGTCATTTATATAAGTAATCTATCTAGAACTTGGTATATACACACTGCAACTGGTCGTCTCCAGTTCAGTGCATACGGCAAAGTTAACATCCCAATGTTAACTTTGCCTATAAATACAAGTCATTGCACAACAAGAATATTTAAGTGAAAACACACTTCGAACTTCTTCGAATACTCTTCAATAGAATTCACTTTGCAAACCTGCAATATTCTTGGTGAACTTGTGCAATCTTCTCTCAATCGCTAAAAGGAACATTTCACAACTTTAAGTGTTTCGATTGTCTTGAGAAATTCTGAGTGTAGATCAATTGTATTTCATAGGTTGTTAGGATATTTACATTCGTGTATTATCTTGGTTCCGCATCAACCTTGTAATTTGTTTAACTTCAATAAATAAATTACACATTGAAAATTACATATTGTTTCATCAAGTTATCTTACAAGTTATTTGTATTATTGCATTGTTCTTTACTTATTGTCATTTATATAAGTAATCTATCTAGAACTTGGTATATACACACTGCAACTGGTCGTCTCCAGTTCAGTGCATATATTGCAAAGTAACTCCACCATCGACATAGAGGTGTCTTCAGTAGTACCATCTAACGAGTTGAGACTTACAATATGTGATGGAGAAACTGGGGTTTGATCAATTGTTTATATCTTTTACATAAATCAAATGCCAACCACTTATGTAGTTATACATACTGACATACATAGTGATAATGCATTACTGCATTGTCACAATGACCCTCATTTTAGCTTTTTCTTTGAGCGGTTTTTATGTTTGTTTATTTTCACAGATTCCATAACTGTTGCTTTAAGAGAACTTTGTGAGACTTCATTCTCAGTTATTCCTCTGCAAGTGGCTCACATAAAAAAATTAACTAATAAACACAAAAAAATGACATACAATAGCAAAAACATTGATACACACTAACCGAATTTTTTTAAACTAAACGCGAGAATACGAGCGTTGCAATCAAGATGCAACAGATTCGGGTTCCTCAACTAACATATTCCACAAACCGAAAACTTTCTAAACAGGTGAAATTGATTGCCCTTACATACTATTTCATCAACCAAAATTAAGAAACATCATGTCATGGTCGACTCATAGCCAATTCTAAGCATCTTATTATAGTTTAGACTCTTAGGTCCTTGTTGTTAGATAACTTAATTAACTTAATTGACTTAATAAAAGTTATTTAATCTATTAAGTCAATATGTTTTTTTAAAGTTAATAAATAATAAATAACTGTATTGACCAGGCAGACAGTTTTTATCCACTTGTCATTTAATTCACTGAACACTTAATGGTTATAACTTAGTTAACTTAATTGACTTAATAAAAAAACCTAATCATTAAATCAATTAATACTGTTTGTTTTTTTTACTTAATAAACAAAAAATAAATGTATTAACTTAATCCAGAGTCCAGACACAATTTTTATCCACTCAGTTACTTAATCCACTCAACAATTAATGGTTAGAAAAAACAAACAGACCCTAAGTAGATTACTTACAACTTACAACTATAATAGTTTAGACTTTAAGTAGATTATTCATAACATAAAAACTAAAAAAAATTAACACCCCAACTATGACGGAAACATGGGATGTCGACTTTCATTCATGTAACCGGGCTTTGACTTTGATTGACTAAAATGAACAAAGTCATGTAGCAATAAGGGAAAAGGCAAGACTTTCAAAACAGTCACTCGTAATTCATCATTTCCCTATAAATGTGATTTAAGTCGACTAGGTCTACTTTTTATGTTAACTGTAACACTCCAACTATGACGGAAACATGGGATGTCGACTTTCATTCATGTAACCGGGCTTTGACTTTGATTGACTAAAATGAACAAAGTCATGTAGCAATAAGGGAAAAGGCAAGACTTTCAAAACAGTCACTCGTAATTCATCATTTCCCTATAAATGTGATTTAAGTCGACTAGGTCTACTTTTTATGTTAACTGTAACACTCCAACTATGACGGAAACATGGGATGTCGGGAAAAAAACAGCGTTACATGGAAATTACATAGAGCAACAACTATATGCATCAAAGGATTGAATAATCCAATCATAAACGTTCAAATTCAAGTTACAAATGCATAATGAGCATACAATCATCAAAATGTATACAAAAACAACTATTACAAAAGATGGATCATGATCATAAGCGTTCATCCCGTAAAGAGTAGGGATCATACGGGTCAAAGGACCCATGAATGGTCAAGCTCACTTCTATCATACAGATCATCCATCACGTCTTAGGTTCACTTGATTACCTGAAAAGTGTACTAAATCGTCTCAACATGATGGTACGTTTTGTTTAGTGTTTAAATTTATAAAAATGTTGTACAAGTAATTATCTCAAAACACACACACCTTAACGGACAGGGGACCCGATCAGATGTAGTATAGTTAAGTGATAAGTACAGGATCGTTCGCAGGGACGCATTGCTTTACCTAATCTAGTAATATGTGTAATTCTAGCGGTTGGGGGTTGTCACGATTTCCTATTAAACTAATTAAAAATACTGAAAAGTAAATAGAAGCCGCAACCGCTTATTCAGCGAGAGGCTTAGTCTGAAAATAGTTTGAAAAAGCAATAACAGTAATTAAATTAAAATACTTGTTTGGCATCTCAGATCTCATGATACGACCGGATATTACTCTACCTACTTTCTAGACTGTTGGAAACTTAATCACGGCTCAGATTCTCGTTAGATTCACTTTGCCTAATTAACTAGTGTTGTCCCTAGACTCACACTACTTCTTTAAACAATTTCTCGTTAGATTCATTGTTTAAGAATTAGTGACCTAAAGTTTGTGTTACTAATTCATCTTTAAGTTACCCGGCTCTTAAGCCATGACCAGATAATAATTCCCTTCGGTGACCACAGTGCACGTTTCCATGTCACTGGATCGCGTTTGACATTGTTAAGCATCATGTTCTATTCATCCTAATTACTATGGTTCTGGATCCCTCAGTTATAAGTGAATCACCTTTTACATCTAGTTATAGACCGACTAGTGTTTTCCATCCTAGCATATTAGTACCAATGTATGATCATAGACAAACATCAGAATTAAACTAATATATTCAGATATAGAACCGATAATAATATGAAGAACTAGTAAAACATGGATCTACGATAAACAGTAAAACACACTCCAACAGATCTAACAAATAAAGTAAAATAAATAAACGTCTACATGATCACATCGATCCAAACAAGTATTCATCATACTAGCCTACCATTATTAAAGGAATAACAAAGTCTGAAAAGATGAAAGACATTGTTTACCAACTGAAAGTAAAATAAAAGAGTAGATCTAGGTTGCGGATGAAGATCGGAAGGTGTTAGAAGCTCCAAAACCTCCTTGGAATCTGCAAAGTCGACCTAGGGTTTGATGTGGGCGGATAGGGCTGCTGAATCGACTCTCTCTTAGGGTTTTGAGGGCTGCTTCGGCTTAAATAGTTTTAGGGCTTAAATAGTGTTTTAGGTCGGTTTGCTGAACTGGGCTTCCCAGGGGTGCTGGATGGGCTCCAGCAGCGCTGGGCTTGAACCAGCGGCGCTGACAAGGTGCCAGCGGCACTGGCGGCTCCTGCTGCTTCTCGTTTCGCTTCGTTCGGTTCCCGAATCACCTCCTTGTGTCTTGTAACTTCATAGGTCTTCATCTTGAGTCACTTGATTCCATTTACCCTCACTCGCATCTTCCGTGAACCTGCGTAAACATGGCATTCATTAAGTACCGATAGTTCCGGAATATTAACTCATTTAGACATTGAAATGAAGCCTTTCGATTGGGGTTTTTATCACAAAATAAACGCTCATCACAACACAAGGTTGGTGAGTTCGTAGGTTTTAGCAATTTATATCATTAGTGTCGGGATAATCAACCGTTGTACATCTTACGAGGGTTAGGATACATATACAATACGTTCATGATTAACAACAATGATTCATATAACAACACGTTCACTATTAACTACAACAATTCATATAACAACACGTTCACGATTAGCCACAACGACTCACACATATAATACTGCAACAACAACATACGAGTAAACGTGGGTTCACCAATCACAAACGTAGGTATCACCATACCTATAACATGGGCATGAAAATACCCATAACATGGGTTTAACAACCCATAACGTGGATTCAATAACCCTAAACGTAGGTATAACCATACCTAAAATATGCGCATGAAAGCACATAACGAGCGCAACCACGTGCACTAACATATACATAAGCATGTTACAATACGATTATCCTATGTCTCGTCCTATATCATATGTTTCAAATCAACCGACACTCATTTACCAACTAGTACACTTTCCACCCCAAATCATATAAACGTAGAGCTACTAAACTCACCTGAGATGGGCAAGTAAGTCTCCAAAGATAGATAAGCACAGTCGAACTTCATCCACGATCACAACCTACATCACAAGGTATCCCAAACGAATAAGGTCTAGCTAGTTTTACAATGCCACAATCCCCAAAGGTTCACTAGAAGTGATTTAAGAACGTTTGGATAACAAAGGAAGAGTTTTGGTTAAACACGTTTCATTGACTTAGCACCAAAAGTTGACATGAAAATCAAAGTGTTTAAATTTGTGTTTTAACAACTTATTTGACCTTTATTTGATGATATAAGATTTCCCTAAAAGTTACAAGTCGATTGAATGTAGAACGAAGCGGGAAATGAAAAGTAGTTGACTCTTGTGGAGAACAAAGGTCGTGCTCAGCCTCCCAGAGGCCGTGCTCAACCTCTCAGAGGCTGTAACACCCGTCGTTTAAAAACCTGGATTTTTAAAAACTTTGCCAAACGGCGTTTAAAACGTAGCGGAAAAGATCACTTTAAAAACTGCCCCATCCGTAACGGATGGTACCTTTCATAAATGATGTTACTAATGTGCATCATCAAAATGAAATCCAAGTCTTGGCACCAACATAAATGCCCACATTATTACAAAGTCTTAAACCATAAATAAAGTAGCCAAAACATAAGGCTAAGGGAAGTCTAAGCAATGAACAATCTATGCTAGTCTTCTTTATTACTTCTACCCATCTCACCGAGCTAATCCTTTCCTAGCTCAAGCTTGCTTATCCTGAAGGCACAACATTTTCAAAAGAACAAGTGTTAGCTAATAAATGAGCTAAGTAAGATAACATAGTATTGAAAACATTTTCCATTTTACATATATTAACAAAATCATCTTTTAGTGTTAATATCACATACATATCGATCATTGCACACATAACTTATCATAACACAATAGGATCATCATGTACCTAAAGTGCCTAACTTTTCTTTCTTTACTTTATATCTTTGCCTAGACGTAGGCTAAGTGACTTATGTCACTTATATAGGGATGTGGGGTTTGTGTGCAGGCGGTCGTAGACCATACATGGAGTCCTCACACCCGACATGATGGGTAAACCATAAGGTGGTCCATCGGCGTCGTTAAGGAAAGACAATGTCTATCCAACTGAATAAACCGTTTATGCCTTTACGCATTGGTGGTTAGTTACTCCACCCGGAATACTCGAACGTAACTATGCCACGGGGGGTATCATGATTCCCAAACCACGTGACCACGTACGCACTAGCTCCTTGGAACTAGCACGGGTTAAGCTTAACACAAGACTTTACATATGCTCGAGACTTCTTAATTATATTAGCTTAGGCTACACTTTCACCTAAACTAATCACATAAATCATCTTTTACTTTAGGACCCTTAAACGTGCACGTGACATGACAATCCTAATCATATGTCTAGTGACTAGGTGTTCAAGCCATGCATACAAGCATATAACATAATCATTTCATCTTTTCATAATCACATAACATAAACATTTCATCATTTCATAACTTATGCACTTACCTCATGCCTTTGCAACCTGCATACGCATGTCATACATCGTTAATGGTAAGCATCGTATCCCTTATTATCCTCCCATAATCACCCATAATCATATAAACATGCATACATAATCATTCGGGAAGTTTAACTTATAAAAACGTGTTTTGTTGTACCATTGATGGTGATTTTTATTTCTGCTTTTAAATTTATAAATTGTTGTACAAGTAATTATCCCAAAACACATACCTTACGAGCAAAGAACTCGATCGGATGTAGTATAGTTAAGTGATAGGTTACAGGATCGTTCGCAGGGACGCGTTGCTTTACCTAATCTAGTAATACGTGTAATTCTAGTGGTTGTGGGATTGTCACGATTTCCTATTAAACTAATTAAAATACTGAAAAGTAAATAGAAGCCGCAACCGCTTATTCAGCGAGAGGCTTAGTCTGAAAATAGTTTGAAAAAGCAAATAACAGTAATTAAATTAAAATACTTGTTTGGCATCTCCGATCTCATGGTACGACCAAATATCATTCTACCTACTTGCTAGACTGTTGGAAACTTAATCACGGCTCAGATTCTCATTAGATTCACTTTGCCTAAGTAACTAGTGCTCTCGCTAGACTCACACTACTCTATAAACAAATTCTCGTTAGATTCATTGTTTAAGCATTAATGACCTAAAGTTTGTGTTACTAATTCATGTTTAAGTAACCCGGCTCTTAAGCCATGACCAGATAATAATTCTCTCCGGTGACCACATTGCTCGTTTCCAAGTCACTGGATCGCGTCTGACATTGTTAAGCATCATGTTCTATTCATCCTAATTACTACGGTTCTGGATCCCTCGGTTACAAGTGAATCACCTTTTACATCTAATTAAAGACCGACTAGTGTTTTCCATCCTTATGTATTAATCCTAGTGTATGATTATAGACCGATCATCAGAATTAAATCAATACATGCAGATATAGAACCGATAATAACATGAAGAACTAGTAAAACATGGATCTACGATAAACAGTAAAACACACTCCAACAGATCTAACAAATAAAGTAAAATAGATAAACGTCTACATGATCACATCGATCCAAACAAGTATTCAGCCTACTAGCCTGACATTATTAAAGGAATAACAAAGTCTGAAAAGATGAAAGACATTGTTTACCAACTGAAAGTAAAATAAAAGAGTAGATCTAGGTTGAGGATGAAGATCAGAAGGTGTTAGAAGCTCCAAAACCTCCTTGGAATCTGCAAAGTCGACCTAGGGTTGAATATGGGAGGCTAGGGCTGCTGAATCGGCTCTCTCTTAGGGTTTTGAGGGTTACTTCGACTTAAATAGAGCTGAAAGTCGGTTGCTGATCTGGGCCGTCCAGCGGCGCTGGGATGGGCTCCAGCGGCGCTGCACATGGGACAGCTGCGCTGGCAAGGTGCCAGCGGCGCTGGTAGCTCCTGCTGCTTCTCGATTTGCTTCGTTCGGCTCCCGGGTCACCTCCTTGTGTCTTGTAACTTCATAGGCTTCCATCTTGAGTCACTTGATGCCATTTACCCTCACTCGCATCTTCCGTGAACCTGCGTAATCATAGAATTCATTAAGTACCGATAGTTCCGGAATATTAACTCATTTAAGACATAGAAATGAAGCCTTTTGATAGGGGTTTTTATCACAAAATGGACGCTCATCATATACCCCCACACTTAAGTCTTTGCTTGTCGTCAAACAAATAGTCCAAGAAAATAAAACAATGATGAACGGACTACTTAAGTGTTCTAGTTATTCTACTTTATTAAAAACATTTGAAAGATTAGTCATGCAAAATGATTTGAGAAAGCTTTAGTCAAAATCAGTAAGCTATAGCTAGAGGCAAGATAATTGGTCAATCAAAACTAAAAGCTAACTTTTTATTTGTGTTAATACCTCTAAAACCGTTCTATAATTCCACATGTCTTACAGCTCAATCTTACTTCCTTCTGCTGACTAGTTAAGAACTTAATTAAAGTTTGTATAGCAATCAGAACTACTAGCTACTAGCAAGGCATTTATATTCATTGTTAGTGTACTTGTGAGTCACTACTTAGACATACCCTCACACTACAGTCATGCTCGCTAGCTAAACACTAAAGCAGTTATACGATATTATCATATTTAATAGTTGAGACAACGGTGACAGGTCGGTGGTTCCCCATGCCCAAAGCAACATAACTCAACTAATGGTTAGAGTTTATTCCTTACATCAAGACAGCGGTGACAGGTCGGTGGTTCCCCACGCGCAAAGCGACATAACTTGATGCGTATAGATTTTACTCATTAATAGTTCTTTGAACTCTTTTTATTTAATCTACTGATTACCTTTCTTAAGATTACTACATTATTCATGCAATAGACATTATCAGAGACCCCAGATGACTCATACACTTACTCCGCATGCAACTAGTTTACATTAAATAGTGTAAGAATTAAGGCGAACCATACGTCTAAACTAGTTCCTACACAAGCACGTATAATTAAGTCCAATTAATACACCTATACTAATGTCTAGATGGCTCTAATTGCTAGGCATATTAAAGTCCGGTTAAGTGTGCTATGGCAAACATAATCGCATTCAGTTTCAGTCTAAGCTCTAATCCAGTTGGAAAAATGAACAACCACAAATCTATAGTTAAACTAACAGTCCTAACTAACCGTTCATCTACCAAATCTAATATTGCTTAGTTATCGTCATCTTTTGTCTACTTGCAAAGCTTATATTCTCAAAATGATTTTCCGATACAAGAAAAACTTAAAATTTGCATGAAATAAGTAGTAGAAAACTTATGATAAATCAAGCAATTAAACCACGGGTTTTTCCTATTCCATCCCCCACACTTAAATTGTACAACGTCCTCGTTGTAATGAACCTAACATAACAGGGTAATAGGAAAAACACGGAAAGATAAAGGATTAACGAAACTTCCCGGGCTTATGTTGCCTGATTGTTGTTGAAGATGGCATTTGCGGAGCGACTGGAATGATATTGAACTTCAAAAACTTGAGTCGTCTCCGTTTGATGGCGATCCATTGATGCGTCTCCACCTTCTTTTCTTTTTGGTATATTTTTTGATTTTTTGATTTTTTTGGATTTTTGGGTTTTTCTGATTTTTTTTTGATTTTTCGCGATCTGGTGTGCAGACTGGAGCTGGGAGCGGCGCTGGCTAGCAGATAGCGGCGCTGGACAGGTAGGGAGCAGCGCTGGCG
This sequence comes from Erigeron breviscapus, assembly GCA_034093135.1. Lineage (NCBI taxonomy): Eukaryota > Viridiplantae > Streptophyta > Magnoliopsida > Asterales > Asteraceae > Erigeron > Erigeron breviscapus. Next base: position 67,533,961 of record CM067169.1, read on the forward strand.
AGCAGATAGTGGCACTGGACAGGTAGGGAGCGGCGTTGGATGGCTGTGAGCGGCGCTGGATCTGCACAGGTGCAGGTCCAGCGGCGCTGGAAGTGGCTGAGCGGCGCTGGGAAGCCCAGGTGGCTTTCCCAGCGGCGCTGGGAAGCCCAGGTGGCTTTCCCAGCGGCGCTGGAAGGTCTTCTAGCGGCGCTTTTGGCTCCTGTACGTGTTTCGACGTCTGATTTTCTTCAACGAATTGATGTTTGAACTCCCCCACACTTAGCTTTTGGCCAAGTGCTTGGTTTCCTTCAGACTACAAGACAAAATACTCCTGCACACTTCAATCAAAATATCAAAATGGAAATAACAACCTAAAACATAAAAAAAAATAAAAACGAAATACGATTGCAATAAGTTACTTGTTCCTTTGATCCATCGAAAGCTTGCATCTGTGATTCTAAAGACATACTCATAAAATAGATCACAAATGATAAAATTCAAAACAATTCACTAAATTGCAATTAGTCACATATTCCTAAAAATGAAAATAAAAATAAAAATAAAAATAAAAATAAAAATGAAAATACGGCTTGGGTTGCCTACCAAGAAGCGCTAAGTTTAACGAGTCTTCAGCCGGACTCGGTCTAGAAACTAGGTTGAGGAAGAATACGGGGTAGGCCGGGGGCCGGTTCCCGTTGGGTAACGTTCAAAGTGACTTATGGCTTCTTTGACGTTCGTTCCTTTGCTCTCTTCCAAGTTTTCTGAGTTCCTTCGTGCTTCAGTAGCTTCAACCATCTCCACGTCGATGGGTGTTTGATATCCAAGGCTGGTTTGGGTGATGACGGATTTGATTTCGCGAAAATCGGGGCTGTAGGTGGTGCCAGCGGCGCTGGGTGTGCCTGAGAGGCGCTGGGTTGGGCGCTGGGTTGAGTCCCCAGCGGCGCTGGTGGTTTCGTGGCAGTGTCCGATTTTCCAATTTTGCACGATTCGGCTTCTTCCTTTTCTCGGGCAGTTTGCTCTTTAATCTAAATCTTGAATATGGCTGCTATGCACTCTTGTGATGGTGAAGAATACGTGTTCACCTTGGCCTTATTGTCTATCTCTTCCTTCGTTTCTGCATTTAATCTGAGGTAAAAGGCTTCGAGGCGTGTCTCATCATCTATTGTGCCTTCCGGGCAATTCCTTACCAGATCTTCCATCCTTCTCCACGCCTCTCCGATTCCTTCTTTTTCCCTTTGCTCGAATCTCTTCACTTCTAATATTGGTTTTAGCTTTTTAGCCAATTCTTTCTTTTCTTCTAAATTTGTTTTCCTATAATCTTCTTCTTCCAAGATTCGGAATTGCTCGGGTGGTAATATGGCTAGGAAGTCTCCCTTTGTTGCTTTGTCCAATATATTATTCTCTACATCCCCTAAGCCATAGTAAAACGAGTCAATGATGTCGTCGTCCCAAAACGTCCCAAAGGGGAAGTAGTCAACCCACGTGTTGATGCGGTCCCAGGCTTCTGCGATCATCTCGTCATCGTTTTGCTTGAAATCAAAAATAGCCGAACTATCCATACTAAGCTCATCGAAATCGTCCTCTTCTTCAGTTGATTCGTCGTAACTCTCATCCTCCAATCTCCATGTATTATTCCTAATTTCGACCAATTCTTTTAAGTCGTCATCTTCAGCTTCGGTTCGGTAACATGTCACGTTTGATTCCTCGTCTTCAACATCTGCTTTTAAGAATACACAATCGGATCCTTGTCTGAGTAACATCTCTCCTTTGTCGAAATCTATCGTCGCTCTTGCCGAATATAGGAATGGTCTTCCTAAAATCAGGGGGACCCTTTGATAGGACGGGAGGTCTAAAACCATGAAGGTTGTCTCAAAGCTTATATCTTTTACTGTAACAACCACACTTCCCACCTTTCCTCCTCGGCATGTGGAGATCCCATTTACTACTTCCAACCTTATTCCTTCTGGTTTGATTCTTTCAAGCCTTAGACGGTCAAATAGGCTTCTAGGCATTATGTTGGCATTCGATCCGGAATCTGCCACAGCTAGCATATTTTCCGACTGATTTATGCGACATGGAATCATGAACTTTCCAAAGTTTATATCTCTTATGTTATTCCTTTCCTTCATCAACTTTGGTTTCGATAAACGCTCAGCTCCTCCTCTCGATCCATGTAAAACTGGTGCGAAATCAGGCTGTCCGGGGCTCCCAGTGGCGCTGGATGGTGTCCAACGGCGCTGGTAGAGTCTGATCAAGTCGGGAATCATACGCTGCAGATCTTGTGCTTTGTCTTTCACCCTTCTGAAGCTTTCCAAGGCCCACTTGACTCGAGTTAAGGTTGTGTGTAAGTCAGCTTCCTCCGGTAGCCATCTTTGGTAGTCACCTCCATGTTCTTGCGGCCGTTTAAAACTCAGATCTTTCAAAGTGTCAGTCACTCTTCCCAATCTTTCCTCGATCCTTTTCCAAACTCCGTCGGCTTTTTGATGCAACAGGGTTTGTGTGTCCTCAACCCTTGCAAATAAGTGGTCGTAAATACGCTTTTCGAAGCTGTTCACTCCCGACGGTCCTTCCTTCAGGTGATCTACCATCTTTCTCAAAGTACTGATGAATTTCCATCGTAATTTCATTGCTTTCTCCCATGCCTCCTCCCAATTCGAATAATTAAGTTGATCGAATGCCTTGACCTCATCCATCAGCTTTTCTTGATTTATAAATATCTCTGGAAGCTTGGGTTTCGAGCCCGGATGGAGACTGCTGTAAGATCCAACCTTGATAGGGGTCCCTAGCGGCGCTGGTGGTTCGTGGCAGTGTCCGATTTTCCAATTTTGCACGATTCGGCTTCTTCCTTTTCTCGGGCAGTTTGCTCTTTAATCTAAATCTTGAATATGGCTGCTATGCACTCTTGTGATGGTGAAGAATACGTGTTCACCTTGGCCTTATTGTCTATCTCTTCCTTCGTTTCTGCATTTAATCTGAGGTAAAAGGCTTCGAGGCGTGTCTCATCATCTATTGTGCCTTCCGGGCAATTCCTTACCAGATCTTCCATCCTTCTCCACGCCTCTCCGATTCCTTCTTTTTCCCTTTGCTCGAATCTCTTCACTTCTAATATTGGTTTTAGCTTTTTAGCCAATTCTTTCTTTTCTTCTAAATTTGTTTTCCTATAATCTTCTTCTTCCAAGATTCGGAATTGCTCGGGTGGTAATATGGCTAGGAAGTCTCCCTTTGTTGCTTTGTCCAATATATTATTCTCTACATCCCCTAAGCCATAGTAAAACGAGTCAATGATGTCGTCGTCCCAAAACGTCCCAAAGGGGAAGTAGTCAACCCACGTGTTGATGCGGTCCCAGGCTTCTGCGATCATCTCGTCATCGTTTTGCTTGAAATCAAAAATAGCCGAACTATCCATACTAAGCTCATCGAAATCGTCCTCTTCTTCAGTTGATTCGTCGTAACTCTCATCCTCCAATCTCCATGTATTATTCCTAATTTCGACCAATTCTTTTAAGTCGTCATCTTCAGCTTCGGTTCGGTAACATGTCACGTTTGATTCCTCGTCTTCAACATCTGCTTTTAAGAATACACAATCGGATCCTTGTCTGAGTAACATCTCTCCTTTGTCGAAATCTATCGTCGCTCTTTCCGAATATAGGAATGGTCTTCCTAAAATCAGGGGGACCCTTTGATAGGACGGGAGGTCTAAAACCATGAAGGTTGTCTCAAAGCTTATATCTTTTACTGTAACAACCACACTTCCCACCTTTCCTCCTCGGCATGTGGAGATCCCATTTACTACTTCCAACCTTATTCCTTCTGGTTTGATTCTTTCAAACCTTAGACGGTCAAATAGGCTTCTAGGCATTATGTTGGCATTCGATCCGGAATCTGCCACAGCTAGCATATTTTCCGACTGATTTATGCGACATGGAATCATGAACTTTCCAAAGTTTATATCTCTTATGTTATTCCTTTCCTTCATCAACTTTGGTTTCGATAAACGCTCAGCTCCTCCTCTCGATCCATGTAAAACTGGTGCGAAATCAGGCTGTCCGGGGCTCCCAGTGGCGCTGGATGGTGTCCAACGGCGCTGGTAGAGTCTGATCAAGTCGGGAATCATACGCTGCAGATCTTGTGCTTTGTCTTTCACCCTTCTGAAGCTTTCCAAGGCCCACTTGACTCGAGTTAAGGTTGTGTGTAAGTCAGCTTCCTTTGGTAGCCATCTTTGGTAGTCACCTCCATGTTCTTGCGGCCGTTTAAAACTCGGCTCTTTCAAAGTGTCAGTCACTCTTCCCAATCTTTCCTCGATCCTTTTCCAAACTCCGTCGGCTTTTTGATGCAACACGGTTTGTGTGTCCTCAACCCTTGCAAATAAGTGGTCGTAAATACGCTTTTCGAAGCTGTTCACTCCCGACGGTCCTTCCTTCAGGTGATCTACCATCTTTCTCAAAGTACTGATGAATTTCCATCGTAATTTCATTGCTTTCTCCCATGCCTCCTCCCAATTCGAATAATTAAGTTGATCGAATGCCTTGACCTCATCCATCAGCTTTTCTTGATTTATAAATATCTCTGGAAGCTTGGGTTTCGAGCCCGGATGGAGACTGCTGTAAGATCCAACCTTGATAGGGGTCCCTAGCGGCGCTGGTGGTAGCCCAGCGGCGCTGGCTGGTCCCGTTCAGTTCTTCTTTACTCCTTTCTCTCCCGGGATGAAACGTATCGAAGTGTTATGATTGAGGTTTCTCATTCCAGACCTGCAATCGAATGACCACAAAGGGACAGTTGAATCGAAGGGACGTTTACCGGGTGGTGTTGACTTTCCCAGCGACGCTGATAGAGGTCCAACGACGCTGGCCCTGGTACCCAGCGGCGCTGGGAAGCTCCCAGCGGCGCTGGTGTTGCCTCAACAAAATATGTTTTCGCTTTTCGCCTCTTTAACGTCTTCCTCCATTCCCGAATCAGGTTTCTCAGATCCTCTCAAATGCATTGTACCTATCTTATCTGAAACAAACTAAACGAAAATGAAAGAAAAAGAAAACAAGAACGAAAACAAACATGAAAACGATTAGTAACTTCAAGAACAAAATAAAATTAACCTAAATGCAAACAATCTAAACTTAACAACTAAAAACGATAAAATAAAAATATTTTTGGATTTTTGAAATTTTAAGAAAATGAAAATACTATCTAATTTAAACTAAACCCTAATTTTAACCTAAACCTAAGTACTGAAAAGTAACTTTCTCTTGCCGAAACACAAGAAAGGATCGAATTACACTACTAAACTAAGAATGCGTCGTGTCCCCGGCAGTGGCGCCAAAAAGCTATGATGGTGATTATTATTTCTACTTTTAAATTTATAAATTGTTGTAAAAGTAATTATCCCAAAACACACACCTTACGAACAGAGAAACCGATCGGATGTAGTATAGTTAAGTGATAAGTTACAGGATCGTTCGTAGGGACGCGTTGCTTTACCTAATCTAGTAATACGTGTAATTCTATCGGTTGTGGGGTTGTCACGATTTCCTAGTAAACTAATTAAAATACTGAAAAGTAAATAGAAGCCGCAACCGCTAATTCAGCGAGAGGCTTAGTCTGAAAATAGTTTGAAAAAGCAAATAACATTAATTAAATTAAAATACTTGTTTGGCATCTCCGATCTCATGGTACGACCAAATATCATTCTACCTACTTGCTAGACTGTTGGAAACTTAATCACGGCTCAGATTCTCGTTAGATTCACTTTGACTAAGTAACTAGTGCTGTCGCTAGACTCACACTACTCTATAAACAAATTCTCGTTAGATTCATTATTTAAGCATTAATGACCTAAAGTTTGTGTTACTAATTCATCGTTTAGTTACCCGGCTCTTAAGCCATGACCAGATAATAATTCTCTCCGGTGACCACAGTGCTCGTTTCCAAGTCACCGGATCGCGTCTAACATTGTTAAGCATCATGTTCTATTCATCCTAATTACTATGGTTCTAGATCTCTCGCTTACAAGTGAATCACCTTTTACATCTAGTTAAAGACCGACTAGTGTTTTCCATCCTTATGTATTAATCCTAGTGTATGATTATAGACCGATCATCAGAATTAAATCAATACATGCAGATATAGAACCGATTATAACATGAAGAACTAGTAAAATATGGATCTACGATAAACAGTAAGACACACTCCAACAGATCTAACAAATAAAGTAAAATAGATAAACGTCTACATGATCACATCGATCCAAACAAGTATTCAGCCTACTAGCCTGACATTATTAAAGGAATAACAAAGTCTGAAAAGATTAAAGACATTGTTTACCAACTGAAAGTAAAATAGAAGAGTAGATCTAGGTTGAGGATGAAGATCGGAAGGTGTTAGAAACTCCAAAACCTCCTTGGAATCTGCAAAGTGGACCTAGGGTTGAATATGGGCAGCTAGGGCTGCTGAATCGGCTCTCTCTCTTAGGGTTTTGAGGGTTACTTCGACTTAAATAGAGCTGAAAGTCGGTTGCTGATCTGGGCCGTCCAGCGGCGCTGGGATGGGCTCCAGCGGCGCTGGACATGGGACAGCTGCGCTGGCAAGGTGCCAGCGGCGCTGGTAGCTCCTGCTGCTTCTCGATTTGCTTCGTTCGGCTCCCGGATCACCTCCTTGTGTCTTGTAACTTCATAGGCTTCCATCTTGAGTCACTTGATTCCATTTACCCTCACTCGCATCTTCCGTGAACCTGCGTAATCATAGAATTCATTAAGTACCGGTAGTTCTGGAATATTAACTCATTTAAGACATAGAAATGAAGCCCTTTGATAGGGGTTTTTATCACAAAATGGGCGCTCATCAACCATCAGGTGACAAAAGATGTTATCTTACCTCAGTACTGCTTAACAATGAGTTACGTATGTCTTACAGTGCTTGCTAAGTGCTCCCGAAATCCTAGAACGAGTATAAGATCGATCTATAAGGTAAACAAGACTTAAGTATTGTTCAGACCAAATATGCGCCGCATGAGGAAAATATGCGCTGCATATTTCAACTTTTCAGAAGTCAGAAAGTTTCATGCGTTTGCATATGCTCCGCATATTTTCAGAACCTCAGGATATGCGCCGCATGGGAATTTCATGCGCCGCATATCGGGCTCCGATCAGCAATTCCCTAACTTTAAACCCTCTAAACGATTTCCATTCGAACCCAAACCCTTTATCCGACCTGGAGACATAAAATTAACCTTTTAGATGATACTTTTGATGACTTCAAACCATCAATTGATCCTTTAACTTTTTGCTTACATAAATCAATTGTTTAATCACCCGAATACATGAAATCGATAAACGTTTAGCCAATTAACCCAAACCAAACCCTATGGCCTGGATCGAATTCACTTCTACAACCTATAAGATCAGATTTATGAGTAATATAACTCAGATTACCTGCACTTGACGTAGGGGAATCAAGATCTAAGCAAAACTAGAACAAAACTTCACGGAACGATCGAAACTTGAGGGAACTTTGCTTGGAGAGGGAGGGAGATCGGCTAGGGCTCACACACACACACTTATGATCAGAATTATGACAATTAGGGATACCTAATTTCCCCTTAATCCCTGGCCATCAACTCCTAATGTTACACTTAGGACCCCTTAACTTTCAAACATGACTTTCATAGCTTAAATCACTTACCGGGAGACTTAACCATCTATCAAGCACTTAACTTTCTTAACTTTACTTTAATTACTTTTATTTAACATAATTTAATCATTTCATATTAAACAAATTAGCATTTAATCACATAATCCCATATAGGGCACATAAACTTAACGAACCTAACATTGACTAACGATCAAGTCAATAAGTCAAACTTGAAAAGTTTGGGATGTTACAATTACCTCCCCCTTAAGAGGATTCCATGCCCGGAATCTCATCGAAGTGAACAAATGAGGATACTTTTCTTTCATCACAGACTCGGTCTCCCATGTTAAACTTTCACCATGGTTATGCTTCCATTTGATCAACACAAGGTCAATCACCTTCCAGCGAAGTTTCTTTTGCTTCCTTCCAAGTATTGCTACTGGTTCATCAACCATTCTCTTTTCAGGATCAATACTCGCATCTTCAATAGGAATGACACTAGACTCTTCCGCCAAGCATTTCCTCAAATAAGAAACATGAAATGTGTTGTGAATTCCATCCAATTCTGGAGGTAATTCCAACTGATAAGCTAGATCTTTAATATGCTTCAATATCTTGAATGGTCCAATGAAACGTGGACTTAGCTTTCCTTTCTCTAGGCTTACGCGGTTCGGTGCACAATCATTTGGCGCCATCCGTGGGACCATAAAACAAAAGACAACCCACCAAATCACCACGACTTTGATTTCCGAAACGTAGCACAGCCATGACGGACGAATCGCACCACAGATCTGGGCGTCCGAATGAAGAAACACCCAACAAAAGAAAAGAACTTGCACAATGGACACCACTGGCTTTCCACTTCCCGGTGCTGAAGATACCCCCGTCAGAAAACCCAATTGTGATACAAATATCAATATTTAACACGAAAGTTTATAGGGTTTACGTAGACGGAGGGAGCGAATGTGACATCATCTATGAACACTGCTTTGTACAGCTCCCGAAGGGAATAAGAGCTCGCCTAAGTCCCCCACGAACCCCGTTAATAGGGTTCGCGGGAGAAAGGGTTAGTCCATTAGGAGAAATAGATCTAGATGTAACCATTGGTGAACCACCCTACGTAAGGACATAAATGTTAGATTTCATAGTGGTCAGATCTAGTTCTCCATATAACATATTGCTAGGAAGACCGGCAATGCGCCGATTGGAGATGATCGCTTCCACTATTCACTCTATGATCAATCACCTGACACCAGCAAGAGTAGGGACTCTCCACTCAGAATCTGGCCAAGCAAAGGTACACAATGTTAAGAAAGCCCAAGAGATTACTGAGGCCCCAGAAGACCTTACGAAGGTACCAGATCATCAGGACAAGGTTATCGTCAATCCGGGATACCCAGACCAACCTATATCAATAGGAAAACAACTTCCCGAAGGTCTAAAGAAGAAGTTGCTTAAGCTGCTGCAACGAAACTTGGATGTGTTCGCTTGGGAGTACTCAGATATGACAGGGATACCTCGAATAATCGAGATCGAAGGAGAAAAATTCATAACGGAGCACAGACTCAATGAAAGGAAAGACGCGGCCCCCTTCCACCAAAAGAAACGGAGCCTGGCTGCCGAAAGAGACGAAGCTGCCAATAAAGAAGTAGAGGAGCTCGCCAAAGCCGGGATTGTGCGAAAGTCGACGTACCCCATCTGGGTAGCGAATCCAGTCATGGTCAAGAAAAGTGACGGAGGATGGAGAATGTGTGTAGACTTTACGAACATTAACAAGGCCTGCCCAAAAGATTGCTACCCATTACCAGAAATAGATTGGAAGGTGGAGTCATTAACGGAGTATAAGTTGAAATGCTTTTTGGATGCTTACAAAGGGTATCACCAGATCCAGATGGCCAAAGGGGACGAAGAAAAGACAACATTCTACACCAGCAAGGGTACATACTGCTATCAGAAAATGCCCTTCGGATTGAAGAATGCCGGAGCCACCTACCAGCGGGTGGTAGATAAAGTCTTCAAGAATCAAATCGGCCGGAACCTAGAAGCCTACGTCGATGACATGGTGATCAAGAGTAAAACAGAGGAAGACTTGTTAGAAGATATCCAGGAAACTTTCAACACGTTACGCTCCATCAATATGAAGCTAAACCCAAAGAAGTGTTCCTTTGGAGTCGAAGAGGGAAAGTTCCTAGGGTACTATATATCGGACAAAGGGATTCAAGCTAACCCTTCAAAAGTGGACAAACTTTGTATCACCCTAAATAGTCTTTCTTCCATATATCTTGACTTTTTCTATTAGTAAACCTTAGCTTTTTGTTAAGTCGTTTTATGTGACTATGTGTTGCTGATTGAAATATAGATAATTTATATTGTGAAGTCGACAATAGGTGGCAAAAAATGTAGAACAATAAGTGTCATTTATTCTCGTTACATCGTTAATTGCTTTAGTTGTTAAGTGATTATATTAAGGTGACGGTACTTTAGTGTGATATGTGTTAGAGTCATTAACATTGTGATGGGTATGTACATATATTAATTGTATGCTTTTATTATATGTTTAGCTGAATAAGAAATATAGGAATAATTAAGGTGATATACAAATAACATAATAACTAGAAAGAGGAGGGGTTGAATTGTAGTTATGGATTAAACGAGAATTAAAAGTTGTATGGGCCGGGTGTTACGAAATCCACCGACTAAACTCCTTAATTTGATTTTGGTGATCATGGCCTTTAATATAAATTTTATATATCACGTACATTGGTTCCAACCAATATATTCCCCAATAACGAAACCCTACAGCCGTAAAAACATTACTAGAAAAGACAACCTAAACGAGACAGGCCAATCGATTCAACTTCAGAAATTGGTTCAACCACTTAAGTTATTGCGTTCGATTTTGGAGTAAATCGTTTTATCATAAGGTATAACCTTTAATATATTTCTCGTCTTAATTTATTAGTATAAATTTAGGCATGAATTTCATATTAGTTGATTGGTTGAGATGTCTACGAATGTTAATGGATTTTGTTTACTGAACTCGCATCCTTAAATATCAAGCCGAGTCCTATTCGTTTCATGTATAGTTCATTATATTAAGGATAAATATATCTATATATATATATATATATATATATATAGGGGTGGAATAAATTGAGTCCAGCTTAATTTGAGTCCAAAAAGGGTCCATGTAACTTACACATGTGTAAGTTTAACTTACACATGTGTAAGTTATATGGACCCTTTTTGGACTCAAATTAAGCTGGACTCAATTTATCTCCCTATATATATATGTATATATTATTTCCGGGTTTGATCATTATACATGGATAAATAAAGAAAGATGGAGGTTTAAAACCCTTTTAGAGGAGGTCTAAACTAATGATACATAGGGAAGATGGAGCAGAGTAATTGGTTTCTTTTAATATATAAGTCTAGCCAAGCATCATATATAAGATTTGATTTGGCCAAAACTTTTGAACAAATAACAAAGTGGAAGCTTTAGTATTGAATATGTTCATGGAGATATGTAGAAGATAACAAAGTGTTGTGGTTAAATCATTGCTATTAATTAACTACCTCTTATGTTTTGCATCCGCAAATAAGCTAAGAAAGAGTAGTAAGGCTACTTAGCTAAAGTAACATTATTTGTAATACCACTAATACGCGACACAGTAGGAAGGTAGCAGGACTAATCTCATATATATTGCCGTAGTTCTTTACATCTTTAAGTAAATTACGAGTTGGTAAGCTTTGCAAGAACACAACATAATTACAGGAAATGGAACCTTAATTATATATATACACGTGAGTTTTGAAGGATGGAATTATAGTTTGTCTTAAATGCATTTTCACATCAATATGATCATGGATTAATTATAAAGTGTCACATTTTAGTTAAATATATATGTCTAAGTAAGTATGCAAGAGCTAACAACGAAATACCTAGAATTTGATTAAAATATCATTAAAGTATTATTAATTTTGGACTGCTGAACAATGAGATTTGCATTCTTAGATGTCTTAAATTAATAGCAGTATCTTTATTTTAATTACATGTTTAGGTATTCGGCCATTGAAGAAGTAACGAGTTAAGTTGCGTAATTATCCCACTGGAGGTAAGATAACTACCTTTTGACACGAGGGACACAACGAAAACTTAGCTTTCATAATAAATGTTTGTTAAAGCCCCTTCGTACGTATGTTGGGTATGGGAACTCACGGGAGATCACTTGGGTGTTGTTTATGCATGCTAATGATCTTTTTATTTGTCGTTATACTTGATATGCATGCTTAGATGTTGGAAATGATTGAGATTGATGTTTAGTTGGATACTTGTTGGCTTGTACATCTAGTACACTAGACTTGGTAGGATTGCCATATCACGCGCACGTTAAGGGCCCTAAAAGTTGTATTGTTGTTGTTGTTGTTTGTTGCTTGACATACGTATGATTGTTTGAAATGATGTTTTAACTAGCAACTGTTTTATAACTCGTGGTTATCTTACTCAGCTTTTAAAGCTGACACTTGTTTGTCTAAAATGTTGTGTTTTCTCAGGTTGGACATTGAAGTTTGCTTAGAGTGAGGCTGGGTAGATGTTTGCTATAGACGGTGACATTTATTAGTCTTAGCCTCATTTATTTAGATGACATTTATTATTCCTTTTATTGTCGTTATCGACTTTATGATTCCTTTTATTGTCGTTATCGACTTTATGATTCCTTTTATTGTCGTTATCGACTTTATGATTATGGATTTTCTTGAATTATTGTTTTGATGCTATGAAGTAACACCAAACATATGATGACCATTCCGTTAGGAAATGGTTAAGTTTTTATTGGGACGTTTCCGCATTTTAAGTTATTTTGTTAAAAGTTTTTGAAAATCCATATTTTTAAATGTCGGGTATTACAAAACTTTGCCAATTATCACCCCCGAAGACAATAAAGGAGGTTCAAAGCCTAAACGGAAAGCTTGCAGCCCTCAGCCGTTTCCTATCCAGGGGAGCAGATAAACAGCTCCCGTTCTTCAAAACACTCAAAGGATGTTTGGATAAAAAGGATTTCGTCTGGACGAAAGAAGCAGACGAAGCTTTTGAGCAAATGAAGAAATACATAGCACAATTACCTACCCTCACCTCCCCGGTTCCAGGAGAAACTCTTTTTATGTATTTAGCCGCATCCTCCGAATGTGTAAGCGCAGTCCTCCTGGCAGAAAGGGAGCGGAAGCAAGTTCCCATTTACTTCGTTAGCCGAATTCTGCAGGGATCCGAAGCTAATTATCCGGAACTAGAGAAATTGACCCTCGCCCTGGTGCATACAGCAACAAGATTACTAGGGTACTTCCAAGCTCACCCAATTGTAGTACTAACTGACAAACCTATAAGGCAAATATTGCTCAAACCAGAAAAGTCTGGAAGAGTAGCTAAATGGGCAATAGAGCTAGGGGAACACGACATTGAGTTCCGAAAGAGAAACGCGATTAAGGGACAAGTGCTAGCTGATTTCATAGCAGAAACACAAGGAAGTAATGAACCAGAAAAGTATGCCTCTTTAAATGTCATGGAGAATGAAGGATGAGGCGTCTGGAGGTTATACACAGACGGAGCATCAAGCTCCGATGGATCAGGAGCAGGGATTATCCTCGTTAGCCCGGAAGAAAAGGAATATACCTACGCTCCAAGGTTCAAATTCAACACAACAAACAACGAGGCAGAATACGAATCTCTCTTAGCAGGGCTTCGTTTAGCAAAGGAAATGAAAATCAAGCGAATCCACACCTTTGTAGATTCCCAATTGGTAGCATGCCAAATCACTAGGGAATTCGAAGATAAGCAAGAAACCATCAAGAAGTACTTGGAAAAGACTAAAGAGTTGATTGACTGCTTTAGCAGCTTCAAGATAGAACACGTTCACCGTAATCAGAACAAAAAAGTGGATGCACTAAGCAAGTTAGCAAGTCTCACCTTCGAACACTTCGGCAAAAAGGTGCTCATTAAAGTATTAAAAGAAAAGTCAATAAACGAAAAGTATGTTGCTGATCTCATAAAAGAAGACAGGAAAAATTGGATGACACCGATATGTGAATACTTGATCAGCGGGATACTACCAAAAGATCCCAACGAAGCCCGGAAGATTAGAATCAAAGCACCTCAGTATAAGATCACAGACGGACAATTATACAGAAAGTCTTTCGTGACACCTTGGCTAAGGTGTGTAGACCCGAATCAAGCTTCGGTCATCTTCGAAGAGATACACGAAGGAATATGCGGGACTCACTCAGGAGCACGATCCGTGGCAACTAAAGCTATGCGCCTAGGATATTTTTGGCCAACTATGCATCAAGATGCCACGGCATACATCCAAAAATGTGAATCCTGCCAAATCCATCCGAATGTACCCAAGGCCCCAAAGCAAGATATGATCTCGGTCACCTCAGCCTGGCCCTTCGTACAATGGGCAATAGACATAGTGGGACCACTCCCACAGGCCCCTGGAAAAGTAAATTTCTGGTGGTAGCAGTTGATTACTTCACTAAATAGGTCGAAGCCAAACCTCTCGCCTCTATTAAAGGAAAAGCAATAGAGAAATTCGTTTGGGAACACATAGTGTGCAGGTTCGGGATGCCACAAACCATCGTATCTGATAATGGAAAACAATTTGCACAAGGAACATTCCCGAAGTTCTGCGAAAGGTTGAAAATAAAACAAAAATTCACCTCCGTATACCACCCACAGGCAAACGGGCAGGTTGAATCAATAAACAGAGAGGTAGTAAAAGGAATGGAGAAAAGGCTAGGGAAAAAGCACACTGGATGGGTAGATGAACTGCCATTCGTCTTATGGGCACAACGAACAACACCCAAAACTAGCAATGGCGAAACGCCCTTTAGCCTTGCCTTCGGAACAGAAGCGGTCTTACCAGCAGAAATTCAGGTGTCAACTTGCCGAATATCCAAGTTTGACATGGAAGAAAACGAAGGAGAATTAAGGGTAAACTTAGACTTGCTGGAAGAACGAAGGGACATAGCGGCAATAAGGGAAGCAACATATAAAAAGAGACTTGAGAAATACTACAACAAGCGCACCAACCCAACTTCGTTTAAGGTTGGTGATTATGTCCTTCGTCTTAACAGTGCAAGTCAGGTAAAGTACACAGGAAAAATGGGACCAACATGGGAAGGTCCGTACCAGGTTCAAGTATCCTTCGGCAATGGAGCGTACAAGCTAACAACATTGGATGGCGAACCAGTGGACCACACATGGAACAGTTCCAATCTTCGAAAATTCTATCAGTAAAACTGATTATTTTTTGTACCCAAGTGCTACGGCACATAATAAATCGATAGAATTCACAATGTGGCAACTATCCTTTTTAGAATAAATAAAGAAATTGCAAAAAGCAATGCATTTTTCTTATTCTCATACGAAGGGTCGCTCCCTTATGTATTTTTTTACCACGATCGTTATCCAATAAATTTCAAAGACGTATTTCTCTGAGTAAAACGCCTGTTCAAGGGGACGCCCACATATCGTATAACCAAAAACCTAAGGACACAGTCCTAGGATACCCATACGCACTAAACATAAAGACATGGAACAACGAAGGGAGACCCTTTCGCAACCATGCATTTATAACAAAAAGACATGGAACACCGTAGGGGGACCCTTCGGAACCATGCATACTTCAAAAAAGAGAAAAATAAAATATCAACACGATATATTCATTAAGAAATTATAAACAAATTACAATACAATTTATTTTACAGGGCACACATCGGAAACATTCTCTGAAGCAACCGCCGTTTCTACCAAGCGTTTTGCAGCCTCTGGGTCAGCAAGTGTGGTTTGATAAATATGAGGAATAACTTCCTTCCTCCACTTCTTCAGTTGCTCCTCCAAAAATTGAATCTTCGAATGAGTAGTCTGCAGTTCCTCGCACTTGTCACCCCACACCTTCCTGGCCCCATCAACATAGATGTTATTCTCCGACAGTCGCTTCTCGGAGTCATCAAGCTTTTTGGCCAAATCATCAAAAATTCCCTCTGCCTCCTTCAACTTCTCCTGATAACGTTTGTTGGAGCAACGTAGGGCAATGAAAGGAATAGATTTTTCCATTTCATGGGATAAACGACGGATCTCATCACCAGCCCATTTGACATCATCTTTCAAACGCGCCTCCCGACCTTTCACTTCTACAAGTTCTCGGCGAAGACGGGCCCACTCATATCTCAAATCACGATATGACGCCTTATCTACTTCAGAATCGGAATCAGAATCAGTAAAGACAACTGGATGCTTACTTTTCACAGCCGATCTTTTCCGACGACCTTGGAAATACGTCGGCGCCGGAGTTCTACCAGCAGATGTGCCAGCCTGAGTAGATGCAGGTTGGTTACCACCAACAGTTCTTTTTGCTTTAGCGCGAGCCATTCAAAATCCAGAAAATATAAATGAAGAAATTTGAGAGATTGATAGAAAGAAGAAAATGATAATCTCGGAAAAATGAAACGGAAAAAGCTTTAATAGCCCTTACCTACCACTTCGATTACCGCGCAAAGAAGACAAAAGGATTCCATTATCTTTCTGAAACTGCCAAGAACGGTCCCTACACATATGGAATTAAATCAATACATGCAGATATAGAACCGATAATAACATGAAGAACTAGTAAAACATGGATCTACGATAAACAGTAAAACACACTCCAACAGATCTAACAAAAAAAGTAAAATAGGTAAACATCTACATGATCACATCGATCCAAACAAGTATTCAGCCTACTAGCCTAACATTATTAAAGGAATAACAAAGTCTGAAAAGATGAAAGACATTGTTTACCAACTGAAAGTAAAATAAAAGAGTAGATCTAGGTAGAGGATGAAGATCGAAAGGTGTTAGAAGCTCCAAAACCTCCTTGGAATCTACAAAGTCGACCTAGGGTTGAATATGGGCGGCTAGGGCTGCTGAATCGGCTCTCTCTTAGGGTTTTGAGGGTTACTTCGACTTAAATAGAGCTGAAAGTCGGTTGCTGATCTGGGCCGCCCAGCGGCGCTGGGATGGGCTCCAGCGGCGCTGGACATGGGCCAGCGGCGCTGGCAAGGTGCCAACGGTGCTGGCAGCTCCTGCTACTTCTCGATTTGTTTCGTTCGGCTCCCGGATCACCTCCTTGTGTCTTGTAACTTCATAGGTGATTGTGCACCAAACCGCGCCGAGAGGCTTTGTAGAACAAGTGGTAAACCCTAAAGGAATTTTAGGTTTTGTTGGCGATTCCCCGAAGGTAGGAACGGTGTTCCTTTACGCCAACTAAGGTTGTTTGATGTTGATGTCGAATCGTGTTCGACTTGTATTTGGGTTTTAGTTCGATCAGTGATCGTGTATGTGTGTTGGTCGAATGTTGTATATCTAAGTATATCGATCGTGGAGGAATCCTCTTCCTTTTATAGGAGGAGGTTCCTTGGAGGAGATGGTTAGGATTTTCCCTATTCCTTATTTGAATCAAACTCTACTTGCCATGTTTATCCGATTTTGTTTCCTTAGGAGCTTATCCTTTAAGGAGATCGAACTAGGTAGGGATTGTGTTTATCTTTGGAAAGGATTTATGTTAATCCTTTTGTTATTCGATCGAGTTATGCTCCTTCGTGCTTATGTCCTTCGTAAATGCGCTTCGTTATGTTTCCATCGTATAGTGATTCGAAGGGGTACATCGTCAAGCCCCCCAGTCTAATATCATAGACTACTAGGGATATGATTTAGACTTATACACGTAATTCTCTTGTCGATCCTGTCTTCGTGTGATCAAATAATGTCGTCGAGAGCTGAGAGACGCGCCCTTGTGTGTGTCGATGAGTTATCTTCAAAGTATATCCTTCTTTTCAACCTATTTTCATAGGCAGTTTCTTCGAAGGACCATATGTGAACTTTTGGATTAGTTTTCAAGGGGTGAAGGGCGGTGACTTATTCTTCATGGGGCGAGAATGAAAATTTACATAAGTAGGTAGTTGCATGTGCTTTAATTGCTGCAAGTGGGCGACTATTTGCTTGCTTTGGAAAACGTGTCTCATAAGTTCTATAAATATCGGTCCGCTTTCCCCTACTTTTCTTTCTTTCCCTCCATTGTTCTTTGTTCTCTCGGCCTTTTCATTCGAATAATCCAGCCATTATACCGGGTACTTTTTTCGTTCTTCCTCTGTGTTTATTGATGGCAAAGATAGGTATTAAGTCGTCCTTCTCTTCTATCACTGTTGACCAACTTAGGGATTTTGTAGATAAATATTTTTCGGGCAAAATTAGGGATTTTCGTTTGCCTGGTAAGAAGAAAAGTATAATATCTCCCCCCCAATGGCTTTGTTGGTATATATCTAGATTCTTTCGTGTTTGGCAATGTTAGGTATCCATTTTCCCCGTTCTTCCTTAGCATGCTTAGTCACTATGGAAACCATTTATCACGATGGCATGTTCAGGGTCATGCAAAGGTAATGGCTTTTGAAGTGATGTGTCGTGCGTATGGTGGTGATCCCACCGTTGATCTTTTTAGGAAGTTTGCGAATATTTGCGATACGGGTGATTGGGTTACCATTCAGAATAGGCCAAACAATGCTGGTTGCTTTGAGAAGGGTGTGGTAACTATTCGAGATTGGAAAGACCGCTTTGTGTTTATGAGTGACACTTTAATCCCTAATGTGTTTAGTATCTTGGTAAATAGGGAGGGTTTGAAGGATGTAAAAAAGTGTGTTGATCCCATCCCTCTTGACGAAGGCTTAGGTCCTCTGTTTAGGGAGATTAGTGAGAATCATATAGTTGCGTTGTCATACCCTGATAGTGTTCTGTTTAAGGCGGGAATTATAGATGTTTTGCCAGCTGGGGAAGAAGAGATGGATGGTAAGCACATGTCTGCTTTACTGCGTATGCTTTTTCTTCGTTACCCTTTTATTAATTTCATTTACTCTTTTCCATTTGTAGACATGAATTTCATGTACTTTGTGAAGAAAGGTGGTCAAGATGTCGTGCAATCTTCTGGTGAGGCTGTTGCCAGGCCCCAACCCATGCCCTCTGTTGTGCCAAGTGTGAGCCATGTTGAAGGGCTTGAATCATCTCCTTCCAGGAGGGCTGGTTCTTCTGGTGGAGGGTCTCCCCCTGTTGTTGAAGAAGACGATGATGTGGAAATCACTGGTGTAAAAGCAAGTGATTGGAAGGTTCCTGAGGAAGGTATTGGTTCTCGTCTTCTGAAGAGGAAAGACACTGGTCTCCTTCGTTGAAGAAAAAGAAAACTATGTTGAAAGGTATATGTCTTTCCTTTATCTTTTTACTTTACTATTGTTTGATTGTGTGCATCATATGCCATTTTTGATCGTACAGATGATACTCCCCCAAAATCTTATGATGATGAAGACGGTGTTTCTCTTGACTCCCTTCGTGGTATGAGTGACTTAGGCTTCGTTCAATCATATCATAAGCATGCCCAGTTGTAAGTCCCCCGGGTCTTACTGAACCGAGATTGACTTAAGGATATGTCGAGGTGCGGAAATTCCTCGAGATAACCCACGGTTTTTATATCTAGCTTTTATGATATATATATATATATATATATATATCACTATATATATATATATTTATTTATATATATATAATTTAACTATATTATATATATATCTCTATATATATATATATATATATATATCTTTGCGTGAACATAAACACTCGTATTTGGTTACTATAGTGAAACGGCTCTCCGGACGCACTTTATCAACCAACGTGATAATCTGCAGTCTACAAGCCGACCAAACCGGGTGTGTGTTTGCGGTTCGTGCGTGAGATCGAGTATTACCCACAAGATCACTATATGCGTGTTCTTATAGTTTCTCTCTCTAGGATTTGCTCGTTTCTCTCTCTACACTCTTGTTGGAATCACGCATACACACACCCTCTATTTATAGGCAAGTGACAAAAACTCTCAAATCCTATTGGATTTGAGTGTTCTCATGTCAAGCCCATAAGCCCATTAGGGTTTTGGCCTTTGTTTGAGAGTTCTTGTGTACAAGCATGCTTTTGCTTGTTTCCACAGGAACTCTCAAACCATTTGAGTGTTCTTTCCACAAGCAACTATTTGCTCGTTCCCAAGAACCCTCAAATGACCATTTGAGTGTTCTTTCCACAAGCAACTATTTGCTCGTTCCCAAGAACCCTCAAATGACCATTTGAGTGTTCTTTCCACAAGCAACTATTTTGCTCGTTCCCAAGAACCCTCAAATAACACTTAGGAATATTTGAGTTAATGTTTCTACTGCTGTCAAGATGCAGAAACAACATTAACTCAGCTAATGTTTCTACTGCTGTAAATACGCAGAAACAACATTAGCTCAGACAATGTTTCTACTGCTGACACGGTCACCATTGAAAAAGTGGCTGATTCTTGGGATAAAAATATTGTTTCGCAAGTTGATGAAGGTAGAGACTTGAATGAGTTGCATGGTGATGGTTTGAAGTCGACTGCTGAACCAACTTGGCATGGTTTGCATGCAAATGTTGGTGTTTCTCATGTGCCTCCTATGCCGAATCCTCCAAATTTCCTCCAGGTTCTACTTACTTTAGACCAGCTGCATGTCATGCAAATGACATTCATACTAATACAGAAGATGCACCTAAGAATGATGTCTCCCAAAATGATCTTGATGGACACCCGGATAGTCCCAAGACCCAGCAGCCTCGCACTTATGCCTCTATATTTCAAGAAGCTGCAAACATTCGCAAGAAAGGTACTTTGAGATTCATCCCTCCTGTTATCACTTCTGGTGTACCTAGAGCTGTTATTCCATGTGATCTTTTGTTGCAACAAAGTGAATGCTGGAATAATACTTTAGTTGGTCATTTCATTGGCAAACGTCCTGCCCTTTTGTGCAATTTCATGCTAATCGTTTATCGTTTGTGGAAAAAGTTTGGTGGGTGCGGGGCAGGAGGGTGCCTGTCAGGAGCGTAGTTCCTCTTCGCTCTCTTGGTGTAACACTTTTGGCGTCGGGGGGTATTAAAACAAAGTGAATCTTGGGCTAACACTCTAGTTGGTCATTTCATTGGCAAACGTCCTGCTTTCCCTTTTGTGCAATTTCATGCTAATCGTTTGTGGAAAAAGTTTGGTTTGGAGGATGTGATCTTGAATGACCAGGATTTCTTTTTGTTTAAGTTCAAGTCTGAACAGGGTCAATTGCATGTGTTTGAGAATGGGCCATGGTTATTTAATGATATTCCCATCATGCTTAGGAAATGGGAACCTGAAATCTGGTTTGACAAACCAGCTAATGATAAAGTTGCCCTCTGGGTTAATATTTATGATTTGCCAGCCATTATGTGGAGTTATGATATTCTTAGCCATTTGGTCAGTTCTATTGGTATCCCTATTGCGGTTGATAGATATACTGCTGAAATGTGTGAAATAAGAAAGGTAGAGCAGTTTTTGCTAGAGTCTTGGTTGAGTTTAACTCTCTGAGAGATATCCCTATGTTCGTTGAGGCTGAGATTTTAGACTCTGTAAGAAGGTTAAGACTTGAGTATTATTGGATACCTCCTAGGTTCACATTGCAAGATTTTTTGGCATAAATTTGATGATTGTAGTGTGAGGCCAAGGACACAGAAAGAGATGGAAGCTCGTATGGCTAATGCAGCTCCAACATCACAGGTTGGTCCATCAGGGACTAAGAATGGCCCATCAGGGGCTAAACAGGCTAATCCAGTAGAAGCCCAGGCAGATGATGGGTTTTAGAAGCCCAAGAGACATAAGAGGAGGCTCAAAAAGGCCCCTTCATTCTCTATTCCTAAGCCTAAGGTCATGTATGTTCCTAAGAAGACACAAGATTCAAAGGAAAAGGCTCCAATAGCAGCTACTTCTACTACAGCCACTACAGATTCATCAGCTCCAGTTAGATTTCCTACTGTTCCAGCTTCAGCTCCTGAAAGACCAATTCAGATTCATACAGATACTACTACAGTTCCAGACACTTATTCAGGTACACAGGCTAATACAGATCATGATTCTATTCTTACCCCTCCTGCACCTGGTGTTGAGACTAGGAACCAGTATGATGCACTTTGTCAGATTAACACTGATGAGGTTAGTACTCCCTCAGTTGAGCCTATTGTTCCAGCTGATGATGAATTTGAAGATGAGTCTGATAGCGATGAAGTTGTCATTGAAGGTGACACTGATCCATTCATGTAGATGTTTGGTTCATAAATATTGACTACTAGCTTTGTTTTTCATTCTTATTGTTTATATTGCTAGTTCGATTGTTCTTGGGTGTTCTGGGCCTGTCCAGTCATTCACTTGATTCATTTCCTGCATCACGGGTCCCTTTTATTATTTGCGGGGGGCCCGTGAGGGCATTTACTATGTAAATGTTT
Organism: Erigeron breviscapus; assembly: GCA_034093135.1. Taxonomy (NCBI): domain Eukaryota; kingdom Viridiplantae; phylum Streptophyta; class Magnoliopsida; order Asterales; family Asteraceae; genus Erigeron; species Erigeron breviscapus. Next base: position 67,555,949 of record CM067169.1, read on the forward strand.
AAGTCAACTGGCATTCAGCCATGTTGCCTGTTCTTATTTGTGATAATACAAGATAACCAGGGGTGACGACCTTTTACCGATGTTTCTACTGCTGTAAATACGCAGAAACAACATTGTCTATACTACCCATTGAAAGTGTACATTAAGTTAATGTTTCTACTGCTGTAAATACGCAGAAACAATCATTAACTTAATCCTCCATTGGAAGTATATTAAAATAATATTTCTACTGCTGTAAAACGCAGAAACAATATTATCTTAATAACTCATTACATGTAATGTTTACATTCATGTCAAGAACCTGCAAAACATAAATAATAAACAAACATATAGACATAAAAGGATCCCAATATGATCAACAATATATGCCAAAGTAATATTATCGACAAACGGTAATTACAAGATAAATTACAAGACTTGAACATATAAAATAAATGACACATCTAGAATGCTCTTGTCAACAAGGGATATGCAACAACAGTCTCCCCCTTGACATTAGCATCTAGATGTGGTCTTCAAGTCTTCATTTGTCGTCCTAAGTGCTGGCCAAAAAACCCTCTTCAGGAACTTCAGAAGTCATCTACTTTCTTCTGCTCTTCTTCTTCCTTTTGACATGAGTCTCTTTCTCAAAATCTGAGTCACACTCTGTCAGTGATTCCTTGATTCTGGCTATAACAAATCCACGAGCTCTTTCTTGATCAGCCCTAGATCGAGGATCCTTTGGCTTAATCATGTCGGCCATTGCATTTTGATATGCCACATCATCGTGTCCGAACTTGATAAAGATCTCGTTCTTCAGAATCAAAGTGCCAGAAGAGTCAGATGATAGAACATCATCCCCAGAAAATTGTAGAACATTATGATGACCAACTCCTTCATCTCCAGTTGATCGTTCCTGGCCACCAACTCCTACATCTCCAGTTGGTGAGGGACAAGCATCGGCATGAGCTTTCCCTTTTCCTTTGTCTTCAGTTGTGGGGGCTCGAGAGGTACCAGTAGCACCAAGCTGGTTTTGCTCCCCCTGAGACATGGCAGTCCTCGTGCCCATTGGAAATCTTGAAGTCTCTCTTGGTCTGCTAGGATCATCTCCCTCGTCCTCTCTACTTTCCCTCCTAAGGGCATCATCCTTGCAGGTTGGCTGTATCTCCCCTGAGACTTAAGATTTCCAATAATCTCATTTAGCTGGTCATAGTCGTCATCGAACCTTGTCAGACCTGCAGTCTGGCTCTTTATTACTTCATTATGGTTTTCCAATCTTTTGACAATCTGTTTTAGTTGCTCAGATGTCTCAGATTGGATCTTCTGTAGAGCCTCGTGCATTGTCTGAAATTGAGCATTCCTAGCTCTCAGTTCTTCAAGCTCCTGCCGATGTGATTCTTCTTGCTTAGACAGATTCTCTGTCAAGCTAGCAACCAGAGCTCTCATATCAGCCACTTGCTTTACCAAACCAGATACATCATCAGTATCGGTTCCGGAGCTGCTTGGTTCGGAAGAGATCACCGATGGTCCAGGAGGGATAGTTGGTGGTACAGCCGGTCTTGACTCAGACGGTCTAACTGTGACTGCATGCGGTTGTTGGGTTGCAGAAGGTCCAACAACTGGAAGTGTAACAGTGCTATGTGGAACTGATGTTGTAGCGGCACTGGTGAAAGAAGTGAATGCAGACCCTGTTGCAGATAGTCTGATTCTTGTTTTTGATAGCTCAACCGGTGGCCGCATCATCAATCCTTTACCTGCTCCCCTAGGTCTAGCAGTTACCTCCTCAGTCTCACTCTGCACATGCTCAGACATACGCCCCGGTCCCTCTTCAACTGCCACACTCATCATCGCACTAAGTCTGGGTGACTTATGTGTGTCAGATGTGCCTTCATCAGCTCTCTTTCTCCTCCTGAGTTGTAAAGGCGAACTATCTTCTTCTTCTTCCTCCTCAGGCTGGAAGTCTGCATCAGCCTTCAGTTCCCTTTCAGAGCGAGCAACACTTTGCTATAGAAAAAGCCTACGTGCTCTCTCTTGAGGATCTTCTTGACCATCATCATCACTGGAGCTATCCTCTTGACTACTCGCAGTGGCATGGGGATCACTACTTGCCTCATCATTGGCCTCGTGATCCTCGAACATCTTATCGATCTATGCCTCCAGATCTGCATGAGCGTTATACTATTGAACCTGATTGATGACATCTTCAGGCTCCAACAGTTGTCATGCAACCTCCGTAGCATCTTCAGCATTTCCACGACCTTGTTCCACTTGAAAGAACAAGTCGTCTGCTGCTTCAGCTTGTACTGGGGGTTGTTGCACAGGATGTTGTTGTTGTTGTTGTTGTTGTTGTTGTACTTGGGGTGCTGCAGGTGGTTGTTGGGGAACTTGCTGTGGAGCTGCAGCAACATTTCCTTCAACGTCAGACCCATCATGTGCAAATCCATCATTATCAGGTGCAACATATGCTAGATTGATGACAGCACCAAAAAAATGTATGTTTGTCGGTCGAGCTGGAGGTAGGAGTGGACCTCTATACTTGTAACTATCTTTGAATATTCGATTTGGCATAGTAGTTACATGCTCAACCGGACCCACCTGTGGTAGATTGGGCAGACGAGCATTGATGATCATCATGACAAACGAGGATACATCAAGAAACGCTCGTTGGCAGCTGCACCAATTTGCCTTCTAATCTCGTTGAAGAAGTAACGAGAAAAGCTGTACGGCTTGTTCAGCACAAGGGAGACAACTTGAGACTGGGTCTCGACATTCAGCTTGTCGTACCCTGACTTCATGTTGCTAAGAGCAACCATAACCACATGACTGAAGAACTTCCATTTCCCGTGAATACAGTTCTTCGTGAAAGTGTTCTGGTTTGGATCACCAACATAACCCATTCTTTTGTAGACTCCATATCTTAGTGCCAGTGGGTATGTGATGGGACCATTGGCTCCTCCCTCTTGGGCTTCAGTACCCAAACCAAGTATCTGTATCAAATCCCGAGGAGTAAACTGGATGACTTGATTATTCACCGTAGCTTCAATCCTCTGATTATTTCCAGCAATGTATCTAGCAGATGCCCATAATTGACGAAGATACGTCAATCTGATCACTGGGTTGGCAGTGAGAACCCTTCTGATTCTGGATCGTTGAAAGAACTCCAAAATCTGAGCAAACTCTGTTGCATTTTCCTGGTGGACATCCAAGTTAATCAAATAATTATGATTATTAAAGGAATTGTCTTTCAGCCATCTGCAAAATGATACAAACAACAAAAAGGAAAAGGTTAGCAACAACAAATAAAATCGAACTTTAAAGTCCTTACCATTTTCTAAGCCCTTGAAACTCTAAGTTTCACCGGCTCTGAAAAGGTTATTAACTTTAACTATCGATCAATAGGTTGAATCGACAAAATTCTGATGTTTTCAAAGATAAAGAAACCATTTGTTTCATATTCTACTAAAACATCGCCAATTTTATCGAACCAACACGTCGAAATTAAAACTCTTAATGTTTTCAAAGATATTGAAACCATTTGTTTCATAATCTACTAAAACACTTTTAGTTTTAATAAACGACACATTGAACTTTACTAAATTTAATCAAAACCATTTGTTTTTCATAAATTTTAAAGTCCAACTTATAAGGCAATCGTCCTTTCTAATTTTGACTTATTAAAAAATTTTCCCGTTTTGAAAATTTTCTAAGTCCTAGAATCGACAAATTCCTTATACACACACATATTGTGACAATACACACATATGGTGTCGAGTTTGACTGAATACGACGTGTTTTAGTTTCATATTTTACTTATTTAAAATTTTTCAAATTTTCAAATTTTAAAAATTTTCAAAATTTTCAAATTTTAAAAATTTTATAAGTCATGAAACACGCATATGAAGTAACAACACGCAAATGGTGACGAAACACACAAATGATGTATTTTACTTAAGAACACGCATAATAGTCAAATGCGTGTTTGTTTTGATGATGTCATCACAACACGCAAAATCTGGGACGGGTTTGAAGATCTGGGTTCATAAGAACACGCATATGGTTCAAGAACACGCATATGCAGTCCTACCCAATCAAATCCTAACCAGATGATTTGAACACCAAAAACCTTTTAAATTGGTACAATAGCATCCTATAAGTCCGATTTAACAGTTTTTATGTTCCATTTCTCTATCCATAACATGTTTATAGACCCATTTAGTGATTTTATACCCGAAAATAAAACCCTTAAATATTTGGTCATTTAAACACGAAATCTGGATCTAGAAATCTTGTTAATCTTTTACCTTTGTTCAATAAGTGTTAAGAATGGTGTTTCTTGTGTCTGAAACACGTACAAATCAAGTTTTATGAATCGAGAAGATGAATAGTGTTTGGATGGGAACGCGCAAATGGAGAGGGATAAAAAGAGAACACGCAAATGATTTTGAAATAATCATTAAATGCGTATTATTTTTCTACTTATATCCAAACAAACACGCAAACCCTAACCTGACACTAAAAGGCGCATATGTGGCCCTGTTTGGCAAAAGCACGCATATGAGGCCCATCAATGAAACACGTATACTTAGCCCACTTGACAAACACGCATATTAGCCCATTTTGCAAAATACGCATATTATATCCACTTAGCTAAATATGTATATTTCACTTAGCCTCCTTTTCGATTCATTTGAACCTTGACTTTTTACAAGATCAATATTCAGGAACTTGATTAACACTTTTAAAATTCATCATGAATTTTTCTTTTGAACCTGGTAAAATTAACGAAAAGAATTCTTTAGAGATCACGATAAGCCAGATATGAACCTCTTTTTCGTATCATAATTATTCGTATTTTTCTCGATAAAGGAATTCTTATTCAATGTCACTACTTAAACATAAATACAATGTACAATCATTAAATTAAGACCCATTATGTCATTAATTAATTAATGGTTTACAAAATACCATTGTTAAGTTTTTGACAATGACAGACATTGGACACAATCAATGCTGTTATATAAATTCAAATACGACAAAAATTAAAAGATACAAGATTGAATAACTTGATAAACAATCTCTCCATCTTTATTTTTGTGTCTGTTTGAACTTAGATGAGTTGTTGACGTGCAAGTGTACTCTGCTTCCAGTTTAAGCTTGAGCTTTCTCCATTCCGGACTGGATAGACTCAATTTTCATACACTTTGGAGATCCTTTATCTTAGTAGTTGACACACAACCAGCTAAGATAAATAATTCTGCGAACACATCATCAAACTCATGAGAACTATACAACACATGTATTTTTCTCAGAAACAAATAATCGAATTCTGAAGATACTTAAACAAATATAACTGATAACAAACAATAGATTCTCCCAATTAAGATTAGAATCCAAGCACTTATCATGTTATATCATACAATTAGCATATTCAATTCAATTATTTAAAATAAATTGAAAATCAAAATATCTGTCAAATACATCAATTGAATGACTCCGTTTGACCTATTTTGACCGAAACCTTAAGTATTAAACTTAATCTTTCGAGCAATTTTCATGCAAGATCTAATTCAAGGTGTACCAAACACACTCAAATTAGAGTCTTGACTTACACTACATCCTTATCATGATATACGTTTCTGCAGTGTTCACCAAGAACACAATTTAGTCCCCATGGAATTCAGATTCCCTATATAGCATTATCTCACGTGCAATAGAACCCTTTTATTCTGAGCAAGAACCTTACGGAGCATAAAGTTACAAAATCGATCACAGTAATTTTAGAATAAACGAAATCTGGATCTAGAAATCTTGTTAATCTTTTACCTTTGTTCAATAAGTGTTAAGAATGGTGTTTCTTGTGTCTGAAACACGTACAAATCAAGTTTTATGAATCGAGAAGATGAATAGTGTTTGGATGGGAACGCGCAAATGGAGAGGGATAAAAAGAGAACACGCAAATGATTTTGAAATAATCATTAAATGCGTATTATTTTTCTACTTATATCCAAACAAACACGCAAACCCTAACCTGACACTAAAAGGCGCATATGTGGCCCTGTTTGGCAAAAGCACGCATATGAGGCCCATCAATGAAACACGTATACTTAGCCCACTTGACAAACACGCATATTAGCCCATTTTGCAAAATACGCATATTATATCCACTTAGCTAAATATGTATATTTCACTTAGCCTCCTTTTCGATTCATTTGAACCTTGACTTTTTACAAGATCAATATTCAGGAACTTGATTAACACTTTTAAAATTCATCATGAATTTTTCTTTTGAACCTGGTAAAATTAACGAAAAGAATTCTTTAGAGATCACGATAAGCCAGATATGAACCTCTTTTTCGTATCATAATTATTCGTATTTTTCTCGATAAAGGAATTCTTATTCAATGTCACTACTTAAACATAAATACAATGTACAATCATTAAATTAAGACCCATTATGTCATTAATTAATTAATGGTTTACAAAATACCATTGTTAAGTTTTTGACAATGACAGACATTGGACACAATCAATGCTGTTATATAAATTCAAATACGACAAAAATTAAAAGATACAAGATTGAATAACTTGATAAACAATCTCTCCATCTTTATTTTTGTGTCTGTTTGAACTTAGATGAGTTGTTGACGTGCAAGTGTACTCTGCTTCCAGTTTAAGCTTGAGCTTTCTCCATTCCGGACTGGATAGACTCAATTTTCATACACTTTGGAGATCCTTTATCTTAGTAGTTGACACACAACCAGCTAAGATAAATAATTCTGCGAACACATCATCAAACTCATGAGAACTATACAACACATGTATTTTTCTCAGAAACAAATAATCGAATTCTGAAGATACTTAAACAAATATAACTGATAACAAACAATAGATTCTCCCAATTAAGATTAGAATCCAAGCACTTATCATGTTATATCATACAATTAGCATATTCAATTCAATTATTTAAAATAAATTGAAAATCAAAATATCTGTCAAATACATCAATTGAATGACTCCGTTTGACCTATTTTGACCGAAACCTTAAGTATTAAACTTAATCTTTCGAGCAATTTTCATGCAAGATCTAATTCAAGGTGTACCAAACACACTCAAATTAGAGTCTTGACTTACACTACATCCTTATCATGATATACGTTTCTGCAGTGTTCACCAAGAACACAATTTAGTCCCCATGGAATTCAGATTCCCTATATAGCATTATCTCACGTGCAATAGAACCCTTTTATTCTGAGCAAGAACCTTACGGAGCATAAAGTTACAAAATCGATCACAGTAATTTTAGAATAAAAACTACTCTAACAAATCTTGTAATAGTCAATGCTTAATACTGTTCTTGCAATATACCTTACGGAGCATAAAGTTACAAAATCAATCACAGTAATTTTAGAATCAAAATTACTCTAATCAATCTTATAGTAATCATGCTTAGTCTGGTATATTCAAACTTGATTTTAGAAAGAACAATTACTATAAAAAAGATCGGGTGTAGCAAATGAGTAAACTTAAATGCGACATGATTTCTTCATTTCTCTTGCAGTAACAACTCCCCCTTAAATCATTCTGGTTTTAGAAGAACTAATTACTACAAAAAGATCGGATGTAGCAAATGAGTAAACTTAAATGCCACATGTTTTCTTCATTTCTCTTGCAGTAACGACTCCCACTTAAACCATTATTATATTTTTGTGTTGCATTTTCTGAGTAAATGATGGTTCTTGAGAGATGGTAACTAAGGGTTTCATATTCCAGTCAATTGGACTAGAAATTTGAAACATAATCAATCAAAGGCCTTAGTGTAACCATCATAAGTAAATCATCTTTGCATATTCATCATAGGATAACAATCATTATTTTAATAACAATGCTATCACAAATGTTTTATTAACAAGCATAAAATAAAGTAACACTTATATATATACTCGTTTTTCCCAAATACGTTCCTTTATAAACACATTATAAATAACATACATGGGACTTGCACAATGATTTACAATGAAGTAAACACCATATAAGTACGATAACCCACTATGTTATCTAATGAAAATGTGCCTAGGACTTAGTCACCGATTACCAAACATATATGGCAAATATTGACTGTGTCCTCCGCATGAAAGATATTCACCTAGTTGCGAGACGGTACCCAAGCCTCAATTGACTTGAATTTACCGTCCTTATCTTTCACTGAGACATTCGTCCAATATCCATCACTCTCGGTGGGAGTCTTGGATTTTGAGAACTGTCTCCTGTTTCTTGGCATCCTCTCAGGAGATAACTCAATCTTTCTCCTTGGACTATGCTTTTGAAACAAAGAGGAACGACCAGTCTTAACCGTTCCTGTGAGACGATCATAGAAATATGTATCATCTTCACCAACACGATTGCGAACTTCTCGTTTTTGAGTGGGATTCCTTTTTGGAGTCTTGCTGCGAGCTTGTCCACCATTTGAAGTCTTCTTAGGAGAAACACTTCTTGGTTTTCTATGTTCCCAGGCAATATATCCTTAGGAATTTCTAGGAAAACCACTCCGTGCAGGTGAATTCTCTTGAGAAATCTTCTTAGGTGAAACACTTGTTGACCTTTCTTCAACATGTTTATCGTTGATTTTTCTCAAATGAATATCCACATCTTCAACATCTCTGTCACTCGAGTCATTAGACTGCCTTGATCTGCTAGATTTACCCTTTTGTGGACACTTGCTTGCCACATGACCTTTTTCTCTGCAGATGAAGCAAGAGATTCTATTAATTGACTTCTTTGGTCTACAGACTGTATGGCCTTCTGTATTTTCAAAGTGAGCCCTTTTGACTAAATTCTCTTGTTCAGGAGTTAGTGTCTGAGGAGTGGACCTTTTTCTTGTCATTGATTTAGAATTTGTCACTTCCTTAGTATGTGTGATATCTGACTCCTTTTCTTCAGGCTGCTTGAGTGATTCTGTGATGAATGATGACACCTCAATCTTTTGAGTTATATCTTCAATTGTATGCTCTGAATCTTGATGATTGACAGTGCTTTTGGGCTTAGACAAATAATTTATCATATATCTCATATCTCTCATTCTATTCAGTTTTCCATTTAGATGAGTAATTTCAGCTTTAGCATCTGCCAATTCAATTTGCTTCTCAGTGAGTTTCTTAGATATTTTTCCAGAATTTTCTTGACATAGCTCTTTTCTGAGAATTGTCTCTTTGAGTTCTTCTTTCATGGCAGTTAGTCTACCTTGATCAGCTTTAACCTTTTTTTTTTTTTTTTTGTTTTTTTTTGTCTTTCATGGCAGTTAGTCTACCTTGATCAGCTTTAACCTGTCTTTTTAACTCACCTTCCTTTTGGGTCAACATAGCGACTTGTTGCCTGAGAAATGATCCATTATTGACTGTCTCGTCAAGCAGAGCTTTTGTGTCTTTAGCTACATTTTGAAGACTGTTGACTTCTGAGGATAACATGTTAGTGAACTTACAAACTTTCACCAATGAATGTAATGATATCTCCACAGATTTCTCAGGTACATCTAAATTAGAGATGAACTCAATGAGTTTCCCTGTATTTAATCTTTGAGGAATTTCCACCTTTTGACACTCTTTATCTTCTTCTGATTCCAAGACTTCGTCCTCTTCTGAGAGAATACTTGTGTCAAGGATATTATCTTTGTCCTGTTCTTCCTCTATTGGATAATCTTGCTCATGTCGAACAGGAATGTTTGAATCTTCAGATAGAAGTGTAAATTCAATAGCACTCAAGTCTTCTTCATGATTTTCTTGATGATAATTGTCAGTTTCAACGGTCATGGGGTAGTCTTCCTTAGGAAATTCATTATCTTCATTCATCAGTGAAAAATCCTCATTGTCCACAAATTCATCATCTTGATAAGAATCATCAAGATCATCTGTTATAGTTGTGTCTGAATAAATTTCAGCAAGATACGCATCATCTTCTTCATTGACTTTAGAACTCCAGTCATGTGATCCGTCTTGTTTGTTGGACCACCAAGCTCTTGAGGTATTCTGATCAACTGAGCCTTGATTCCCATTAGATTCATCATAATATGACTTTTGTCTTGAGATAATTGAGGATGAAGGCACTATTCCACCTTGATTGAAGTTCTGACGAGTCACAATAGACCTATCATCCTTCTTAGGTCTCTGGCATTCCCTAGCAAAGTGTCCAAAGCCCTCGCAATTGTAACACTTTATCTTTGACTTATCAAAGCCAAGCTTGGAACCCACGACCTTTCGCCCTGTTCTTGATAAGAACCGTTTAGCTCGAAGAGTCAACATAGCCATTTGCCATTGCAGATCCATCTCTTCTAAGTCCAAAGGATCAATCTGCTCATAGTCTTCATCGATAAGACTAGGATCTTGAACCTTTCCTTGGATAAACTGTTCATATGATGTCACAAATGATGCAAGAACAGATAAGTGACTTTCCACACATTTGACACTTATAGGCACGGTGGAACTAGCACTGGAGGTAGGATATCCACGGTTCCCTAAATTGTCGCTCTGACTTGAAACAAGACATATGTTCCCTTCAGAGTCAAACGAGATTTTCTGTAAATCAACATCCTCACTAAGGTATGCACTTGTGCTTCCACTCTTGGACTTACATTGATCGTAGGCCTAACATAATAAAGCTCGGGAATCTGACATATTATAGCTTCCCTCCTCTTTAGTTTCATTTCTTGTCCCCGAAACTTAGCAACTATATGTGTCAAGGACATATTAGAGAAATCTGCTTTCTCCTGCAAAGTAGTAATGTAATTACTCCAATTTTCCGGCAAGGAGCTCAAAATTTTCTCGACTTTTTCCTCCTCAGAGTAGGTAACCTCAAATGCTTGCAACTCTGCTAACAAGTGATAATACCGTGTAATTAGTTGATCTAAGTTCTCACTTCTTAACCCATTAAATACGTTATACTGATGTTTTAAAAGGTCTCTTCGATTCTTTTTAAGTGTTTCATCCCCTTCACAATGATTCTTTAATGCTAACCAAAGTTCTTTAGATGTATTGAATCCGTTAAATAAATATAATATTTCTTGTGGCAATGACATTTTTAAACATGATAGTGCCTTTTTCTCTGCCTCATACAATTTTTTTATTAGATTCAGTCATATCTTGGTAAGCATAAACTTTGTTAACACCACTATCCTCATATGTTGGGCACTATATCCTTCTGTCATACAAGTCCACATTCTAATTTCCGTGAATTGCATAAAGGATTCGAATCGACCTTTCCAAGAAAAGTATTGGTCTATGATCATCAGCTTGGGTGGTGAATTACCCTTACCGGTCTCATGGTCCATTAGTATTAATTGGTTAAGATAATTTGCGGCCATTGTATATGTGGTTCAACAAATAAACACGCAAGTATACAAGAACACGCAAATCAGGAACTCTCAAATGAAACACGCAAGAATGTCAAACACGCAAACCACCAGAACTCTCAAACAGAATGCGCAAACCAATAGAACACGCAAACTGCCTAGGTAATAACGAAAACACGCAAAGTACTGTACTTCAGAAACACGCAAAGTACGAGTACAAGAACACGCAAACACTTTTATCACCCTTTTTTCAATCTTTCTTAGATCTAGAACCCAATTTTGTTACTTGATCAATGAACTTTGAAAAAAGGATGTTAGGATTGAGATGTGTTTGATTTTGGTGTCAAGTTTGAACCTTTATTTCAAACGAACCCGAAAACACTTCTCCACCTAAGAACACGCAAAACCGAGATACCCAAAACCGAAATCAATCTCGAACCAAGGTGTTAAAACCTATGGCTCTGATACCAGTTGTAAGTCCCCCGGGTCTTACTGAACCGAGATTGACTTAAGGATATGTCGAGGTACGGAAATTCCTCGAGATAACCCACGGTTTTTATATCTAGCTTTTTATGATATATATATATATATGTGTGAACATAAACACTCGTATTTAGCTATTATGTATATATATATATATATATATCTTTGCGTGAACATAAACACTCGTATTTGGTTACGATAGTGAAACGGCTCTCCGGACGCACTTTATCAACCAACGTGATAATCTGCAGTCTACAAGCCGACCAAACCAGGTGTGTGTTTGCGGTTTGTGCATGAGATCGAGTATTACCCACAAGATCACTATATGCGTATTCTTATAGTTTCTCTCTCTAGGATTTGCTCATTTCTCTCTCTACACTCTTGTTCGAATCACCCATACACACACCCTCTATTTATAGGCAAGTGACAAAAACTCTCAAATCCTATTGGATTTGATTGTTCTCATGTCAAGCCCATAAGCCCATTAGGGTTTTGGCCTTGTTTGAGAGTTCTTGTGTACAAGCATGCTTTTGCTTGTTTCCACAGGAACTCTCAAACTGTTTGAGTGTTCTCTCCACAAGCAACTATTTGCTCGTTCCCGAGAACTCTCAAACCATTTGAGTGTTCTTTCCACAAGCAACTATTTTGCTCGTTCCCAAGAACCATCAAATAACACTTAGGAATATTTGAGTTAATGTTTCTACTGCTATCAAGACACAGAAACAACATTAACTCAGCTAATGTTTCTACTGCTGTAAATACGCAGAAACAACATTAGCTCAGACAATGTTTCTACTGCTGTAAATACGCAGAAACAACATTGTCTGTATTACCTATTGGAAGTGTACATTAAGTTAATGTTTCTACTGCTGTAAATACGCAGAAACAACATTAACTTAATCCTCCATTGGAAGTATATTAAGATAATATTTCTACTGCTGTAAAACGCAGAAACAATATTAACTTAATTACTCTTTACATGTAATGTCTACATTCATGTCAAGAACCTGCAAAACATAAATAATAAACAAACATATAAACAAAAGGATCCCAATATGATCAACAATATATGCCAAGGTAATATTATTGACAAACGGTAATTACAAGATAAATTACAAGACTTGAATGTAAAACCAAAGAAAAACAACTAGAGATTCTGTCCAGAAGGGTCCCAGCGGCGCTGGAAACATGCCCAGCGGCGCTGGGTATTCAGTTTCAGCAGCCAGAGGCGCTGGCTAGTGCCCAGCGCCGTTGGATTGTTTAGGTACAGGAGCCAGCGGCGCTGGCAAGTGCCCAGCGGCGCTGGTTCGTCCGTTTCGTATATGACATTCTGATTTTAAGCTGTTCAATCCAATGGTCTTTCTCCTAAACCATTTTTGACCTTATTCTAAGTTAAAACAATCATTGTTTGTCCAAAACTTATTCCATTTCCACAAAACATCATTTATTCAACTTATCTAAAGTTAGTATTCCTAATTTGGCTTAATTAAACTACATTTTGTTAATCTAAGGGTATTAATGAATTCTAAAGATGAGGTTTTGTTAAATTAAGTTTAAATTAGCTATCCTAACCATTTTTAATCCATAATTCTACCTAAATTGCAAAATCCTAATTTTCACCTAACAACT